>SJYT01001881.1:246643-415944 GCA_006410635.1 Cephalophus harveyi
CATTCCAAGGCCAAATTTGCCTGTTACTCCAGGTGTTTCTTGACTTCCTACTTTAGCATTCCAGTCCCCTATAATGAAAAGGACATCTTTTTTGGGTGTTAGTTCTAACAGATCGTGTAGGTCTTCATAAAACCGTTCCACTTCAGCTTCTTCAGCATTACTGGTTGGGGCATAGACTTGGATAACTGTGATATTGAATGGTTTTCCTTGGAGACGAACAGAGATCATTCTGTCATTTTTGAGATTGCATCCAAGTACTGCATTTCGGACTCTTTTGTTGACCATGATGGCTACTCCATTTCTTCTGAGGGATTCCTGCCCGCAGTAGTAGATATAATGGTCATCTGAGTTAAATTCACCCATTCCAGTCCATTTGAGTTCGCTGATTCCTAGAATGTCGATGTTCACCCTTGTCATCTCTTGTTTGACCACTTCCAATTTGCCTTGATTCATGGACCTGACATTCCAGGTTCCTATGCAGTATTGCTCTTTACAGCATCGGATCTTGCTTCTATCACCAGTCACATGCACAACTGGGTATTGTTTTTGCTTTGGCTCTGTCCCTTCATTCTTTCTGGACTTACTTCTTGTTGGTATCTCTAGTTTAAAAAAAAAAAAAAAACTTAAAAGACCCTGATGCTGGGGAAGGTTGAATGCAAAAGGAGAAGAGGGCAGCAGAGGATGAGATGGTTAGATAGCATCACCAACTCCATGGCCATGAATTTGAGCAAACTGTGGGAGATAGTGAAGGACAGGGAAGCCTGGCATGCAGTAGTCCATGGGGTCACAAAGAGTCGGACACGACTTAGTGACTGAACAACAGCAACAAGTAAATAAGTGTACGTTTCTTTTTCAAAACTGTGTTCAGAACAGAAAATATCTAACATATCTGCTTATTTTTGGTTATGTTAATAAGTGAGTTTTTTTAATTACTAAACTTGTAACTTGAAACTCCATCTGAAATATGTTAAAAATTTCTTTGAAATTGGACCTTCTGGACCTACAGACAAGCAGCTTGGCAGGTCCTCTTCCAGTAAAACAGCAATTTAACTGGTGAGAATTGTAACAGAAATACTTATCTGAAGTCTCTGTAAACTGTCCTCAGGGCATAGAGGAGAGGGAGAAACACCCATTCAAGAAAATTTCCTGAAACTCAGACCCACGGCGCCTGAACCCTGAGCGGCTCTTTTCCAACCAAAGGGTGTGTGCACCCGTGGCTCTGTCTGTGACTGTGGCTCTGCCCTGGGGGAGGCAGGAAGCCAGCATTTCTACTTTCTTCAGTCCTCTTGCAGAAGCTCTATTTCAGGCAAGAATGGAGAACTAAGCAAGCATCTGAGAAGGGCTGTCTGGGGATCACAGTCAACTCTAGAGGTCGGGAAAGCCGTGCACGTTGTCTCTGCTCAGGAGCCATCAGGGCAAGGACACAGGGTACTTGAACAGTGTCCCCAAACCTCATACAGATTCATCAGATCCAAGTGGAATCTTCATTGCACGAGACTCTTAAACACACCTTTGTGCTAACATTACCCGGGGGAGAATCTTAAGCCAGGCTTAAAAATAAAGTCAGTTATGCCTGACAATCAGAAAGCTATGTGCATGCCCCAAGCTGCACCTTCTCAGGAATGGTTAGAGAAAATCAAAGTTACTAGTTCCTGGCTCAGTGTAGGGAGAAATTCTGTAAATGTCTCTCACCCACAGAATGGTTAAGAGGAGAGCTTTAAGTGGTTAAGGGAGCAGAAGCACACTCTTTAGCTTTTGCTTTAGATAAAAACAAGAAGAGCATATGCAGTAAGGTCAGCTTGCACATTACCTCAGGGAGAGACTTCCCCAAGACAGTACAGCCAAGTCACTGAGCCAATGAACAAGCAAACACAAAGACAGTAAGTTCTGGGGCCGGGAAGAGACAGGTCTGTACCCAGAGCTCCTAATATGTTATCTGAAACGTCCAGTTTTCAACAACAGTAAATGAGACATGTTGTTTTCTGTTTTAGTTGCTAGGTCATGTCCGACTCTTTGCAAACCAATGGAGTATAGCCTGTCAGGTCTATCTGTCCATGGGATTTCCCAGGCAACAATACTGGAGTGGCTTGCCATTTCCTTCTCTAGGGGATCTTCCTGACCCAGGGACTGAACCCATGTTTCCTGCTTGGCAGGTCGATTCTTTACCAGTGAACCACCTGGGAAACCCAAATGAGACATACAGAGAAGCAAAAAAGTGTGATCCACATACGAGATACAAACAAACAGGCAACAGGAACTTCTTTCACGGGGGCCCAGATGTTGTATCTAACAGAAATAGATTTCAAAGCACCATTTTAAATGTCTCCAGAAAACTGAAAAACATGATTTCTAAAAAATAAAGGAACACATGATGATATTGTCTCATTAAATTGAGAATGCCAGTAAAGAGAAATTATTTTAAAATTCTGGAGTTGAAAAGTACAGTAATCAAAATGACAAAAAAGCACTAAGTGGTCAAACAGTTGGTTTCTGGTACATGGCAGAAAAAACTGTCAGTCAACTTGAAGATAAGTCAGTAGAGATTTTTTAGTCTGAAAAACAGAATAAAGGAAGTCAAAACCTTAAAAAAATGTAGGATATCACAATGTACATGAAATGTATCAGAAGGAAAGGAGGGAGAAAAACGTATAGGAAAAAAATATATGAAATTGTAGCAAAAGAGAAACAGATGTATAGAACAGTCTTTTGGACTCTGTGGGAGAGGGAGAGGGTGGGATGATTTGGGAGAATGGCATTGAAACATGTATAATATCATATATGAAATGAATTGCCAGTCCAGGTTCATTGCATGATACTGGTTGCTTGGGGCTGGTGCACTGGGATGACCCAGAGGGATGGTACGGGGAGGGATCAGGGAGGGGGATTCAGGATGGGGAACATGTGTATACCTGTGGCAGATTCATGTTGATGTATGGCAAAACCAATACAATATTGTAAAGTAATTAACCTCCAATTAAAATAAATGTATTTATATTAAAAAAAAGAAATTGTAATGGGTGGAAAGTTCCTAAATTTGATTAAAAAAAAAACCATTAATGTACACGTTTAAGTTTAGTGAACTTTAAGTAAGCAAATACAAAGAGATCTCAGTCATATCTTAGTCAAAATGTTGAAAGACAAAGATAAAGAAAGAATCTTGAAAGCAGTGAGAGCGAAATAACTCATCACATACAAGGAAACCCAAGGAATATTAGAAGCAAGCTTATCAGAAGTAAGGGAGGCCAAAAGGCAGTGTGACATCATTCAGATACTGAAATGAAAGTGGCAAACCGAGACCTTACATCCAACAAAACAAGTGTTCATTAATGAAAGTGGAATAGAGGCATCCTTGGAGAAACAAAACTGTGAGAATTAGTTGCTAACAGACCTGCCTTCTGACATTAGAGTGTTCTTCAGTGTGAAGGTAAATTACAGAAGACACGCGCACGCTCACACACTTTCCATCTATGTAAAATATAATATAGCTGTGTGCTTCTCCTTGATTCTTCTGAGTTTAAAATAACTGCGTAAAACAGTATGCATGTTGTTGAGCCTGTGACATCCAGAAATGAAATATATTTGAGAACAAAGAAAACTAGTAGAAACAAAAGCTGTATTGAAGTCAGAGAGTGACACCGTGTGGGGTGTGAATCTACAGAAAAGAGTGAAGAGAACAATAAAGAGTAAATGAGTAGCTTAATGTAACAATAAAAATGTATCTCTCTCCTCTCAATTTCTATGATCATATAAATTAATTATAACAGTTTGTACCATATAGAAATCACACACAGTGTGTATAACAGTAATACTGTAAAAAGGTGGGGAATGAATGAAGCTGTAGAGGAGTAAAGTTCATGTATTTCTGGAATTAAGTCAATATAAATATAAATTCTGATATTTAAGATAGATATTGTAAGCTCTTGAATGACCACTAAGACACAAATCCATCCATTACAAAAGAAGACAATAAGGGAAGAATAGAGAAACAGAAAAGACTCAAGATATATAGAAAAAACAATGAAAAATAGCAGTTGTAAGTTCAGCCATATGGATAATAACATTAACTGTGAATGTATTAATCCACTTAGCAGACATTATCAGATTGGATAAAAAGAAATCTAAGTATATAAGATACGTACTTCAGATTCAAAGATATAAATATGTTGAAAGTTAAAAAGAACAACTTTAAACAACCATAAAAGAGCTGGAGTAGCAGTACTGATATCAGGTAATGTAGACTTAAAAAAATGTTAGTATTTGTATCCATTCAGCCAGTCTTTGTCTTTTGGTTGGGACATTCAACCCATTTACGTTTAAGGTAATTATTAATAAGTATGATCCTGTTGCCATTTACTTTATTGTTTTGGGTTCAGGTTTATACACCCTTTTTGTGTTTCCTGTCTAAAGAATATCCTTTAGCAATTGTTGGAGAGCTGGTTTGGTGGTGCTGAATTCTGTCAGCTTTTGCTTGTCTGTAAAGCTTTTGATTTCTCCTTCATATTTGAATGAGATCCTTGCTGGGTACAGTAATCTGGGCTGTAGGTTATTTTCTTTCATCACTTTAAGTATGTCTTGCCATTCCCTCCTCGCCTGAAGAGTTTCTATTGAAACATCAGCTGTTATCCTTATGGGAATCCCCTTGTGTGTTATTTGTTGTTTTTCCCTTGCAGATTTTAATATTTGTTCTTTATGTTTGATCTTTGTTAATTTGATTAATATGTGTCTTGGGGTATTTTGCCTTGGGTTTATCCTGTTTGGGACTCTCTGGGTTTCTTGGAGTTGGGTGATTATTTCCTTCCCCATTTTAGGGAAGTTTTCAACTATTATCTCCTCAAGTATTTTCTCATGGTCTTTCTTTTTGTCTTCTTCTTCTGGGACTCCTATAATTTCTCCTTCATATTTGAATGAGATCCTTGCTGGGTACAGTAATCTGGGCTGTAGGTTATTTTCTTTCATCACTTTAAGTATGTCTTGCCATTCCCTCCTGGCCTGAAGAGTTTCTATTGAAAGATCAGTTGTTATCCTTATGGGCATCCCCTTGTGTGTTATTTGTTGTTTTTCCCTTGCTGCTTTTAATATTTATTCTTTATGTTTGATCTATGTTAATTTGATTAATGTGTGTCTTGGGGTGTTTCGCCTTGGGTTTATCCTGTTTGGAACTCTCTGGGTTTCTTGGACTTGGGTGATTATTTCCTTCCCCATTTTAGGGAAGTTTTCAACTATTATCTCCTCAAGTATTTTTTCATGGTCTTTCTTTTTGCCTTCTTCTTCTGGGACTCCTATAATTTGAATGTTGAAGCATTTCATATTGTCCTGGAGGTCTCTGAGATTGTCCCCATTTCTTTTAATTCTTTTTCCTTTTTTCCTCTCTGATTCATTTATTTCTACCATTCTATCTTCTATTTCACTAATCTTATCTTCTGCTTCCATTATTCTACTATTTGTTGCCTCCAGAGTGTTTCTGATCTCATTTATTGCATTATTCATTATATACTGACTCTTTTTTATTTCTTCTAAGTCCTTGTTAAACCTTTCTTGCATCTTCTCAGTCCTTGTCTCCAGACTATTTATCTGTGATTCCATTTTGATTTCAAGATTTTGGATCATTTTCACTATCATTATTTGGAATTCTTTATCAGGTCGATTCCCTATCTCTTCCTCTTTTGTTTGGTTTGGTGGGCATTTATCCTGTTCCTTTACCTGCTGGGTATTCCTCTGTCTCTTCATCTTGGTTATACTACTGTGTTTGGGGTGGCCTTCCTGTATTCTGGCAGTTTCTGGAGTTCTCTTTATTATGGAGTTTCCTCGCTGTGGGTGGGGTTGTATCAGTGGCTTGTCAAGGTTTCTTGGTTAGGTAAGCTTGTGTCGGAGTTCTGGTGGCTGGAGCTGGATTTCTTCTCTCTGGAGTGCAATGAAGTGTCTAGTAATGAGTTATGAGATGTCAATGGTTTTGGGGTAATTTGAGCTGCCTGTATTTTGAAGCTCAGGGGTGTGTTCCTGTGTTGCTGGAGAATTTGCGTGGTATGTCTTGCTCTGGAACTTGTTGGCCCTTGGGTGGTGCTTGGTTTCAGTGTAGATATGGAGGCGTTTGATGAGCACCTATCGATTAATGTTCCCTGGAGTCAGGAGTTCTCTGATGTTCTCAGGATTTGGACTTAAGTCTCCTGCTTCTGGTTTTCAGTTTTATTTTTACAGTAGCCTCAAGACTTCTCCATCTATACAGCACTGATGATAAAACATCTAGGTTAGAAATGAAAAGTTTCTCCACATTGAGGGATACCCAAAGAGGCTCACTGAGTTACATGGAGAAGAGAAGAGGGAGGAAGGAGTTAGAGGTGACTGGAATGAGATGAGGTGGGATCAGAAGAGGAGAGAGCAAGCTAGGCAGTAATCACTTCCTTATGTGCGCTCCACTGTCTGGACCTCTCAGAGATGTTCACAGAGTTATACAGAGAAGAGGAGAAGGAGGAAGGAGACAGAGGTGGCCAGGAGGGTAAAAGAGGGAAATGAAAAGGAGAGAGACAGATCCAGCCAGTAAACAGTTCCCTAAGTGTTCTCCACCGTCTGGAACACACAGAGATTCATGGAGTTGGGTAGAGAAGAGAAGGGGGGAGGAGGAGACAGAGGCAGCCTGGTGGAGACCAAGGAGAGTTCAAAGGAGGAGAGAGTGGTTAAGCCAGTAATCTTGCTCTCAAGTAAAAATGGGTACTGAAGTTTGGGTTTTTAAAGATACAAAATTGATAACAAATACCAAAAAGCAAAGATTAAAAATCTAAAGTGGAGGTTGGATTTTCAAAAATGCAATATTAAAGAAAAGATGAAGAAGAAGAAAGAAAAAAAAAAGTCACATGAATTATTTTTTAAAAAAGCACAAAGAAATATATATATATGGTGTTTGCTTTAAGAACTTAAACATTAAAAAATGTTAAAATAAAATAAAATAAAAAAGAAGAAATAACAAAACAAAAAAAAAGAATGATCGTAAAAATAGTAAAGGCAAACCTGGGACTTCTCTGGTGTTGTTGTGGGCAGTGTGTGGTCAGTTCATTTTCAGATAGTTCCTTGGTCTGGCTTATATTTCTTAAGATCTATACTTCCAAGGCAGTTCCCTCTGTTTTAGCTTCTGTTTTAGCTTCTGTTTGCTGGTCTCTTCAGTGTCTGTTTTCAGCCCTGACACAAGGTGGATGGTGGTGGACACTGTTTTTTTTATTTTTTTTTAGGCTCACTTGTTCAGTCACGCTGTGAGGAGGGAGGGATGCTGCAATCAAATAGCACTGGCGTGTGTTCATAGTGTCTCAGCCCCACTGGGCCTGTCCCCGCTCATGGCGCACACTGCTCAGGCTCTAGGTTGCTCCGCTGGGAACCGTCTGAGGCTGGACCTGAGCTGCATGCACCTCCCCAGTCTAAGCCGCTCAAGCTCAGGCAGTCACGTAGTCCTCAGAGGTGCAGACTCGGTTGGGCATATGTTTTGTGCCCTTCCCAGGTCCAAGGAGCTCGGGAGTTTGGCAAGCACGGTTGCTGCGACTTATCGCCTTTCCCGACCCTGCTGCTTAGTTTTCTGGGTGTACAACTGGCGCCCTTTATTAGGCAGATGGTGACTGTCCAGAACCCCAAGAAATCGTAGTTAGCAAAGAAGCTTGCTTGCAGTTTGGAAGTTTTTCTGGGGCTGTGATTGCCCCCTTCCAGCCCTTCCGGCTCTGGCTGCCTGTCACCAAAGGGGAATGGTCTGCAACAGGCTAATTCTGTTCCATCCTTTGTTCTGTGTGTGGTCCTGGTGGTGTCTTACGTTAGAGCTTTTCGCGCGGTAGCTATCCCACAATCTGGTTTGCTAGCCCAAGTTAGTTCGCTCTGGTTACGAAAGCACTGCAGCCCGTGCCTCCCTGCCCAGCCCCTGCTTGCTAGTGGTGGATGCAGGCATCTGTGCTGCTTCTCCGCTGGGGGAGTTACCGTTGGGCTAGTAATCTGTTGCTTTTAATTATTTATTTATTTTTCCTCCCTGTTATGTTGCCCTCTGTGCTTCCAAGGCTCGCCACAGACTCAGCTGCGAGAGTGTTTCCTGGTGTTTGGAAACTTCTCTCTTTTTAAGACTCCCTTCCTGGGATGGAGCTCCCTCCCTACCTCTTTTGTCTCTTTTTTCCATCTTTTATATTTTACCTACCTGTTTTTTCTGTTTTTCTGGGTGCGTGATGTCCTCTGCCAGCATTCAGAAGTGGTTTTGTGAAGTTTACTCAGCGTTGAAATGTTCTTTTGATGAATTTGTGAGGGAGAAAGTGGTCTCCCCATCCTATTCCTCTGCCATCTTCTCCTCCCTCAAGCCTACTAGTCTTGCAAGACATCTCTTGCTTGGCCCACATCAGGAAAAGGATGTGTTAATTTCTTTTTTTCTGCAACCATTTGCAGGTGGGTAGGGTCAGATTTTCTCCCCATTAGTTGACCAAAGACACTTTAACATTCAGGCAGAGGGGCAGGGTTCCCTGAATCAGGCCATTATGTACACTTACCACTATGGACAGCATCCTTTTAGTGTTTAAAATAACAAAAACAATGAAAAGCAAAGTTTAAATTAAAACAAACGGATTCAACACAAGTCAGGATTTGCTCTTCCCTGTTACAATATGGGTGGTTTATTACATGATGGACTTCACAAAGGCTCCTGGAATGACACCCCACCATGTGCGGCAGATGATGGGCATGGTATGGCACCAATCGGCTACTCAAGGGAAAAGGAAGCTACCATATTGGGGGAAACTGGTGTCAGATGGGTTCATCAGTTTCCAGGGATGGATTAAGCCCTATAACCAAGGGGACTGGACAGTCATGGTAGGGAAGCAGTGGCACTGGCTGTGTAGCAGATGCACAGGGAGCAAGAAAACAGCCATACCAAGCACCCCGACCACAGAGCTGTATAACACTCACCGCAGCCTCACGATTTCAATGGAAGAAAGAGGGCAAGAGTAAGGAAGAAAAGAGAGGAACTGAGGTCAAGCCCTCAGCTCCAGGGCCTAGTAAAACTTAAAGCAAAATGAAGTTCAAATTAAAAATCCTTATCAAAGAAGAAAATAGAACCAATCTCAGGATTTTCCTGTTATAATTGTTTAGAGCCCAAACACATTTAAACTAAAAGGGATACAAACAATATAATGCTAGGAAATTCTAATCACCAGATACGACCATGGTTGCTGAATGTGTAAACCAAACAACCGTTTTAAAGAATAACGCTTTTAAATGTATGTATAAATTAGGCTCAGCACCATGCTAGTTGCTTATTCTATTATTTTCAGCATCCATGTAATTCTGAGAGGCAATGTTTCATTCCGGTTTTGAATATTTACCCGCTGTGTGTCCAAATGGTCCAGAAGAAGATAGTGAGCGAGAATTACCATCCTCCACCCTGCTGATGGGCTGTCACAGACGTTTCATTGCTCTTGGTGTGTTCTGTTCATTCTATGTCCAAACGTGTTTATGATGAAGCCAAACTAATTACACAATTTCAATCCCAAATTGTTCCAAGTTTCTGGTAAATTAGAGTGTACAGAGCGTACAAGTTTAATTCATTCCCTCATGGATGTTGAAAGTACTGTTAATACCACACAAAATCCAGTTAAACAAGATGCATAATTCTCCAAAAACAACAATAAAAATACAGATAATGAAGCTTCTTTGATCTATATAATACATATAGTATATAAAATATTTTAACTCCTTGGAGTAACATTTTTGTAAAAGTATGCATTAATATACATAGCAATTTGTGGCAAATTAATATTTATATTTCATATTTTGCATCTCATTGAAATACCTTGATTCTTTGATAAAGTTATCTAAAAAAGAAACATACAGAAAACACAAAATTCTAAAAGATGGAGTTTCTGTAGTAAATACAATAATATATGAAAAATAATAATTCTCAATAAAGTCTATAAGGATTACAAAAGAAGGAAATAAAATCAAATATTGAATGAAGAGATAATGATTTAATAGGTATCTTGTAAATAAAGCAAATGGACTTCCCAGGTGGCTCAGTGGTAAAATAATTTGCCTGCCAATGCAGGACATACAGGAGATACCAGTTTGATCCCTGGGTCAGGGAGATTCTCTGAAGGGTGAAATGGCAACCCACTCCATTATTCTTACCTGGAGAACCCCATGGACAGAGGAGCTTGGCAGACTACAATCCATAGGGTCACAAAGAATCAGACACAATTGAGCGACTGAGCTTGCACAAAGAAAGCAAATAGGGACTTCCCTGGTGATCCAAGTGGTTAGGACTCTGGGCTTCCATTGTAGGGATTTGATCTCTGTTGGGGAACTCAGATTCTACTTGCCATGCAGCATGGGCAAAACATTAAGGAAAAAAAAAAAAGAAGAACAAATAAAAAAACATTGTCTTACAACAAAGAAGGATATGAGAAGGCCACCATAAGGTCAGAAGCACTGTGAATTTATTATTTTGAAAAGAAATCTCTTTTGCAGCCCTCTCAGTAAAGAACTGAGCCACCAGGGAAGCCCACTGTAAAGAATCCTACTTCAAAGTCACATCGGCTACCAATAGTATGAGGAAGACAATTTTATGTGTACCCTTAACAGTGATCAAGACCATCCCCAAGAAAAAGAAATGCAAAAATAAAAATGGCTGTCTGAAGAGACTTAAAAATAGCTGAGAAAAGAAGAGAAGTGAAAAGCAAAGAAAAGAAAAGAAGTGAAAAGAAAAGATTTACCATTTGAATGCAGAGTTCCAAAGAATAGCAAGGAGAGATAAGAAAGCCTTCCTCAGCGATCAATGCAAAGAAATGGAGGAAAAAATTAGAATAGGAAAGACTAGAGATCTCTTTAAGAAAATTAGAGATACCAAGGGACCATTTCATGCAAAGATGAGCACAATTAAGGACAGAAATGGTATGGACTTAACAGAAGCAGAAGACATTAAGAAGAGGTGGCAAGAATAAACAAAAGAACTGTACAAAAAGATCTTCAAGATCCAGATAGCTACAATGGTGTGATCATTCACCTAGAGCCAGACATCTTGGAGTGCAAAGTCAAGTGGGCCTTAGGAAGCATCACTATGAACAAAGCTAGTGGAGGTGATGGAATCCCAGTTGAGTTCTTTCAAATCCTAAAAGATGATGCTGTGAAAGTGCTGCACTCAATATGCCAGCAAATTTGGAAAACTCAGCAGTGGCCACAGGACTGGAAAAGGTCAGTTTTCATTCCAATCCCAAAGAAAGGCAATGCCAAAAAATGCTGAAACTACCACACAATTGCACTCATCTCACATGCTAGTAAACTAATGCTCAAAATTCTCCAAGCCAGGCTTCAGCAACGTGAACTGTGAACTTCCAGATTTTCAAGCTGAATTTTGAAAAGGCAGAGGAACCAGAGATCAAATTGCCAGCATCTGCCAGATCATAAAAAAAAAAGAAAGTTACAGAAAAATATCTACTTCTGCTTTATTGACTACCCCAAAGCCTTTGACTATGTGGATCACCACAAACTGTGGAAAATTCTTAAAGAGATGGGAACACCAGACCACCTGACCTGCCTCCTGAGAAATCTGCATGCAGGTCAAGAAGCAACAGTTAGAACTGGACATGGACAACAGACTGGTTCCAAATCAAGAAAGGAGTACATCAAGGTTGCAAGTTGTCACCCTGCTTATTTAACTTATATGTAGAGTACATCATGTGAAATGCAGGGCTGGATGAAGCACAAGCTAGAATCAAGATTGCTGGGAGAAATATCAATAACCTCAGATATGCAGATGACACCACCCTTTTGGCAGAAAGCAAAGAAGAACTAAAGAGTCTCTTGATGAAAGTGAAAGAGGAGAGTGAAAAAGTTGACTTAAACCTTAACATTCAGAAAACGAAGATCATGGCATCTGGTCCCATCACTTCATGGGAAATAGATGGGGAAACAATGAAAACAGTGGCAGACTTTATTTTTTGTGCTGCAAAATCACTGTAGATGGTGACTGCAGCCATGAAATTAAAAGACACTTGCTCTTTGGAAGGAAAGCTATGATCAACCTAGAAAGCATATTAAAAAGCAGAGACATTACTTTAGCAACAAAGGTCCATCTAGTCAAGGTTATAGTTTTTCCAGCAGTCATGAATTGATGTGAGAGTTGGACTATAAAGAAAGCTGAGCGCCGAAGAATTAATGCTTTTGAACTGTGGTGTTGGAGAAGACTCTTGAGAGTCCCTTGGACTGCAAGTATATCCAACCAGTCAATCTTAACAGTAATCAGTCCTGAATAATCATTGGAAAGACTGATGCTGAAGCTGAAACTCCAGTGCTTTGGCCACCTGATGTCTTTGGAAAACACCCTGATGCTGGGAAACATTGAAGGCGGGAGGAGAAGGGGACAACTGAGGATGAGATGGTTGGATGGCATCACCAACGCAAAGAACATGAGTTTGAGTAGGCTCTGGGATTTGGTGATGGACAAGGAAGCCTGGTGTGCTGCAGTCCATGGGGTCACAAAGAGTCGGACAGGACTGAGTGACTGAATTGAACTGAACCAAACTGAACATCACTGAAAGAAAGAGACTGGGAGAGAACTTGAGTTCATTTCTCACTGTAGGGAAAACACAAGTTAGATTAGGACTGTCTTGGGAAAAAGCAAGGTATCTTTTCACAGGTTTCAAAGGTATTGCTGAAATGGAAAAGAAGCCTTATCAAACTTTCAGATGTCCAATCTCAATGAAAGAAAAAAGCCTACAATTAAATGTAGCAAGTTTAACCTGTGAAAAGCCATAAACCCCAAAGGATACTCAAAATGGAAAAATAGATGCAATAAAAATAAATTCAATGTGTTTAAATGAATTGTATATATAATTATATTTATATTTAATAAGCTTGGGAGTATTTGAGCCTTTTTCTAACTTCAAGCCTATTTTCACTCAAAGTATGGACACTTCTCTGTCAATCAATTGAAAGAATGAAAGCAAGGATTACTCAAAATGGAAAAATAGATGCAATAAATTAAATGCAATGTGTTTAAGCAATTATTTATCATGCAAAAGGAATATATATATAATTATAATTATCTCTTAATAAGTTTGGGAGTATTTGAGTCTGTTTCTAATTTCAAGCCTTTTTTTTTAAGTATGAACACTTCTCTGTCAATCAAAGGAATGAGAATAAAGAAAGTAAACTCCTGAGAATGAAGAGAGAGGACCAATCAGCAGAGTAAACTTATGTATACTAACCCATGGCCAGTCTGTACTAGAGTTGACATATTGACAAGTAAAAAAAGCCAGCAATGTGTCCTCAAACGATGCCTTAGAAACATGTTCCTAAGTGAAGAGTTCATTCTGTCCTCAATCCTTCATCTCCTGGAAATAAAATCCTTAAATTGTTAGTAATTAAGTATTCACTAGTCAAGCATAAGTTTCCACTTGTACTAATGGGCCAGGTCAATAGATGAGAAGCAATACTGGCATGTATGTAATACTGGAAAGTCAAATTCCTCAATGCAGTCACAGGAAAGGAAACAGGATCTCAAGGCTAAAGCTCAGTGGAAATGTCTGGGCTCAGAGTCTAACCAATGTAGCAGTGAATTTGAGTTACAAGAAAGTGCACAGTTTCTTTGAGATAAGAATCTTTTAATTTTTTTTTGGCTTAGAATATGGTTGTATTCTAAGGAAAGCTTCCATGAGACAAGAATCTTTTTATTTTATTTTTTTCTGGCTTGGGATATGGCCTATTGTAAGGAAAGTACAGAAATGTGTTGATGAAATTGCTGGAACCCAAGCAGGCATAGGGAGCAGTTTAAGAATGAGCATGTTCACCGAGAATGAGAGTAAGAGTAAAAAAGATAATTAGAAATAGATCTAGAAATTATTCACCTTTTTACATGGATAATTTTATACCAGATTAAGTATAAGTTCATACCTTTGACCAATTTTAAAATTTGAAAATGTGATTTGCTTCTTTAAGTGACTAAAGCAATCATATCTCTTATAGTATACTTTACAATTTTAATTACATGTTTGAGAAATCTGATTAAATAAAAGTGTTACAGGGAAGAACAAAGTCTGATCACATGTTGTGTCTGCTTCTTTTACTTTTTGTCACTTCCCACTGCTTTTGTTCATTAAAAGGATGTTATCTATACATAACGGCCTGTCTCGAGGAACCTTGTCCCTCTGCCTGAATGTTAAACCAAAGTGCCTTTGTTCAGGGAAACATCTTGGCACTGTCCACCTATGAATGGCTGCAAGAAGGAAAATATTAACACATCTCCTCCATGAGGCTGGTCATTCCAGGAGATAGAAGATATTTGCAAGATTTATGGCCTTTTTACTTTACTTCCTCACCCTCCTTCATCTCTGTTCTATAAAACAGATTGACATCCAGACCCCAGTAAGATGGTCATTTTGAGACATTAGTCTGCCATCTTCTTGGTCTGCTGGCTTTCTGAAGTCATTATTCCTTTCCTCAATACCTCATGTCTGATTTATTGGCCTGTTGTGTGGCAAGCAGAGGGAGCTTGGGCTTGGTTACAAATGTAATCAATACTCAAATAACTAGAAAATTTTGCTTTTTCAACTTATAATACATTAGTTTTTAAATATCGAAGAATTCAGAATAATATTATTGAATTGATATACAGTCTTGAAACATTGAGCATTAAGTAAACTACAAATGTATCTCTGATATTGGGCATTAAAGTTAAAAAGAAGAAAACCTACTGAGTACTTAGATGTGCTAGCTGCTATTTCCCATGCCTTATGATGTTTTACCTTGCAGTGTATCCTGATCTCTGCACTGTGAATTTTATTACTGCTGTATTTTATGGATGAGGACGCTCAAGCACAAAGAGATGAAATACAGTAAGTCCTCTACATACAAAGCTTCAAGGTTCAGACTTTCAAAGATATTAATGTGTATTCTATCAAATGTTATGTGTGAGTGAAACTGCAGCTTGCCTCCATCTCCTATTGCTGATGATCCTTCAGCTCTACCATCCCCCTTCTGCAGTCAGTAACTCTTCTTACCTGTTCACTCAATCCCAGTTCTGGAATGCCAGCTATTGTACTATACTACTGTACTTTTTAAGGCACTGTACAGCAGGATTTAAAATGTTTTCTTAATTTTTGAGCTTTTTAAAATTTATTATTCATGTGAGAATTATTATAAACCTTTTACAGCACAGTACCATATCGCCAGTTTTGTTAGTTGTGTATCTAAGCTAACTTTGTTGGACTAATGAACAAAGTGGACTCACAAACACACTCTTAGAAAGGAACTCATTCATATGTAGGAGATTTACTATAATTTGTTCTGGGTTACACATTATGCAGTCCTAGCAAAGGTGATTTCACTTGTTCCCAATTTTACTACTATGATGGGACCCCGGTCACACCCTCATGTCATGAACAGCACTGAGTCGCCGGGACATGAATTGAGTGTAAACTCTTCTCAATAGAGCTGAATTGTTACACCTGAACCTTGGTCAGTCTACATCCAGATAAAGCATTTGCACAAGTGCAAATGGCCCTCTGCTCTGCTGACAGTAATGAAGCAAGACTTCATTTAAAATTCAAATCTTTGGAAGGAAGTCTCTGAAGAAAATGCTTGCCCAGGCCCATAATTCATATTGTGAATGACAGTAATCATGTATGAAATAAACATTTTTGAGTTCAAAATAATTTCAGCACATTAAAAAAAAGTTCTTCCTTTCATTCAAAATACCAGGAAATATAAACACATAGGTATTTCTTATGTTTAATGTTCTTTCCAGAATTCAACTCTCTTTCTTTAATTGTACCTTTTACTTTCAAACAAGGTGAAAAGGGATGTGCAATGAGTCAAGACTACAATTCTGGAAAGGACCAATTTTGCCCTGCCTCTCGGCATCAGCCAAGAGCACAAGTTTCCATATTATAATTACAGTCCCTTGATGTTTAATGATCACGGTGTCTTCCCAGGCTAGAAGAGTCTTCCTTCTTCCTGCTGGTCTCTGTCATCCTAGCGCACGAGAGTGCCCCTCTGCGGTCTCCTCACTATCTTAATTGAGGTTTCTCTTCATTAAGTTTTATAATTATCAACTTAAATCCAACTTAATTCTCTCATTTCTTTCAACTTTCCTTTGACTAAAAACCCTTTTTCCTATATCAGCCAACAGTCTTGATTTCATTCTGCTTGTGATATACAGCACTTAAAATTGAATCATAAAATCCTGCCACGTACAAGCTTTGTAGAAACGAGACAATCAGCTCTTTTCTGAAAAATTATTTGCCACTCCTGGCTTCGTAGCTTCCCATGGCTTGTAAGTTTATATGTTTCTGGATCTGCAATTCAAAGTAGGCTGTTGACAGTGCCAAGGCAGTGCAGGGTTAGGACTTGAGCTCTGAACACAGACTACCTTATGGTAGATCTCAGCTAGTGCCGTGAACTTGAGAACATTGCTCACTGCTCCATGACAACACTTCATAGTAACTGTTTATCCCTTTAAATAATCATATTCCAATCATGCTTCAAATTTTCCTCCCCCTTGGAGCCTTGTCTATATTACAGGGGATGAATTCTTCCTCTTCTGAAGTCATTTAAAAAGTAAATATCTTTTCTCTGTCACTCAGTTGGGTCTTAACAGATTATCCACCTTTTTTGTTTTTTTTGGTTTTTTTTTTGCCTTTTTTCACATAATGTATTGAAGTTGCTCTACATTGTTGGTAATGGTTCAGAAAAGGCAGTCTGTCCTTCTAGGCAAAGTCAAAGCTTTTTGAGGGTAGGAAGTAGTCTTTTCTGCACTTTATATCAAACTGTTGGTTAGTTCCTTGCAGTTCATCAATAGACTATAAACACAGAGAGGATGTTTACTTGTAAATAGGGAATCTATTTCCGACATTAGCTGTTTGACATTATATCTTTTTTATTATATTATAAAATATTTATATTATAATTTGACTTCGTATCTCTTTCCAGATTTGTTAAATTTATTAAGATATGCAGGAGCAAATATCAGCTACCTTCCCTTGTGAGACTATGTTTCTAAAACGTTTTTTTCCCCGTAAAATTAGACACAGGCACAAGCATAACTATGACTTTTGACTCTTGACAGTTCAGAAAGATGCCCACTAACTCACTTCCAGATTTAAAGCCAACTTTAGTATCAATACCAGTTTATTGCTGATCTTGTTCGTGAGGCCAATTGTCTTGCTGTTCACACTGTTCGCACCGTTCACTGAATCCATGGTAGACAAGGCGTGAGCTAAGAGGCTGGAAGGAGACTCCGTGCATTTATTTTCTTCTGGTTACCCCAGCAGCCATAACATAGCCTCTCTCTTGGCTGGTGCAACAGCTGCAGCAGTATTCTCTCCTGGCTGATGCAGTAGCCATTCCACAATTCTCTCCTCTGGTGGCTGACCCAACAGACACAGCCGTGACACAGGAGTAATTCCCCTGCTTTTCTAGGCTGAGCTCACACACGTGTGGAGCACAGAGTAGTCCATGACCAAACCAGTACCTCGTGACGTGCAGGCACAGTGCTATAAACGACTTCAGCTGTTACATAATCATTATTTACATTATTTACAAAACATGGGGCTCAAGAGCCTGAATATGCCAGCTTGACTAATTTGCTCTCTCCCCACACCAGCAAAAGCCATGTCTACTCACACACACACACACCCCCCCACATACACAGACACAAAACCAGAGCTAGCTCGTAAAAAGCAAATAGTTTTGAACCCTCTATTTTATTCCTAGGGTATTCCTTTCCTTGTGGCATTTCCTGCATCTGACCACTAATTGGCTTCAACTGAAAGGGTGTGTTTTAAATGTAGGGGAAAATATAACTGTTGACCATATTATCATTTTTCCTTCTCATAGCATTATGCTGTCAAATAGGAATTGGATATTTATTATGCACTTCTTTTTGTGCACTGCAAGTTTATCTTGTCTACGCTGTATTTAGTCGCTCAGTTGTGTCTGACTCTTTGAGACCCCATAGACTGTAGCCCGCCAGGCTCCTCTGTCCATTGGGCTTCTCCAGGAAAGAATACTGGAGTGGTTTGCCATGCCGTCCTCTTAGCAGATCTTCCCAAGCCAGGTATCGAACCCAGTTCTCCCACATTGCAGGACAATTCTTTACCATCTGAGCCACCAGGGAAGCCCCAGGTTTATCTTATGAGGTTATAAAAATGAAAAAAAAAAAAAATCTGAAGCAGTGAGGGATATACTGACACTTGGATACACTTGAATGTCAAATATTAATATTCTGAATAAGTATCTTAAGTTATTTTAGCATATTTTGCTGGGTTGAACTTCTTTGAAGATATTTCTGTGGGAATTAGTTTAATTTTAAAGTTGCACAGGCAACTAGATCCATAGAGTCCTTAAATTTAGTGAATAACAAAAGATGAATCATTTTGCATAAATTAACCCTTTTTAATCAACTGTGTTAATTCCTTAGAGTCTCTAAAAAGTGTTGCAAAATAATTTGAGTATTAATAATAGCAGTCAATACTTAGGTAGTTTCTGCTTTGCAGTAGACATTGTTCTAAATCTACGTATTAGTTTAGTTAGCAGTCAATACTATGTTCCCTGAGTCACAAATAAAAAACTATAACATGACCAGGATCATAGTATGATTTGTATTGCCCCAATTTTATTATATCCTATATTTAGTGAATATTTAGGAACACAGACCATATATAAGCAACTTTACATACTTTTATGTATTTTTCCTTTTGATCTGATTCTCTTTTATTTTTATCCATTTATATTTTGTATATTTTGGAAGCTGTAAAAAATTTGGACTATAACACATGTATATATTTATATGCATATGTATAAATACATGCCTATGCATTCATGAAACAAAACTCCCAAGGCTGATTTTGAAGTGTGGATAATTTATATGCTTTATGCCCCACTTCTTTCCATGAGGCCAAAACATTCTAGATTTTTATCATCTCTTCAGCATCCTCATCATCACACACTTAAGTATTTGCTCATGGTGTGTCTGCAATGTCTTTCGTTCTCTGTTTATTTGAATCTTCTTCTGAAAGTCCCATCTTCTCCATGGTGAAGTCGCTCAGTCGTGTCCGACTCTTTGCAACCCCATGGACTGTAGCCTCCCAGGCTCCTCCGTTCATGGGATTTTCCAGGCAATTGTACTGGAGTGGATTGCCATTCCCTTCTCCAGGGAAGGAAAGTCCCATCTTCTCCATTAAGTCAGCTCAAATGCTTCAATCCCTGTATTCTTTCTCCTCTGAAATCCTGCACTTACCATTATTACATAGTCACTGCAGGGCCATGATACACACTTCTAAATTCCATGAGACACTTAACACTCTAAGACCTGATGATGAATACCAATTAGACAGCTGATTGATCAAGAAGCATAGTTATTCTTTTATTTTCTCATATTTCCATTTCATATAAGTTATTACTAAGAACATATAAATTATTGGGACTTCCCTGGTGGTCTAGTAGTTAAGACTCAATGCTTCCATTGCAGGCATGGTTTTGATCTCTAGTCAGGGAACTAAGATCCCACATGATTCATGGTGAGGCCAAACACACACACACACACACACACAATTAAAGTCTTCTGTGGAGTAGGATAAGATTCTCCCAGAGCCTTAAAAATTATCTCCCCAATGTTACTTGTGTAAACAGCGTCCTGAATTTAATTAAAAAAAAAAAAAAACTAGAAAAAAAGAACATATAAATTATTAAAGAGTAATCAGAGAGAAAAGACCATGTCCTAGGATTATGGTCAATAAGATTAACATGCACTTATTTTTTCTTCTAAGAACACCAAATTAACATGATTATTTATTAAAAGATAGTCAGAATATGTACTGAGTTGGTAAAATATGTCATATTGTTATATCAATTGTTTATTCTACATATACAGACACAACAGGTTTTATAAATGTGAATTTTATAAAAGAATGTTTTTCCAAATCAAACCTTTACAGAGGATTTGCTTTTCTCCCAGGTGAGTCATCTTTTTAGAATGATTCATAATCTTTGTTACAGAGTCCCTTAAAATCAGTGTGTTCTTTTATAAGAACAATTTTGAGAAGTAGAAACACTCTAGGGCATTGCTCATCAATTTAGATAAATTCAAAGTGGCCTTTGAAATATGTGTGTTTGACCTCATCCTTAGAGACAGAGAGGTTAAAAGGAAAACAAAAGAAACGTTTGTGCTAATGGCCCTGCCAAGTACGTACTGTTGCAAGACCACAGGGTCTTAATATAAATGGGTTCTGAAGATGTCCCTTTATAGAAAAATACTCTAGAACCCACTAGAAAGGAAAGATTTGAGGTTCTTAATCTGAAGTGTCCAACATTAACCAAACAATTCCCTACGTAAAATAGTGTCCAGAACATGTCCCTTTGTTCGTAGTGACAGAACTATATCATTTATGTTTCCATTCCAATCTTTAGCTGGGTGGTAAAAAGAAGGGGCTGGAAAACTGAGGTTCATGGGCCACAATCTTTCCTCCCCCACCTGTTTTTGGAAACACAGTTTTATTTTATTAGAACACAGGCACATCTATTCATTTTCATATTCTCTATGCCTTCTCTCAGGACACAGCAATGGAGCTGAGTAGCTGCAACAAGTAACATATAGGGACTTCCCTGGTGGTCTAGTGGCTAAGACTCTGTGCTTCAAATGCAGGGAGTATGGGTTTGATCCACACTCAGGGTCAGGAAATTAGGGTCAGCAAATTAGGATTGCACACGCCATGCAGACAAAAAAATGAAACAAACAAACAGAAAAAACAAACAGTAGAGGGCCCACAATATTTAAAAATTTTCTCTACCTGGTCCTTTATAGAAAAGGTTTATACAGCTTTTAGTTCAGTTCAGTTCAGTCCAGTTGCTCAGTCATGTCCAATTCTTTGCGACCCCGTGAATTGCAGCACGTCAGGCCTCTCTGTCCATCACCAACACCTGGAATTCACTCAGACTCACATCCATCGAGTCAGTGATGCCATCCAGCCATCTCATCCTCTGTCGTCCCCTTCTCCTCCTATCCCCCAATCCCTCCCAGCATCAAAGTCTTTTCCAATGAGTCAACTCTTCGCATGAGGTGGCCAAAGTGCTGGAGTTTCAGCTCTAGCATCATTCCTTCCAAAGAAATCCCAGGGCTGATCTCCTTCAGAATGGACTGGTTGGATCTCCTTGCAGTCCAAGGGACTCTCAAGAGTCGTCTCCAACATCGCAGTTCAAAAGCATCAATTCTTTGGCACTCAGCCTTCTTCACAGTCCAACTCTCACATCCATACATGACCACAGGAAAAACCATAGCCTTGACTAGATGGACCTTAGTCGGCAAAGTAATGTCTCTGCTTTTGAATATGCTATGTAGGTTGGTCATAACTTTCCTTCCAAGGAGTAAGCGTCTTTTAATTTCATGGCTGCAGTCACCATCTGCAGTGATTTTGGAAACCAAAAAAATAAAGTCTGACACTGTTTCCACTGTTTCCCCATCTATTTCCCATGGAGTGATGGGACTGAATGCCATGATCTTAGTTTTCTGAATGTTGAGCTTTAAGCCAACTTTTTCGCTCTCCTCTAGATGTTGGCAATTTGATCTCTGGTTCCTCTGCCTTTTTAAAACCAGCTTGAATATCAGGAAGTTCACGGTTCACGTATTGCTGAAGCCTGGCTTGGAGAATTTTGAGCATTACTTTACTAGCATGTGAGATGAATACAATTGTGCGGTAGTTGAAGCATTCTTTTGCATTGCCTTTCTTTGGGATTGGAATGAAAATGGACATTTTTCAGTCCTGTGGCCACTGCTGAGTTTTCCAAATTTGCTGGCATATTGAGTGCAGCACTTTCACAGCATTATCTTTCAGAATTTGAAATAGCTCAACTGGAATTCCATCACCTCCACTAGCTTTGTTCATAGTGATGTTTTCTAAGGCCAACTTGAATTCACATTCCAGGATGTCTGGCTCTAGACAGCTTTAGTGTAGAGTATATCATGTAAAATTCTTATTCTTGGGTTGACATGATGAATACATGGCATCTCTCTCCTTATAAATAGATCTGAAGTGTCAGGATGATTACTGAAAATTCATACTTGTGATATGTTAACCAGTCTTATCAAGTACATGCTGTTGCTCTTATAATTTACACTATTATTGTTACTGGTGAATGTTATTGGACATTTATGGTGTGCCAAGCACTTTGTATGTAGTATCTTATTTATACCAAAAAAGAACCTTGGGAGGGAAGTACTATTAAAATTTCAATTTTTGAAATGGTGAAATTGAAGTGAATTTTCCCAAAGTTACACACAGGATTAGGTAGGGCAAGAGTTGGAAACAGATCTATTCAACTCAACCACTGACATTTTAAACAACTGTGTTCACTGCACACCACCAGGAACTAGGGAAATAGTAGACTCAGTACCAGTGCAGCAAGCTTCTAGCCACATTACAGGCAAAACATACACACCATGAACACCTAGAAGGTGTTTGTGGTGGGTGCTGTCCTCAGACCTTTGCACGTATTATCTCATTCAATCTTCAAAACAGTCTTTTGACCTGAGCTCTATTGTCCACCACTGTCTACAGATCAAGCAGAAAGATTAGGTCGCTTCTTAAGCCCATGAAGTTAGAAAGTAACTTCAGGTGTTTGCTTCATCACACTATTGAAGTTCCAGCAGTCAAGCAAAATGCACACAGTTGAAGCTTTCAGACACTGCTTAAGTTCTTTATTCTTAAATCTGATCAGATATCCAGGAAAGGCCAGACATTTAAGGAAATATTTTAACACAAAAACAAGAAAATATAAAGGAAGTAATCAAAGAGATTGAAGAAAAATACCTACAAATTCTATATTTGGAAAATAAAAAAAAAGATGGTTTACTTATGAAATACAAACGGGATGCTAATTTTTTGAAGGAGGGACATTAAAAGCACAGAGATAGGTTTTAAAAAATAAAAATATGAGACATGACACATATAATAGAAGGAGAAAAACAAACAGCAATAACAAAATGAAGTCATGAAAATGTTAGAAAATGGTAATAGTAGGAGATAATTTTAACATGAATTAGACATCTCAGAAATTATCATACTTAATAAATAATTTAATGTAATTTTTTAGAACTTAAGGATATGAATTTCCAAAGTGAACAGGACCTACTGTTGGCTAACACACTGAAGACAAAAATGCAAAAAACATCACTACTATGAAGAAAATCAGGCATATGGAGAACTCAAACACTTTCAGAGAAATAAAAAAAAAAATGAGCTTACACATAAGATACTTTATACCAGAACAATTTATGATTTGAGATGTTTAAAGAAAATGGAGCAAGGTGTTCTTTATTTTATGCCGGAATTGTAAATTTTGTGGATGTGACAAAGCTTTCAGCTAGGATTTTCATATTGTCAGTTTCTCTTTGTGCATCTACCAGTTCTGCCTTTGGCTATTTTGATCCTATTTACTTTCTATATAACATTTTATCCCTACTTTCTTCAAGGTTAAAGCGTCTGCTGCAATGTGGGAGACCTGGGTTTCATCCCTGGGTTGGGAAGGTCCCCTGGAGAAGGAAATGGCAACCCACTCCAGTATTCTTGCTTGGAGAATCCCATGGACAGAGGAGCTTGGTGGGCTACAGTCCACGGGGTTGCAAAGAGTCGGACACGACTGAGGGACTTCACTTCCACTTTCACTTTTTTTCCAATATGTACTTTTGTCCCTTTGTAATTTTATATGTTGAATTCTTCCTTAACATTAGTAAAGTCACCTCTATTCTGCATTTTTGTACACTGATTTACCTTTTAGAGCTTTTGCCACCTCATGATTTTCAACAGACTGGTTCTTTCATTTAAGAAATGTGCTTTATAAATACTTAAATTACTTAAATGTATTTGACCATATATTTTCCTATCAATATCAGTAATTAAAGTCTCCATTATCTTTCACATATTCCCCTCTTCTTGCCATGAAAATGATGGGAACTTTAATTTTACATTTCAAAATAAAATGTTTCCATTACCTTGTATTTTTTAATTTGTTTATTTTTAAAAATTTATTCTTTTAAATTGAAGCATAACTGTTTTACAGAATTTTGTTGTTTCCTGTCAAACATCAACATGAATCAGTCATAGGTTCTATTAAAGAAAATGAGCACAGTGGAAAATTTCTTAGCAGGTGAGAAGGAAATCCCATTATTGCTTTAGAATAATAATTCTGGAATTAATGAGGACACGTTGTACTTTGGGGAATTGTGTGTTGGTGACAATTCTTGCTAAGGACCTGTTATAATTGTTTAAAGGAGAGATGATAATTGCCTGGTCTAAGGCAGTTAAAGATTGAGAGATGACTAATTGGATTTAAGAGGTCCAAAGAAGTAGAGATGAGAGATTGGCCAAGATCTTGGGTTCTCAATTTTGAGTAATAGGGGGATGACAATAGCATTAATTATCACAGAAGTGAAAGAGAAAGAGAAGGGTTGTCTGTATTCGAGTTGAAGGGTCTCAGGAACCAGAACTCTACCTTCGTTGCAAATAGGGGCGAGTTAAGTAATGAGTCTGATGTTGAAGCTGAAACTCCAATACTTTGGCCACCTGATGCGAAGAGCTGACTCATTTGAAAAGACCCTGATGCTGGGAAAGATTGAAGGCAGGAGGAGAAGGGGACAACAGAGGATGAGATGATTGGATGGCATCATGGACTCGATGGACATGAGTTTGAGCAGACTCTGGGAGTTGGTGATGAACAGGGGTTTGAATGGACTCCCAGAGTTACTGATGGACAGGGAGGCCTGGCGTGCTGCAGTTCATGGGGTCGCAAAGAGTTGGACACGACTGAGTGACTGAACTGAACTTAACTGAAGTAATGCATCAGTCTTAAAGACTTAAAATAAAAAAGACCTTAGTTCTCCTACATTGCAAGTGGATTCTTTACCAGCTGAGCTACCAAAGAAGCCCCTTAAATTAAAACTTGCCCATAATTCTTCCTTGACCTAGAACCTGAGCTCTGTAATTAGATTTTAACCTGACTGATCCTATGACCAAGTCTCCATCTGTGAACCAATCCTTGTTATATTTTTCTCACTTGCAAGGACAAATACATATATATATATCATGTTTACAAATAATATTAAACAAAAAGATTATTTTTCCATAATAGTAGGCAGATATCTGAATTTCAATATAGTTTTTTCATAAACTATTCTGGAAGAGTTGACTCATTGGAAAAGACCCTGATGCTGGGAAGGATCGAGGACGGGAGGAGAAGGGGATGACAGAGGATGACGACAGATGGCTGGATGGCATCACCGACTCAATGGACATGAGTTTAGGTAAACTCTGGGAATTGGTAATGGACAGGGAGGCCTGGCATGCTGCGATTCATGGGGTCGCAAAGAGTCAGACATGACTGAGCAACTGAACTGAACTGATTCTGGAAGAACAGATTGTTTTGTAAAAGTAATATTTGCCAGTATCTTGTATTGGGAACTGATTTTTCATCTGACCTGTTCACATCCTATTCATGAAAATTATAGCCACTTTGAAACACAAAACAGAAAAAGCAAACAAACAAAAAACCTTTGGAGTTTTTTGGAGCTGCATGTTTAGAATGTTGGCAACGTACTGTGTCATACAGAAACATTCTGGCTGGACTTCAAATGAGCAAGAAATAAAGTTGTATTGTGTTTAGCCCTGTGAGGTTTGGAATTGTCTGTTGCCACCGATAGCTTATTATTGGAACACAGAAATTAAAAATAAAATAACTTAAAAAAAATCCTGGTGTGCAAACCCAGGCACCAACTCTCACTAAATTATTCAGTGAAGTAACAATAATAGGTATTACAAAGACTCAATAGAAAAGTTAGAAAACCAAGTTTAGAAAAGAGTTGGATCCCAAAGAAGGCTGGACAGGGAGAACCACATCCCAAGGCCAATGAAAGGGTTAGTTAAGACTCAACTTCTGGGTCAGCCACCATGATGCTGCAGAAGATGCCTCTACTGCTACTGAGGATAACATCTCAGCATCTGCATCTGTCTCCTGAGGGCCTAACTCCCTAACAGAAGTGTTTTCTTGGCTGTACCAGAGTCACCTGCTCATGCCCTTGATGTCAGGTATGAAACAGAGATTATCACCTTTCTTTGGCTTCCCTAGTGAAGGGAAGGCATTGTATCCCGCCAAATTATTCAACAAATATTTATTGAGTGTGTACTGAGTGCCAGTTATAGGCACTGGGAGAGAGTAATGAACAAGCAAAACTAAAGTAAAGCAAGCAAAATCTCTCACCCCCACAGATCTGTAGAGTAAAAGTATAAGAGAGTTTCTAGCGTGCCTTTTCTTCCAGTCTACTGTAAAGTAGTTTTGTAAAGATCCAAACTCTAGACAATGATTGACTGATATTCCAATCTACGCTTGCTTAAGAATTTAGGTCAGCAGCAGGGTTGGAAATGCTATCTGATAATAGATACATCTTCAAAGTTTGAAAGTCTAAAAGGCAGCTGTGGAATTTCCCAGCTCTGCACTTTCCATAAGATCAGCCCTCACAGCCCCCTATCCAGTCTCTCTTCAGCTGATGGTTTTAACTTGCATGATATGAATAAAACTTGTACCAGCCACGGTTATTCCTCAGGTAGCTTTGGCAATTTTCTGGTTCTAATTTCATGTGCACAAGCAAATCCTGAAATATTATACAAATGACTAGTCCTTATCTTGTTCAGTTGCTCAGTTATGTCTGACTCTTTGTGACCCCATGGACTGCAGCACTCCAAGCCTCCCTGTCCTTCACCATCCCCCAGAGCTTGCTGAAACTCATGTCCATTGTGTCAATGATGCCATCCAACTATCTCATCCTCTGTCACCCCGTTCTCCTCTGGTCCTCAATCTTTCCCATCATCAGGATCTTTTCCAACAAGTCAGCTTTTTGCATTAGGTGATCAAAGTATTGGAGCTTCAGCTTCAGCATCAGTCCTTTCAATGAATATTCAGGACTGATTTCCTTTAGGATTGACTGGTTTGATCTCCTTGTTGTCCAAGGGACTCTTAAGAGTCTTCTCCAGCACCACAGTTCAAATCACACCTGATGCGAAGAACTGACTCCTTGGAAAAAAACCCTGATGCTGAGAAAGATTGAAGGCAGGAGGTGAAGGGGATGACAGAAGATGAGATGGTTGGATGGCATCACCTACTCAATGGACATGAGTTTAAGCAAGCTCTGGGAGTTGATGATGTACAGGGAAGCCTGATGTGCTGCAGTTCATGGGGTCACTGAGTCAGACATGACTGAGCAATTGAACTGAACTGATATCCTTCAAAGTTGCTAAGAGATAGATCTGAAATGTTCTCATCACACACACAAAATAGAAAATTATATGATAAGATGGAGGTGTCAGTTAATGCTACAGTGGTAGACATATTGCAATACATAAATATATCAAATCAACACATTGTGCACATTAAAGTAATATAATATGTCAGTGATATGCCAATTACATGAGTGACTGAGCAGGCACACACAGATCTCAACTGAAAAAGATGTAAGAATATGACCATATAACAATGCTAGTAAGTAAGTAAGTAAAGTCGCACAGTCGTGTCCGACTCTGCGACCCCATGGACTGTAGCCTACCAGGCTCCTCCCTCCATGGGATTCTCCAGGCAAGAGTACTGGAGTGGGTTGCCATTTCCTTCTCCAACTATTTACATATTAATAAGCTTTCATTGTTTCTGATCTTTTATTTTGTTAACCTTCTCTTTTATACATTTTTGAGGGACTCTAAAGCTTTTATTGAATTCTATTGATATCAATAATCTGTTTTATTGGAACTGACACTGAAGTAATTATTTTCTACTTTCCCAAAATTCTTATGTACAAATGTTAGCTCTGATTCTGTTTTAACTAAGCATAACGGAAAAAATCTAAAACTTTCTGTTGTGTGAAACAGTCTCTCTAAATATTATTTATCTCAAAAATCTTGATGGCACAGGGAGCATTTTCCTTGCATCCAACTAAAAAGGAACATCAGAAATATTGGTAACTTGTGGTCTGAGATGAAGAGAAAAAAGGATCAATAGGTAAATCAGATATATTTTCTAAGCCCTTCAACCACAGCCTGATTAGTGTCCTTGGGAGGGCACCTCTGTGTTTGGTGTGAGGGCCTGTTTCCAACTTTAGCTCCTCGGGGGTCTGCCTGGGACTCTTCCTGTCAGCTTCTAGGATAAACTCTTGGGTTGGACTTGACCTTGGCTTTCTGCTGCCACAGTGGCCATGGCGACTGACTCAGACGTGGACACCTGACCTCCCCTCCTTGAGGCCCAAGCAGACCTCAGGATTATGACAAGCTAAAGGGTAGGATGTTCTCTTTCCACCAGACCCGGAAGTGTGAGTTTATGACTAGACTTACTGCAATGAGGTAGAGCCCCTTCGAGAAAAGAAAAATGGTACAGATGAACCTATTTCTAGAGCAGAGATAGAGACACATATGAAGAGAATAGGCAGGTGGACACGAGAGTGGGGGAGGGCGTGAACTGGGAGATTGGGGTGATGGACGTGCACTGCCCGGCATCAGACAGGGAGTGGGAACCTGCTTATAGCACAGGAAACTCAGCTCGGTGCTCTGTGATAAGCTAGAGGGATGGGAGGAGGCAGGGGAGGAAAGCACTGGAGGGAGGGAGCATATGGATACTGATAACCGATTCACTTTGCTATACAGTGGAGACTATTAATAGCACAGCATTTTAAAGTATCTGTACCTCAATTAAAAAAGGAAAGAAGAAAAAAACAGAAATAATCCAGCAGGAAATAAACTGAAACTCAAAGACAGAAATGAGATCTTGAGGTCATTACTTGAAACTTTGCCTTATGTTCCACCTAAGGCTGCTGCTGCTAAGTCACTTCAGTTGTGTCTGACTCTGTGTGACCCCATAAATGGCAGCCCACCAGGCTCCCCCGTCCCTGGGATTCTCCAGGCAAGAACACTGGAGTGGGTTGCCATTTCCTTCTCCAATGCATGAAAGTGAAAAGTGAAAGTGAAGTCACTCAGTCGTGTCTGACTCTTAGAGACCCCATGGACTGTCTTCCTCAATGTCTCACTTTATGTGAGCCATAAAACTCATTTTCTTTAGGCTAGATTGAGTTGGGTTTTCTGTCACTTGAAACTAAAAATATGGTAATGATTATATATTCATTTCACATAATCTTGAAATGTATTTGAAAAGTATCTGATATATTTCAAAAATATATGACACAAGATATTAGAATGCTGTTCTCCTAAATCAGAGGTAATGTGTTTTCTAAAAAACCTCTTGATGAAGGTGAAAGAGGAGAATGAAAAAGCTGGCTTAAAACTCAACATTCAAAATGCACTAAGACCATGGCATCCAGTCCCACCATTTCATGGCAAATAAATAGAGAAAAAATGGAAACAATGAGAAACTTTATTTTCTTGAGCTCCAAAATCACTGCAGATGGTGACTACAGACATGAAATTAAGAGACACTTGCTCCTTGGAATAAAAGCTATGACAAACCTAGACAGCATACTAAAAAGCAGTGACATCACTTTGTTGACAAAGGTCCCTCTAGTCAAACTTATTATTTTTCCAGTAGTCATGTATGGATGTGAGAGGTGGACCATAAGGAAAGCTAAGCACTGAAGAATTGATAGTTTTGAACTGTGGTGTTGGAGAAGACTCTTGAAAGTCCTTGAAAGTCCTTAGGACTGCAAGGAGATACAACCAGTCCATCCTAAAGGAGATCAGTCCTGGATATTCATTGGAAGGACTGATGCTGAAGCTGAAGCTCCAACACTTTGGCCACCTGATGTGAAGAGCTGACTCATTGGAAAAGACCCTGATGCTGAAAAAGATTGAGAGCAGGAGGAGAAGGGGCCAACAGAATATGAAATGGTTGGATGGCATCACTGACCCAATGGACCTGAGTTTGAGCAAGCTCTGGGAGATGGTGAAGGACAGGGAAGACTGGCATGCTTCAGTCCATCAGGTCACAAAGATTTGGACATGACTAAGCAACCAAACAACAACAATGTCTTCTCATCAAGTGAATGGAAAACTATGTATTAATAAATATAGAATAAAATTAGTAAGCACTAAGAAGTAAGAGCTCAGCAACCTGGACTAGGGCGGAGAACAGGAACCTAGGCAGGACACAGGGGGAAAGGGTTGATGTAGGCTTCAGAGCACAGAACCAAGAGGAAATCTGGACCAAGTAGATAGCCCAACAGAAGCATCAAGTCACAGAGGCCAGTCAGTAAGTCAGAATACAAGCAAGACGCCAAAGACCATGAGGTCTCCTAGACCACTGAAGGAGGCTTAAAACCGGCGTGTCAAAGGCAGACTTGAAAGGGGTGCTTGATGACTTGGAGATGAGCTGCATGCTTTTAATAGGTCACCTCTGGAATCAGCGCAGGGAGAGAGAGAACTATAAAAGCACGGAAGAGCAGGAATACACTTGACAAAATAAAATATTCAGTTATGTATCCAGGCCAAGTGAAATGCTCAGAATTCAGTAGACCTTCAAATCCCCAAGGCAACATGACTTTGAAAGGGGGAATATCTTCATGTAGAAAAACACTCCCTATTGATGAAATGGTAATTGTCTATGACCTGCCTCTGAATCACTGAAAGCAATCCAAGAACAAGGGGAACATTACATTTCTTTGCTTCTCTCCCACACACCACCTCTCACCTAATGTTTGGCATTGACCACTTCACAATAAAAAGTAAAAATGACCTCAGCTTCCTATAAACGTATGTGAGATTAAGGGACAAATATGTTAAAAAGTATTGCTAATGATTAAAGAAATGAAAATCAAAAGGGCAATAAGTTATCAACTCACATGGGTCAGAATGATCATCATCAAAAAGCCAACAAATAACAAATGCTAGAGAGAATGTGGAGAAAAGGGGACCCTTCACAGCCAGTTTGGAGAACAATATGGAGATTCTTTAAAAAACTATAAATAGAGCTACCATATGATCCAGCAATCCCACTCCTGGGCATATATCTGGAAATGGCAAAAACTCTTAATCTGAAAAGATATGTGCATCACAATGTTCAAAGCAGTACTATCCACAATAGCCAAGATATGGAACCACCTGTTCATTGACAGATGAAGGAATAAAGAAGAGCTTGTACATAATATTCCAATATACAGTGGAATATTACTCATCCATAAAACAGAATGAAATTGTACTGTTTGCAGCAACGTGGATGGGCCTAAAGATTGCCATGCTGAGTGAAATAAGTCAGACAGAGAAACACAAATACAATATGGTATCACTTCTATGTGGAGTCTAAGAAAATGATTCAAATGAACTTCTTCACAAAGCAGAAGCTGTCACAGAAACATAAAAAACAAATTTATGGTTACCAAAGGGGAAATAAGCGGGGTGTTTAAATTAGAGGTTGGAATTAGCAAATATATACTACTATGTATAAAAATAGGTAAATAACAAGGTCCTATTCTATAGCAGATGGAACAGTATTCAATATCCTGTGATGTCATAATGGAAAAGAATATATATGTATATATATGATATATATTACTGAATCACTTTGCTGTACACCTGAAATTAGCTCAACATTGCAAATCAAGTATACTTCAAAAAAACCTAGGCAAATAATCTTTTTAAAATGGTGCTTATATAGAGAGAACTTGGAGAGTTCACTTGCCCCACAACTACAGGTCAAAGCTACACTCAGAAAGAATTATGAGATGAAATCCCACACCACGTAGTCCTGAAAGGGCTTCCTGGACCAGCTAGATCAGCATTGCCTGAAAGCTTGTTAAGCGGAACTACTGAAACCAAAACCCCAGGGATGGGGCTCAGCAAACTGAAGTTTAACAAGCCCCCCAGGGGATTCAGACTTACACGCAAGCTTATGATCTGCTGCCTAAGCTCATCACCTCTCAGCTGAAGTCACTGAGCCTTTCCTCAGACAACTCAATTGTAGCCATTTTATGGGTACATATCTCATTAAAAAAAAAAAAAAAAAAGACAGAGGAAAGCTTCTTGCTATGATGGTAAATGTCCTCAAGCACTTACTAATGAAAAGAAGAACTATTAACATTCGTTTAAAAGAAAGAGATGGATGGAGATCTTACTAAGTAAAGGAAAAAGGTAAGTTTTTCACCCCTTGAGGGATAGTTTTTGTTCATGAAAAACGATTGTTTCTGACAGCCAGTCACAAAAACATTTGGCAATGCGATTGCTCTACTACATAAATGCCTACATTGCATAAAGATTCAAACATGCATTTGTTAACATTTTTCTTTTGTTTCTAATTTTTGTTGTTCAGTCGTGTCTGACTTTTTGCAACCCCATGTACTTCAACATGCCAGGCTTCCCAGTCCTGCACTATCTCTGAGAGTTTGGTCAAACTCATGTCTGTTGAGTCAATCATCTCAACCTCTGTCAACCCCTTCTCCTCTGCTCCTCAGTCTTTCCCAGCATCAGACTCTTTCCCAATGAGTTGGCTCCTCGCATCAGGTGGCCAAAGTATGGGAGTATACAAAGCTTCAGCATCAGTCCTTCCAATGAATATTCAGGACTGATCTCCTTTAGGATGGACTGGTTGGATCTCCTTGCAGTCCAACGGACTCTCAAGAGTCTTCTCCAACACCACAGTTCAAAAGCATCAATTCTTTGGCACGTAGCTTTCTTTATAGTTCAACTCTCACATCCATGCATGACTACTGGAAAAACTATAGCTTTGAATAGGCAGATATTTGTTGACAAATAATATCTCTGCTTCTTAATATGCTTAAAGCTCAACATTCAGAAAACAAAGATCATGGCATCCAATCCCATCACTCTATGGGAAATAGATGGGGAAACAGTGGAAACAGTGTCAGACTCTATTTTGGGGGGATGCAAAATCACTGCAGATGGTGATTGCAGCCATGAAATTAAAAGACGCTTACTCCTTGGAAGAAAAGTTTTGACCAACCTAGATAGCATATTCAAAAGCAGAGACATTACTTTGCTGACTAAGGTCCGTCTAGTCAAGGCTATGGTTTTTCCAGTAGTCATGTGTGGATCCATGTATGGATGTGAGAATAGGACTGTGAAGAAGGCTGAGCACCGAAGAATTGATGCTTTTGAACTGTGGTGTTGGAGACAACTCTTGAGAGTCCCTTGGACTGCAAGGAGATCCAACCAGTCCATTCTGAAGGAGATAGACCCTGGGATTTCTTTGGAAGGAATGATGCTAAAGCTGAAACTCCAGTACTTTGGCCACATCATGCGAAGAGCTGACTCACTGGAAAAGACTCTGATGCTGGGAGAAATTGGGGGCAGGAAAAGAAGGGGACAACCAAGGATGAGATGGCTGGATGGCATCACTGACTCGATGGACGCGAGTCTGAGTGAACTCCGGGAGTTGGTGATGGACAGGGAGGCCTGGCATGCTGCGATTCATGGGGTCCAAAGAGTCGGACACAATGGAGCGACTGAACTGAACTGAACTGAATTGGACCGAATGCCCCAGTCTTAGTTTTTTGAATGTTGAGCGTTAAGCCAACTTTTTCACTCTCCTTTTTCACTTTCATCAAGAGTCTCTTTAGTTCTTCCCTTTCTGCCTTAAGGGTGGTGTCATCTGCATATCTGAGGTTATTGATATTTCTCCTGGCAATCTTGACTCCAGCTTGTGCTTCATCCAGCCTAGCATTTCACATGATATATTCTGCATGGAAGTTAAATAAGCAGGTGACAATATTCAGTCTTGACGTACTCCTTTCCTGATTTGGAACCAGTCTGTTGTTCCATGTCTAGTACTAACTATTGCTTCTTAACCTGCATACAGATTTCTCAGGAGGGAGGTCAGGTGGTCTTGTATTCCCATCTCTTTCAGAATTTTCCAGTTTGTTGTGATCCACACAGTCAAAGGCTTTGGTGTAGTCAATAAAGCAGATGTTTTCTGGAACTCTCTTGCATTTCCAATGGTCCAATGGGTGTTTGCAATTTGATCTCTGGTTCTTCTGCCTTTTCTAAATCATTCTTTTTTTGGGGGGTGGGGTGGTTTTGGAAAGAATGTACTTGAATGCCAGCAAGTCTGAGGCTTTAAGGACCTCCAAGAGAAGAAATTATTTTAGCACAGCAGCTTCCTCTGGCATACCCGCTATTTTGTGGAGCAATAATGGAACATGAGAGTGTGAATAAGAAGAGCTTTTATTTCGGTACTCATTGTGGAGCATCGCTCTGGTGCTGGCAGAGCTGGGACCAGCAGGAATAATCTTGCTGCAATGGAGGAGCATCAGCTCACAGATTATGCCATTCACCAGCTTCCATGCTGTTTGAGAGAAAGGAACTGAAGGCAACAATGAGCCAATTATTTTTCTGTTACCTTAGAGTCTGAAAATAGTACTAACTTCCTTTCAAACAAATTAAGCTCCTTGATTTTCTCTGCATTGGTAGTAGGTGGGCAGATGTCTCAAGACAGACAGAATGGATGTACAGTTACTAAATAAGCAAAGGGCTGAATGACTAATTAAAACAATTTAAGAGGTTATATATTTATAAAAGTGAGTGAATTGGTAAGGTTGATCGTGGAGGTTATTTTTACAACATCAATGCCTGCTATGTATGTTTCCATGCTATTAAGTCATGTATCTGTTATATCTAACCCTCCCAGCAATTCTGCATGCTATACCACACTTCTCTTTATTTAATAACTGTACAATATAACACAGCTATCCAGTTCAGTTCAGTTCAGTAGCTCAGTCATGTCCAACTCTTTGTGACCCCATGAATCCCAGCACACCAGTCCTCCCTGTCCATCACCAACTCCCAGAGTTCACTCAGACTCACGTCCATCAAGTCAGTGATGCCATCCAGCCATCTCATCCTCTGTCATCCCCTTCTCCTCCTGCCCCCAATCCCTCCCAGCATCAGGGTCTTTTCCAATGAGTCAACTCTTCACATGAGGTGGCCAAAGTTCTGGAGTTTCAGCTTTAGCATCATTCCTTCCAAAGAAATCCAAAGGCTGATCTCCTTTAGAATGGACTGGTTGGATCTCCTTGCAGTCCAAGGGACTCTCAAGAGTCTTCTGCAACACCACAGTTCAAAAGCATCAATTCTTCGGCGCTCAGCCTTCTTCACAGTCCAACTCTCACAGCCATACATGACCACAGGAAAAACCATAGCCTTGACTAGACGGACCTTAGTCAGCAAAGTAATGTCTCTGCTTTTGAATATGCTATCTAAGTTGGTCATAACTTTTCTTCCAAGGAGTAAACATCTTTTAATTTCATGGCTGCAGTCACCATCTGCAGTGATTTTGGAGCCCCCAAAAATAAAGTCTGACACTGTTTCCACTGTTTCCCCATCTATTTCCCATGAAGTGATGGGATCAGATGCCATGATCTTCGTTTTCTGAATGTTGAGCTTTAAACCAACATTTTCACTCTCCTGTTTCACTTTCATCAAGAGGCTTTTGAGTTCCTCTTCACTTTCTGCCATAAGGGTGGTGTCATCTGCATATCTGAAGTTATTGATATTTCTCCTGGCAATCTGGATAAGCTCATGGTTCACGTATTGCTGAAGCTTGGCTTGGAGAATTTTGAGCATTACTTTACTAGCATGTGAGATGAGTGCAATTGTGTGGTAGTTTGAGCATCCTTTGGCATTGCCTTTCTTTGGGATTGGAATGAAAACTGACCTTTTCCAGTCCTGTGGCCACTGCTGAGTTTTCCAATTTTGCTGGCATATTGAGTGCAGCAGTTTCACAGCATCATCTTTCAGGATTTGAAATAGCTCCACTGGAATGCCATCACCTCCACTAGCTTTGTTCGTAGTGATGCTTTCTAAGGCCCACTTGACTTCACATTCCAGGATGTCTCGCTCTAGATGAGTGAAGACACCATTGTGATTATCTTGGTCATGAAGATCATTTTTGTACAGTTCTTCCATGTATTCTTGCCTACTCTTCTTATTATCTTCTGCTTCTGTTAGGTCCATACCATTTCTGTCCTTTATTGAGCCCATCTTTGCATGAAATGTTCCCTTGGTATCTCTAATTTTCTTGAAGAGATCTCTAGTCTTTCCCATTCTGTTCTTTTCCTCTATTTCTTTGCATTGATTGCTGAGGAAGGCTTTCTTATCTCTCCTTGCTATTCTTTGGAACTCTGCATTCAGATTTTTATATCTCTCCTTTTCTCCTTTGCTTTTCGCCTCTCTTCTTTTCACAGCTTTATGTAAGGCCTCCCCAGGCAGCCATTTTGCTTCTTTTGCATTTCTTTTCCATGGGGATGATTTTGATTCCTGTCTCCTGTACAATGTCACGAACCTCATTCCATAGTTCATCAGGCACTCTGTCTATCAGATCTAGGCCCTAAATCTATTTCTGACTTCCACTGTATAATCATAAGGGATTTGATTTAGGTCATACTGGAATGGTCTAGTGGTTTTCCCTACTTTCTTCAATTTAAGTCTGAATTTGATAATAAGGAGTTCATGATCTGAGCCACAGTCAGCTCTTGGTCTTGTTTTTGTTGACTGTATAAAGCTTCTCAATGTTTGGCTGCAAAGAATATAATCAGTCTGATTTCGGTGTTGATGATCTGGTGATGTCCATGTGTAGAGTCTTCTCTTGTGTTGTTGGAAGTGGGTGTTTGCTATGACCAGTGCATTTTCTTGGCAAAATTCTATTAGTCTTTGCCCTGCTTCATTCCGCATTCCAAGGCCAAATTTGCCTGTGACTCCAGGTGTTTCTTGACTTCCTACTTTAGCATTCCAGTCCCCTATAATGAAAAGGACATCTTTTTTGGGTGTTAGTTCTAAAAGGTCTTGTAGGTCTTTATAGAACCATTCAACTTCAGCTTCTTCAGTGTTACTGGTTGGGACATAGACTTAGGTTACTGTGATATTAAATGGTTTGTCTTGGAAATGAACAGAGATCATTCTGTTGTTGTTGTTATTGCATCCAAGTACTGCATTTCGGACTCTTTTGTTGACCGTGATGGCTACTCCATTTCTTCTGAGGGATTCCTGCCTGCAGTAGCGGATATAAGGGTCATCTGAGTTAAATTCACCCATTCCAGCTATCCAACAGAAACTTATTAGAAACCACTGTTGGTATAGCTTAACATTTCAAGGCTTCTTCTTATCAAATCAAGAGTTTTCCATTGCATGTACTGCATCCATAATAAACAGAAGCCACCCAAAAGAAATCAAGAATTTTTTCAATGACTGGTATCTTCATTGTGAAAACTATTAATATTATAGCAGCATAGTATTATCTTATGGAGTTCACATATTCAGAGATTTTATTATTTTTTATTTTTTAAAGTAATTCATTTGTTTTCACTGGAACTAATTACTTTACAATATTGTGGTGGTTTCTGCCATACATCAACATGAATGTTCACCTGTTGTTGATTCATATTCAGAGATTTGAAAGTATTTATTTGATGAGCAGATTTAGCCCTCTTCTCTCAAAAATAATATTTTCTTTTTCTGTGTCTTAATCAGGAACCCACAGGAAGTTGAATTGACCAGGTGACCCATCATTTGTATAATGATGACCTTCTTTTTGGGTTAAGAATCCACCTGTCATGGAAGAGACACAGGAAATGCTGGTTCCACCCCCGGGGTTGGGAAGATCCCCTGGAGGAGGACATGAAAAGCCACTCCAGCATTCTTGCCTGGAGAATCCTATGGACAGAGGAGCTTAGTGGGTTATGGTCCATGGGGTCACAAAGAGTCAGACATGACTGGGGCAACTGAGCACACACACACACTGCTTCTATTATACCATTTTCATTACATGCATCTCTTCTAATCAATGTTTATTGCTCTCTGGAGAAGGAATCACTAGTTTTCCACTCGTATTTTGATGCTTGGCTCTTGGACTTTCAGAGGACACATGAAATTATGAAGTAGGGAAAGCTTGGAATGTTAGAAAGTGAAAGTTAGTCACATAGTTGTATCTGTCTCTTTGTGATCCCATGGACAGTAGCCTGCCCACTCCTCTGTCCATGGAATTCTCCAAGCAAGAATATGGGAGTGTGGGCATTCCCTTCTCCAGGGGATTTTCCCAACCTAGGGATCGAACCCAGGTCTTCTACATTGCAGGCAGATTCTTTACCAATTGAGCCAGATCTTCATAATTCGTTGGTACCCTGTGGTCCTGAAAAATCAAAAAGGCAGGGCTCACAAATAACAGCATTAGAAGTTTCCTTTGGGGGTTTTGGTTCCAGTAAGTGTGCTCATGTCTTGAAATATGATTATTTATAGTAATGGTAAATAACACAGAAAAGTATTCATGTATAAAATTATGTGTGAAAGATCATTTCCTTGAATTAGTACTGAAATAGAGTAAGATCTCAGAGTAAAATCTCTTTTTATTGAATCAGTTCAGTTCAGTCACTCGGTCGTGTCCGACTCTTTGCGACCCCATGAATTGCAGCACGCCAGGCCTCCCTGTTCATTACCATCTCTCGGAGTTCACTCAGCCTCACATCCATCAAGTCAGTGATGCCATCCAGCCATCTCATCCTCGGTCATCCCCTTCTCCTCCTGCCCCCAATCCCTCCCAGCATCAGAGTCTTTTCCAATGAGTCAACTCTTCGCATGAGGTGGCCAAAGTACTGGAGTTTCAGCTTTAGCATCATTCCTTCCAAAGAAATCCCAGGGCTGATCTCCTTCAGAATTTTATTGAATAGTTGAACATTATTAGGCTAGTAAGGTCCAAAATTTTAGAATTTAGATGCATCTCTGCATTCATTTCTCATGCCAAATCCTAAATGGTCATCACTATAGAGAGGATCCTGGTATAAGTTAAAAAACAAAAATAAACAAACAAATTAAAAAAAAAAAAAAACCCTCCAACTTTTGTGCTAGACTATTTTTGAACATGTGTACCTCTTAATTTTGCTCCAGTCTCTTTTTTTCAATATCATAAGACATTTCTGAATCTGCCTGTGTGCTTTTCTTGCCCAAAGTCTTCTTGTTTCAGTCTACCCTTACTCCCACCAGATAGATAATCAACAACTCTATTAAATGTACGATGCTAGTTCAAAACATTTTTAGATAAAACCTTCAAGTAGCTTCATCTTTTCTTTGCAAAATAAACTTATGGGTTTGGGCTGTGTGACAGCTCTTTATTTAGCTTTTTCATGTACTTCTGAGAACACAATGACAGTGGCTGAGAGTTTTCTAAATTGTGATCATCATTGAGATGACAAGTTATTCCCATCAAGTCTATTCTAGTGAGAGCACTGTAAAAATAAGACTGATAAACTAGACCATGCAGAGATCAAATGCTTATGCCCTTATATGCATGCCATATTTTTATAAAGTCTTAGAAAAATGAGACCAGCTGAACTCATCAAAATACGTTACTTTAGGATATTAGGAGGCTTCATTTTGAATTTTACAGAATTATTCAAAAAATATAACTTAAATAGCATATCTATATACAATGACGTTAGTTCTTCTATAATGTATTGATGGAATGTTTTTGTTTGACATCTATTTATTGAAAACCTAGTGTGTTTCAGGCATTGTTTGCAGTTCTGAGGAAATAGAACAAATAAGAAAGACAATGTTCTGTATCTCAAGAAATTTATATTCTTGTGGGAAGAAAATCTAATTAAATGTATCATTAATAATCAAAAATTTTAGATGGTAATAAGGTCTATGAAGAAAATGAAAATGGTAATAGTATATAGAGAGGTGCGATCTGGGAGAAAGAGCCTCAGGGCAGCTTCTTTGAGAAATTGTACTTAACTCAGACTTGACTCTATTTTAACCTTTAAACATAAACTAGACCTTGGTGTTAATTAAAAAATGTTTGATAAAATACAGGCTTATAAAAAATGGATAAAGTACTCAAATGAGAGTTGCAAAACTCAAAGGGAATAAAGGTAATTTAAAAGATACATTTACATTATCTAACAGTGAAAGTTCTCGATGTATTTGTTTAAAGCAGACTTCATTGTATTGATAGGTGTTCCCTAGACATGATTGGAGCGTCTAGTGAGTATACTATTACAGGAAGATATACTCTGTGCACTTAAAATGATGGAAGGTAGATAAAGAGCATACGTCTTATTAAAAATCACCTATCTATATTTTTGCCCAGAATAACCCAGATTTTCTGTTCAAAGCACCTCCACACAGGAAAATAGGATTTGTCATGCTGGATTAGAGCACTGCTCTATTGCATGTGCAATCCTGATTCCAGCAAGAGTCAAATCGTTCTTGTATCAGAAGCAAGCCAAAGCTTACAAAACAGGTTGTCAGACTTGCTGTGCTTTCAACAGCAGCCAAAAGTCCATCTGGAGCTATGCTTCACTTACACTCTCATTTTAGATGGAAGATATTTTATTTGAGAACTTTAATAATACTGCACTGAATATTTTAAAGTTGCTAAGAAAGTAGATCTTAAAATTTCTCATCACAGGAAAAGAATTTTATGACTATGTACGGTGACAGGCCTTAACTAGACTTATTATGGGATCATTTCACAGTGTATACAAATATTGAATCATTATGCTGTACTCCTGAAACTAATATAATGTTATATATCAAGTATACCTCAATAAAAAGACATTTAAACACAGAACTGTAAGACACCTTGTTTTATGAAAATCTGTGTGAAGGATGTGGGGGGTTCACAGGCACCTGAGTCACGGATCAAAGATGATAAAAGAAAGGAAATTAACAATATTTTAAATGAAAGGAAAATTAAAACTTCACACAACACAAGTGACAGGATGTATCTACAGCTGTTCAGAAAAAAAATATCTATACCACTAAGTGCTTTTATATGAAAATAACAAAGCTCTAAAATCATAGATTATGCTTCCTCCTTAAGATGTTGTTGCTATTTTGTTTAGTCACTAAGTAATGTCTGACTCTTTTGCAACCCCATGGACTGAAGCCCACCAAGCTACCCTGTCCATGGGGTTTCCCAGGCTAGAATATTGGAGTGGGTTGCCATTTCTTTCTACAAGGGATCTTCCCAACCCAGGGACTGAATCCACATCTCTTGCACTGCAGGCAGATTCTTTACCACTGAGCCACCAGGGAAGCCCTTAAAAAGATACAAAAGTATAAATTAAATCCAAAATATGTCATAGGAAGCAAATGAAGACAAGAGTGAAAGCACATTACATAGAAAATCATAATCAGAAAAATTAATAAAATATAAATTTGTAAGAATTAGTAAAATTTATAAATTGCTAAATAGTTTTATTATAAAATTAAAGGCATAATATCAAGAGTGAATGAAGCCACATGATTATGGGAGCTAAAAATGTTTTAAGGACAATAAGGAACTACTTCAAACCACTTTAAGGGCAATAAGGAACTACGTCAAACCACTTTATATCAACAAATCAACAATTTAAATGAACCAATCCGGTGAAAGAAAAATTTCTAAAACTGACCTGGAAAGAAACAGAATATCTGAATATTCCTATATAACTAAGGATGGGTTGTAACTGAAATTCCCCTCAAACAAACAGGGAATTGTCTGGTGGTTTAGTGGCTAAGATGCCACACTCTCAGTGGAGGTGCCCCAGGTTCCATTCCTGGTCAGGGAACTTGATCCCACTTGCCACAAGTGGAGATCCCACTTGCTACAGCTAAGACCTGGTGCCACCAAATAAATAAATATTTTTTAAAAAGAAAGCTACAAGCCCAGGTAACCTTGCTATTAATTCTATCAAAAATCTGAGTTATAGTCATCCAAAAACTCTTTTAGAAATTAGAAAAGGAGAGAATACTTCTCAATCTATTTTAAGAGGCCATCATTACATTAACACCAAAACCAAACAAAGACATTAGAAGACAAAATGATCACCAAACAGTGATGCCTATTTAATCCTCCTTATGTTTATCATGCCCATTTTACTAAGGAAACTATGACTCAGCCAACACACAAATTGTTAATGGCAGAGTGGTGGCTAGAACTCAGGCATCTATACTTTTCATTACTAAAGTCATGCCTACAAGCAATTGCCCATATATTCTACTAGAAGCTCTGATTTCTAGTCCCTGTCGGATTCCAGACCTGACAGCTTGTAAAATTACTCTCTCTACAAATATTAGTACTTTGATACACTTTGCAGTGAAATTGTTTTGATTGGATATAGGAGTGCTTATGCTCCTGGGTGCTCAGTCATGTCCATCTCTTTGCAACCCCATGGACTACTGCCCACCAGGCTCCTCTGTCCATGGAGTTCTCCAGGCAAGAATACTGGAGTGGGTTGCCATTTCCACCTGCAGGAGATCTTCCTGACCCAGGGATCCAACCCACCTCTCTTGCATTGGCAGACAGATTCTTTACTACTAAGCCACCTGGGAAGCTCATAGGAATGGCTGTTTCCTAAAACAACCTAGAAGTCTTACTATAAATATATATAAATACGAACAACATCCCTTATTTTGATGGCCAGCTTTTAAAGACATTGGAATATTGCAAAACTTTGGTACATACAAAAATGCAAATATGTTTAACAATTCTTGATTAGAATAATAGAAACCAGAGTTGGAGAAAAATTTAGAGAGCAACTAATTTACCCACTCTATGCAATAATTTCCTTGGGCAATTCTGCTTGAACATTTAAAGTAGGTAGTTTGGAGTCATCACTGTTGACTCTGAAATTTTAATAAGGAGCCACAGTTTTAATCAAAAAGTGAAGGTTGTCTGAGCTGTTAGCTTTATCCCCTGCCTTGAATATGCCAACATGCTTCTTACCACCTGGCCTGCACAAATGAACAATGAAGAAATGAAGAAGAACTTATAGTAGTAAAGGAAATTCAATTCGTAACACTTGCCTGCTAGAGCATTTAATACTTAGCTCTTATGAATTTGGCATGTTGGTCACAGTTTGCTCCATTTCACAGAAAAGTAAACAGAGATCCAGAGATATTAAATGGCTTGTTTGTCCAGAGTCACATATCAAAGAAAGAGCAAAAAACATATGACACAGCTGTCTTTTTAATGTTAAAAATTTTATTCAGTGATATGCACTTATTGACTTAATTTGATGCAAAATTTTCTCAAAATTTTCATTTCCAATAAAATAGCTTATTCTGGGTGTGGTTGTAGAGAGTTCAGAATTTACATTTTAAACAGTGAATATGAAGTAAGGCATCAGCAGAGGAAGATCATAATATAACTGGCATTTCTTCCTCAGAATCCATGACAGAGTTATAGCATTAGCTCTAAAATCTAAGCATTCAGTGAAAGGGTGAATTTCCAGTCACTGCTCTCATATTTTAAAAGATTAAGGTTTTGAGATAATGCTTGCTACATTGCTGTACATATGACTTTTTTTGGCATACAATTGCTTTACAATTATACAATGGAATATTACTGAGCTATAAGAAGGAACAAAATTGGTCCATTTATAGAGATATGGATGAACCTAGAGTTTGTCATACAGAGTGAAATAAGTCAGAAAGAGAAAAAACAGGTATCATATATTAGTGCATATATGTGGAATCTAGAAAAACGGTACAGATGTACATATTTCCAGGGCAGGAATAGAAATGCAGATGAACTTCTGACATTTAAGGTTAGGCCTTATGAGCCAACTTCTGAGTTTGAGTGACAGGTTACATACCCTCTAATTGCCATGAAAATGAAAGGCACGGGTGGGTAATTTCATCATTTGTAAAGACATTAACATACACTAAAAGTGTACATATTGGCAAATAAATAACTCTTTCTTCACAAAATAAGAACTATGAAATGGAAATATTTCTGTGGTATCTAGGTGCATGGAAAAAACATTGTTAGTATTTTCTACCTAGAATTAATAGCTTCTACAAAAGTCCTGAAAAAATTATACCAAGTGAATGAAATAAGCCAGGCGTAAAAGGATAGCTATTTCATGATTCCACTTACATGAAATATCTAGCTAAATTCATAGGGACAGAAGAAGATTAGAGATTGCCAAGTCTGAGGGAGTGGGTAAGGAGTGGGAGTTGACTTAAAAAACAAAAGAGTTTCTGACTGGGGTGATGAACACATTTTAAAAATAGAAAACGGTGGTTTACACTGTCTGAATACACTTAATGCCAATAACTTGTGTCCTGAAAAACGAAAAAAAAAAGATGTTCTGAATAAATTGCAAAGCAATCTTCTAAAAAATAAGTAACACAAGCTGGCTAGCTGAGCACAGTTTTATGATAGCTTATCCAGTGTTTTGTGCTTTTTTAAAAAAAAATTTTCTATTAATTCTAGATGGAAGCTCAAAGAATCTCTTTGGTTGCTGCTGAATCTCAGACATAATCAATCAAGCAAAAAAAATCTTTCTATGCAAACCCAGTCTATTCCAGACACATGAAACACTGGCCACTGCCATAGCATTTAAATGAGTGTAAAAACTAGAAATGTGTGTTTAATAATTGGATTTAGCCATTCATTAGTTAATATTAAAACAACAAAAACCCATTCATTCAAGGAATGAATACTTTTGAGAACAATTATATGGAAGGCACTATAAGAGAACCAAACCTGCATTAAGATTCCAAAGCGTTTCATACTGTTTATGGGGTTCTCCAGGCAAGAATACTAAAGTGCTTTGCCATTTCCTTCTCCATAACTAACTAACACCACTTTGCTGACAAAGGTCCCTGTAGTCAAAGCAATAGCTTATCCAGAAGTCAGGTATGAATGTGAGTTGGACTGTAAAGAATGTTGAGTGCTGAAGAATTGATGCTTTTGAACTGTGGTGCTGGAAAAGACTCTTGAGAGCCCCTTGGACAGCAAGGGGATCAAACTAGTCAATTCTAAAGGAGATCAAACCTGAATACTCATTGGAAGAACTGAATGCTGAAGCTGAAGCTCCAATACTTTGGCCACCATTGATGCAAAGAGCTGACTCATTGGAAAATACCCAGATGCTTGGCAAGATTAAGGACAAGAGGAGAAGGGGATGACAGAGGATGAGGTGGTTGGATGGCATCACTGACTCATGGACATGAGTTTGAGCAAATCAGGGAGATAGTGAAGGACAGGGAAGCCTAGGGTGCCACAGTTCATGGGGTCACAAAGAGTCATACACAACTTAGCAACTGAATGAAAACAACCAAAGAGTTTGCAAAAAAGCTTTGTCAGTTGTGTCAGTTACCATAACATAAGCCAAGATATGATTAGAAGCAATGTACAGCAGAGGGAGGGGCCCCTTGATCAATAGTGAGCAGGGTGGGCTTGTGGAGCGACTCTGACATGGCATCTTTTAGAATAAGCACATGTCAGTACACACACACACACACACACAAAGAAGGGAATTCAGAAAACAGAATTTTTTTTAAAAAGTAGCCTGAAATAAATGTGAAATAGAAATAAAGCAATTTTGACAAATGGCCAACATAGTAATTTCCTGGACTGTTATTCATGAGATAATAAATATACTGTGTAATATATAATAATAAAATAACAATGATAAATATTTTATATGATTTTTAAAAATTATAATGATTTATTAAGCTTAAGATTTATCTTAAAACAATTATTTTGACAGATTTTACTAATTTTACCTTAAGTCCTAACCCAACATCTTTGCAAGTGGGGCATTCAATCTGTACCTGAAAAAGGAAATTATAAATTTAATTACAAAGGCTTACTCAAATAATATATAGTTCAGTATTGATGCCTTGTATATAAGCAGTGAGATGTACCAAATTACTGTCTTTCCACTAGTCTGCATTCTTGATAGACCTACAAAGTGTTTAAAAACCATGAGAGCTTCCAATTTCTTTAAAATTGTACTCAAATTAGAAATATTTCAAAGAAAGTAGCAGTTTTATTGGGAATAAATGAATATGAAATCAATATTATTATCAAAATCAAAAGAACATCAAGATACATTCTATCTTCAAATTCTACAAAGCAAACATTTATCTTGATTAAAAAGAATCAAAATTTGCAGCCATTTTTATAGTGAACATAGATAGCCATAGTACAGTGTGACATTAAAGGAAAATTCAAAATTTCAGGAACCACTTCTAGGCATACAAGTGAAATGAGCCAGTTCCGGTGTGAAACCTGTGTGCAGTCCCCTGGTACCTCCTGACTCTGATGGGCATTTCTCCCCACTCAGAGGCAGGATGTTGCGCTGGGTCCCGCCCAAGCCTGCCCTGTGGTTCCTTTATCACTACATTTATAAACCTAAGCTTCTGATCCCAAGAGTTAAAATTCCTCAGTTCTATACTCTTCCCCTTTCCCTACTAAAAGAAAATGATTTCTCTCTCCTGTGTTACTTGTTCCACTTCAAAATGCCTTAGACCTCATGTTCAACTTTTTGTGTAATAGATCCCTTTAACAGTCTGTTGAAGTCTATGGATCCCTTCCAAGAATAATGTTTTTAAATGTAGCATATTACAAGTAAGTTAGTTATATTGAAATCCTGTTATTAAAATTAAAATGTGATATAGGAATATCTGCTTCTTTATTAACATGTCAAACATTGATATCTGGTGAGATGTCTAATAATGCCATATTCTCCAAGGAATTGTGAGTATAAATTATACTTTTGAAATACTGTAATAAATTTAATATGCCATAAAAATATTCCAAGACTTCTGGTGATAAAGTTCACCAGTGTTACAAATTCTACACTTGTAGAATTGGTGGTTTGATGCCTATATTCAAAATTAATGAAACTGCTAATTTTGAGTGAGATGTTAGCGAGCGTTAAGACATAATTTTGTTACTCCACCCCAGTTCCTGGATTCTGCTAATCCTCTCTGCCTCAGGTCAGCCTTTGCTTTAACGATGTAAAATGAGGCATTTGTGCACTGTGACAGCTGAGAAGCAGCAGCATGTCTCAGGGAAAAAAACAAGTTTTATAATCAGTGAGACCCAAAAGTCAACCCAGGATGTGCCATCTACCAAGTCCCATCACCTAGTGAGTAAAGGACTTGGCATTTAGTGGTTGTCTGCTGTCTCCTACAGCTGAAGTCAACTCCTGGATGTGGGCAAGGGATCTACCAAGATGTGTCAAATCTCTTGTCATCTGGTATAGACCACAGCAACTTCTAGAACTATCCCAGCTGAGTCTAAAGAAAATGGCCTTCCTGCGTACTTCCCTCTTATGTTGTCTTGCTAATCTCTCTTCTTTGGCACTTACCCTCTGTGACTTGTGTAGGCATTTAGAGGCCAACTTGTCCTTTAAAATGTGAAAGTCGGTTTGTTTATCACTCATACTCAGTCTAATAGCCCCAGTAGAAAAGCTCTGCATCGTTACCTAGGGCATCTTCTCTCAATGGTTCCTTCTTCCCATTCTCTCTTCTTGGCGACCTCCTAGCTCTGTGTGCATCTCATCCTGTCTCCCTCTTTTTCAGTGGGGAGACTGAATGTCACTTTCCCACAATCCTCCTCTTTTGCCCATCCTCCTCAAAAGAGAATAGCAGAAGTGTCCACAGAGTATTTTGTGAGCAGAGTTGATGATGCTTTAGGGCAATGGAGGAGCTGATGTCAGCACCCCACCACCACCACTCCCTCAGTCTCCTCCTGGCAGCTCTGCTTTTCCAGACCTAAGCATCCTTGGGGTCTCCTACAAAACTCTTTCCTTTCCTGGTATTGGGCTGAGTAATTTGGCTTTTTACCACTAAATGAAAACTGACCTTTTCCAGTCCTGTGGCCACTGCTGACTTTTCCAAATTTGCTGGTATATTGAGTGCAGCACTTTCACAGCATCATCTTTTAGGATTTGAAATAGCTCAACTGGAATTTCATCACCTCCACTAGCTTTGTTCATAGTGATGCTTCCTAAGGCCCACTTGAATTCACATTCCAGGATGTCTGGCTCTAGGTGAGTGACCACACCATTGTGATTATCTGGGTCACGAAGATCTTTTTTGTATAGTTCTTCTGTGTATTCTTACCACCTCTTCTTAATATCTTCTGCTTCTGTTAGGTCCATACCATTTCTGTCCTTTATTGAGCCCATCTTTGCATGAAATGTTCCCTTGGTTTCTCTAATTTTCTTGAAGAGATCTCTAGTCTTTCCCATTCTGTTGTTTTCCTCTATTGCTTTGCATTGATCGTTGAGAAAGACTTTCTTATCTCTCCTTGCTATTCTTTGAAACTCTGCATACAAATGGGTATATCTTTCCTTTTCTCATTTGTTTTTCGCTTGTCTTCTTTTCTCACCTATCTGTAAGACCTCCTCAGACTGCCATTTAGCTTTTTTGCATTTCTTTTCCATGGGGATGGTCTTGATCCCTGTCTCCTGTACAATGCCATGAACCTCTGTCCATAGTTCATCAGGCACTCTGTCTATCAGATCTAGTCCCTTAAATCTATTTCTTGCTTCCACTGTATAATCATAAGGGATTTGATTTAGGTCATACTTGAATGGTCTAGTGGTTTTCCCTACTTTCTTTTTTTTAATATAAATTTATTTATTTTAATTGGAGGTTAATTACTTTATGATATTGTATTGGTTTTGCCATATATCAACATGAATCCACCACAGGTATACATGTGTTCCTCATCCTGAACCCCCCTCCCTCCTCCCTCTCTGTAACATCCCTCTGGGTCATCTAAGTGCACCAGCCCCAAGCATCCAGTATCATGCATTGAACCTGGACTGGTGATTCGTTTCATATATGATATTATAAATGTTTCAATGCCATTCTTCCAAATCATCCCTCAATTTAAGTCTGAATTTGGCAATCAGGAGTTCATGATCTGAGCCACAGTCAGCTCCCAGTCTTGTTTTTGCTGACTGTATAAACCTTCTCCATCTTTGGCTGCAAAGAATATAATCAATCTGATTTCGGTGTTGGCCATCTGGTGATGTGCATGTGTTGCGTCTTCTCTTTAGTTGTTGGAAGAGGGTGTTTGCTATGACCAGTGCATTTTCTTGGCAAAACTCTATTAGTCTTTGCCCTGCTTCATTCTGTACTCCAAGGCCATGTGCTTTCATAACAGGTTGCTTCAAACATCACTGGCTTTCAAAACTGTTGGGTAAATTCCACTGGGAATCAGCCATCTTTTCTCTTCCAGTGTTTGTGATTGCCAAGGCCATGATGATTAGTATTTGTGGACCTAATTGAGGTTTGTAGGGGCTACAGGGTGCTAACTGCCTCTGCTTTGTCCTTTTGTGCAAAGGTCTTATCAACAACTCTGTGGACCCTTTTAGCTCCATATAAATCTTGAGTCATGAGGAAAACTTCATCAAAGGGCAAACAGGATCCCATGCTGTTCTGCCTCCTCTCATTTATGGGTAATCAATGTCCATTTAGTTGTGTTCTCTAATGCATGATGTCTGCCCCATGACATAAAATGGAGAATATTTTGTATGAATGTTAATAGCATTTATTAAACTATTTCTGGTTTCACAAAGCTAGTAAAGCATTTTTAAACACAGAAAAAGAAGAAATTTATCATTGCCAGTGCATATAATTCTCCTCCTACCAGGAGACATAAAAAGCTTGTATTTCTAAACAAATACAGTCTTGACTGTGTCCACTCCCCCCAAAAAAATCTCTGTGTCAAAGCTAAAACATAGAAGAGTTGAAAGAAAGGAAATAAGCTGTATTTGGAAGGTAGATGAAGACTCTGTAAGTGGCCAAGTTCTCCCTGTTAATTGTTTTTCTACAAGAGAGTTTTGTCCTGTTTTTATTTTCCTTGTAGGAACAACATATCATTTGATTCTTTTCTGGCCCAATAGATGTCCCTACTTCTTATGAAGCCAGTATCAGCCTGATACTAAAGTCAGACAAAACAAGACAAGAAAACTACAGACCAATATCTTTGATGATCATCCATTTAAAAATTCTCAACATCCAATGAGCACTTGATGAAAGAGGAAAGATTCACAAGTAAAGAGATCAAAGCAAGATTTGAAGGATAAACCATAAAGGATGTGGAAAGAAATCTGCTCAGTGGCCAAAAAAGGGAAGAAATGGGTCTTTCACCTTGGCGCATGGACAGATGAGAGAATGAGTTTACACATCCCTTTACATTCTTTCCTATTAAGTGTTCATGCTTCCATGGGAACAAATAAGATATGGCAAGTAGGAATAGGTGAAGCTATATCACCTATTATATATATCATTAACATAGGCTATCTCAGCAAACAACAGTCATATTTGATAATATATATAACATACAAATGCAGAAATGTATCACAGTATCACATTTTGTCTGTAGGAAAAAATGATTTTTTAATAAAAACAGCCCAGATCTATTTCACTTGGACCATCAATATTTGCTAAAATTAAATCTCCAATGGTTGTTGAGAGTCCCTAGCCACTCCCTTCCCATGCTGCTGCTGCTGCTGCTAAGTTGCTTCACTCATGTCAGACTCTGTGCGACCCCAGAGATGGCAGCCCACCAGGCTCCCCCGTCCCTGGGATTCTCCAGGCAAGAACACTGGAGTGGGTTGCCATTTCCTTTTCCAATGCATGAAAGTGAAAAGTGAAAGTGAAGTCTCTCAGTCATGTCTGATTCCTAGCGACCCCATGGACTGCAGCCTACCAGGCTCCTCCGTCCATGGGATTTTCCAGGCAAGAGTACTGGAGTGGGGTGCCATTGCCTTCTCCACTCCCTTCTCATACTTCCTTTCTAAAAAAGATTTATTTAAATATTAAAATAAAGTCCTTAGGAGTTAGGGGAAAAGGAGAGTGAATATCTTGGGGGCATAGACTCATTTGTTTGAAACAGACTCAATTTCAAATGTATAATCTTACAGTCACTCCATGAATTATAGTTTGAAATGGCAAAATGCAATCGGTCAAGTGAGTCAAAGACATAGAGATGGACAGATGTGGAAGGAGTTGAAGGCAAGAAGAGTCAAATAATAAACTGTTGTTCACCTTTTCTCTCTGCCACGTGCTTCCTTTACTTGTCCCTGTGCATCCCTTTCTCAATCTGAGAAACTGTTTAATTCCCCAGTTTACATGGGTGAATCTAACCTGAAAATCTGCACTGTATCCTAAATGATGTTTCCTTTGTGAACTAGATAATATTATTCATGTCCTGAACTGTACTTAGTTGGTACAGTTATTTGTTTTTATGCCCTTCTTAAGCTTTACTGGGTCTTTGCCTATATCAAGAGATTGAGGGTTGTGTATTTAAGGGTAACACACAACATCGGGTATAGTTGTGAAATGGCAAAGAAGCTGCAAAGGGACAGTCTGGGCTAATGTAATACAGGAGCAAATTAGGCTACTTACGAATTTCACCTTTGGTTTTATCAAGTGAATTCTAGGGTTAATCATTACAGAGCTTCCATTTTTGTTCAAGATTCTCAATGAATGAGATATGCTTAAGTTTCTTTAAGTTTATTTAAATTTATAACATCTTATCCTCCATGTGGAGAAGGAAATGGCACCCCACTCCACTACTCTTGCCTGGAGAATCCCATGGATGGAGGAGCCTGGTAGGCTGCGGTCCATGGCGTCACGAAGAGTCTGACACGACTGAGCGACTTCACTTTCACTTTTCACTTTCACTCATTGGAGAAGGAAATGGCAACCCACTCCAGTGTTCTTGCCTGGAGAATCCCAGGGACAGGGGAGCCTGGTGGGCTGCCGTCTATGGGGTCGCACAGAGTCGGACACGACTGAAACGACTTAGCAGCAGCAGCAAGCTTTACTGGGTCTTTGCCTACCTGGTACTTAGCATTGAGTAGTCACTCAATAAATGTTTTTGAATAAACTAAATGATAAGCAGTGGGAGGGCTTGTCTGAGCAGAAATCAGTGTAGGACTTTCCCACACGCCCCATCACACCACGTATCTTTTCCTTCCTCACTCAGTTCTCTTTCCTTCATTTTGAGTCCTTACTTTTCTTACTTTATTCTTACTTTGTTCTCACTTTATTGAGAGTAGAAGGGGGCAGGGCACAACCTTTAAAGGAATGACATTGCCAAGGACGCAACATAAACTGATTAGAACCAACTAGATCCAAGATGGCAGAATCAACTTCCGCTTGACCTTAAGCCTCAGTGTACGCTCAGTGTAACACATCAGCGTGCTACCTGACACACCCCAGGTGCTGTGGTGGTTCCAAGGATGACCACAGAAGTTCAAAAAGCAGGTGGTGGCCCAATTCCTGGAAATCCCACCCTTTCCCCCAGGAATATTCCTTCTACTCATTAGCCTATGAAATTACTCACCCCTACAAAAACTGACAACCCCATACCGTGGTGCCTCTCTTGCCTTTCGAGATGGCTCACAGTCGGTCCATGAAGTGTGTTTCCTCCCTGAGTGAACTTTCTGTCTCTTTGCTATAGCTCCGACTGAATTTTTTCCTGTGTGAAGCCAAGAACTCGTGCTTGGGATGTGACCATCCTCTCGTGTCCCACTCCCTTTCCTGCAATAATATCTTTCTTATTTCTTCCTCATCTCCTGTCACTTTCTTCTTTTTTCTCTTTTTCCTACTTTTCACTAGAGTTTCCATTTTTTTTATGAGACCTAAGCAATCCAAGTTTTCCATTTAAAATTACTAAAATTTAACTTTCAATTTTTTATTTGTATCACAGAATTTTCTCTTTGATCTTAAGAATTTTAAGAAATGTAGAGGAATGAATGCTTTATGATCTTAATTTTCTTTATTTCCACTTTCCCTAATCCACCCTTTGTTCCCAAGACTGACTCACAATAAATTCTAACTAAAGTTATTTCAATTTGCTTTTAAGTAAAACCAAATTTTTTGAATCATCAATGAAGAAGTAACCATCAAAAGAAAACAGATTTCTTCTTCTTGGTGCTCAAGAATGCTAATTGTTGGGATCTATGTAAGCTCTCAGTTAACCCAGGGGATTCTTATTCCTTATAGGTTAATTTTATCCTTAGGCAGAAGAAGTTACCTGGAATTAACTACAATCTTAAAATTTTTTTATTGCAGAATAATAAATCAACTAATGAAAGATTGTTGATTGGCAGTTTTCATTTTTTAGCTTAAGACTTGGGGAGTTCTCTAAAGAAGGTTTTTTCTCATAGGATAATTAATTTTGTTCTAATCAGTTCTTATATTTAAATACATTTCAGAATAATTCCTTTTTTTTTTTTTTGTCTATTTGAAATAGACAATATTCCCTTTCCTTCATTAAAATATCTACATTTCAAAACACCATATGGATTATTTGCCTAAAATTTCTTATTGTAAAATCCAATTTCTTTTTTTTAATTTATTTATTTATTTATTTTTAATTTTTACTTTATTTTACTTTACAATACCGTATTGGTTTTGCCATACATTGACATGAATCCACCATGGGTGTATCTGAGATCCCAGTCCTGAATCCCCCTCCCACATCCTACCCCATATCCTCTCTCTGGATCATCCCCAAGTACCAGCTCCAAGCATCCTGTATCCTGTATCAAACATAGGCTGGTGCTTCATTCTTACATGATAGTATACATGTTTCAATGCCATTCTCCCAAATCGTCCCACCCTCTTTTCTTTCTCTGAGAAATAGATTTCTGTTTTGTAGAGAATACGTTGCTCAAACAAAATATAATTTACATTATCTTTGACACCATATACTTTGAAAGACACTTCTCATAATAATGTCCCAACATAATAGGGAACGGTAAGTTATTTTCTTCATTTTATAAAAAACCACATTAAATTCCCAGGAGGTTAAGTGACTTGTTCAAAGGTACATAGCAGGGAGTAGAATATACAGATTCATAATCCCTAAACAAGTGTTTTATGTAGTTTTATTTCCTGATAACTCTTAAAAGTAAAGAGTTAAAATTATAGAAATTTCTGAATGGCAGATGATCATTACACCTGTGCAAAAATATCACGCTAATATGTAGGCATATCTAGAACAAAAAAGAAAAAAAATTAAAATACTAAACATGCACTATATTTTTTTTCATGCAAATTACCCATAGTTCCTTGTTTCTCAGGTATTTCCTTGGGAAGAAGTTCTGAAGCAAGTTTAATTTTAAAAATGTAAAGTTAAAGGTGTTCACATAATTTAGTTGTAGTTGTTTGATAATGAAATCAGAATAGACTTTTTAAATTATGTTCTTCAAAGAGTGAGTATCTCTGGGATTAGTTGAAAAACAAATCTGTTTGACAGTGGTATGGTTAATGAAGCACACTGCTTTCTACACTTTTAGAGTTAAACTTTTCAGACTCAAGGCACAATGTTAAAGTTTATTTGCTTTCCTTTAATATTGGCCTCTGAGCTTTCACATTTTATTTGTAAAACTTGATCAAATGTTATTTCCAGGTAGCTTATTGTAGAAGCCATCCTTCGTTCAATAAAGAGATATTATTTTGTCTTGTCAAATTAATCTAATTTGTGTCTAGTCTTTTCTCTTTCCTACAGGGTTTGAGCTGCAAAAAGTTAAATAGCCAGGTGAAGGGAAGAACATTATTACCCAGATATTGTGACCATGAGATCTTATTAACAAAATCATTTTTAAAAACTTTTTATTTTATACTGAAGTATAAACAGGGACTTCTCTTATAACTCAGATGGTAAATCACTGGGTTGAGAAGATCCCCTGGAGAAAGGAATACCTACACCAGCATTCTTGCCTAGAGAATTCCATGGACAGAGGATCCTGGCAGGCTGCAGTCCATGGGGTTGCAAAGAAGTGGGCATGACTGAGCAACTAACAGATAGCCAGTTAACAATGTTGTGATAGTTTCAGGCACACAGCAAAGCGACTCAGCCGTACATATAGATGTATCTATTCTCCCCCAAACTCCCCTCCAATCCAGGCTACCACGTAGCAATGAGCAGAGTTCCCTGTAATACCAGCAAAATCTTGGTTTGGTAGTATGTCCATCACATCTGACAGGCTGAGTATATTTCCTGATTTTCCATTTTGTACACCATGGTCTAGTTTTGACTCTATCACTAGATGAATTACCTTAAGCAAATCATTTAAACTTTATGTGTTGTATTTTCCATAGTGGCAACATATAAACTGATAACTCATGACTCATGCTTCCCAAGCAATTGGTAAGATGGAATTGATAGCATATGTGCATGTTCCATTGAATTTTTAAAGGAAATGTATGAGATAAACATTAAACGAGGGTTATCTTTGAATTGGAGAAGAAGATCCAATGTCATTTTTAATAATCTTCTATATATTTTGCTTTTTAAATTGAAATATAGTTGATTTACATTGTTGTGTTTGTTTCTGGATTGTAGGTTATTACAGGATACAAATCTTCTGTGTTTCCTTCACCTTTGCATACTCTGCTCCTTTATTAGGTAATAGCACTCTGTGTTTGGGGAAATATCCTCTTTCTCTGCCTCTACTCTGTGGTCTGCAGGATTTTGCAAACACAGAATCTCATTCTCCTGGCCAAGGGTGTGAACATGTATTTTCAGTTCAGTTCAGTTCACTCACTCAGTCATGTCTGACTCTTTGTGACCCCATGAATCAGAGCACGCCAGACCTCCCTGTCAATCACCAACTCCTGGAGTTCCCTCAAACTCACATCCATTGAGTCAGTGATGCCATCCAGCCATCTCATCCTCGATCATCCCCTTCTCCACCTGCCCCCAATCCCTCCCAGCATCAGAGTCTTTTCCAATGAGTCAGCTCTTCGCATGAGTGGCCAAAGTACTTCAGCTTTAGCATCAGTCCTTCCAATGAACACCCAGGACTGATCTCCTTTAGAATGGACTGGTTGGATCTCCTTGCAGTCCAAGGGATTCTCAAGAGTCTTCTCCAACACCACACTTCAAAAACATCAATTCTTCAGAGCTCAGCTTTCTTCACAGTCCAACTCTCACATCCATACATGACCACTGGAAAAACCATAGCCTTGACTAGACGGACCTTTGTTGGCAAAGTAATGTCTCTGCTTTTCAATATGCTATCGGTTGGTCATAACTTTCCTTCCAAGGAGTAAGCGTCTTTTAATTTCATGGCTGCAATCACCATCTGCAGTGATTTTGCATCCCCCCAAAATAGAGTCTGACACTGTTTCCACTGTTTCCCCATCCATTTCCCATGAAGTGATGGAACCAGATACCATGATCTTAGTTTTCTGAATGTTGAGCTTTAAGCCAACTTTTTCTCTTCACTTTCTGCCATAAGGGTGGTGTCATCTGCATATCTGAGGTTATTGCTATTTCTCCCGGCAATCTGGATTTCAGCTTGGGTTTCTTCCAGCCCAGCGTTTCTCATGATGTACTCTGCATAGAAGTTAAATAAGCAGGGTGACAATATGCAGCCTTGATATACTCCTTTTCCTATTTGGAACCCGTCTGTTGTTCCATGTCCAGTTCTAACTATTGCTTCCTGACCTGCATATAGGTTTCTCAAGAGGCAGGTCAGGTGGTCTGGTATTCCCATCTCTTTCAGAATTTTCCACAGTTTATTGTGATCCACACTGTCAAAGGCTTTGGTATAGTCAATAAAGCAGAAATAGATGCTTTTCTGGAACTCTCTGGCTTTTTCCATGATCCAGCGGATGTTGGCAATTTGATCTCTGGTTCCTCTGCCTTTTCTAAAACCAGCTTGAACATCTGGAATTTTATGGTTCATGTATTGCTGAAGCCTGGCTTGGAGAATTTTGAGCATTACTTTACTAGCATGTGAGATGAGCGCAATTGTGCGGTAGTTTGAGCATCCTTTGGCATTGCCTTTCTTTGGGATTGGAATGAAATCTGACCTTTTCCAGTCCTGTGGCCACTGCTGAGTTTTCCAAATTTGCTGGCATATTGAGTGCAGCACTTTCACAGCATCATCTTTCAGGATTTGAAGTAGGTCAACTGGAATTCCATCACCTCCACTAGCTTTGTTCATGTGATGCTTTCTAAGGCCCACTTGTCTTCACATTGCAGGATGTCTGAATCTAGGTGAGTGATTACACCATTGTGATTATCTGGGTCATGAAGATGTTTTTTGTATAGTTCTTCTGTGTATTCTTGTCACCTCTTCTTAATATCTTCTGCTTTAACCAAACTCATTACAGTTTTCTACATCCCTGGTTCTAGTCATCTATCTAAGCATTTGAATGTAATTGAAACTAAACCAGTAAGAGTCCTTCCCTGACATTCATGTAGAGTGAAAGAGACAGTTTTTCTTTCCTTCAGAGCACTGTTTCTCTAAGAATTTGGCACACTTTAGCGTTACCTGGACAGTATGATAAGGCATCAATTGAGGAAGGGAAGCCCAGGAGCAGAGCTTCTGAGTCAGTAGGTCTGGAGTGTGACCCTGGTATTTACATTTCTAACAGATTTCTAGGTGTTGCTAATGCTGAACCAACAGCATCAGCACATCTCTGAAGTCAGATAAGATGATGTCAACTTAAAATCACCCAGTGACTGCTTCCTTTGTTGTGGGGATAAAGTCTGCTCATTTTTAAGTGGCATGTGGTGAATTCAAAGCTCAAGATCTGGAGAAAAGAGCAATGAAAATATGAGATAGAAAACAGGTGGCCATTTAGACTCTGGATCCTGTTGACCCATTGCCATCTCTGTTTTATGAATCAATAAATGTTCTATCTCATCCAAATTTGAGGTGGCTTTCTATTTTTTGAAAACAAAAATTTCATGTGGTCAGCTTCCAAAAATAAAGGAAAATTTAGTTTGATGGTATTATTTAATGATCTAAGTTTTATTTAAGAAAAATTGCCCACCACCCCCCCTAAAATGATGGTACTGTAGTAGCCATGTTTAATTCTGCAGGAAGAAAATGTCTTGCTTTCTTCTTTATATACAAAGATTTCATATCAAAGTTTTTAAAAGTGTTTTCCTATTCTCATGTGTCATGCATTAAAACATATTAGTACAATGGATTAGTGTATCAGTGACTGGTTCCTTAAGAAATAAATAAACACACACACACACAAACACACAAAGAGATGGATACACATAATTATATGAATTGCTACCAAAAATGGTATTAACTTCAGCAGAACCTTTTCTCTCCTCATCATTCTCAGTTGGGTTTTTTAATAGTTTATCAATAGAGTTCAAATTATAATAATACAGGAGCAGCATAAAATGTCACATATTTGTAAAATGCCCACAATTCTTTTTGCATGTTTGCACTATCTTCTTTATGAATTCTTAAGTGACTCAAACCATAGAACCTATTCAGAAGTTCAAATTTATTTCCAAAAATAAAAGTGGAAGAACAGAAGAGAGTGGTGCTGGAAAGATGCAGAAGAATTTTGATGATTCCACTAGGTAATTAACACAATAAGTAGTGCCTTCTTTGCATGATCTCTCAATTCCCCCACAGAGCCAAAATCAAAGTCTTTTCATCTTTTATCACACCTCCATTTCTGAGGACCTTTTCTTTACACATCACTGAAAAGTCCTTCATTTCTCATTAATGCTTTAAGTATAAAGCTAGTCCTGGTGATGATATAATTTTCCCCAAGTCTAAATTAGGTTTCCTACAGAGCTTTACAAAATCAAAAGGCAGAACTCATACTGTTCTGCTATTTTAGTTGTGTTTATATGAATGAAAAAACACAGAGTTTCAGAAGTTTGCTTTTTCTTTTATTTTCCTTTTTTAAATCAGATATTTGTAGTTGACTTAGAGTTCATTAGACAGAAAATAGTAGAAATGCTTAGTTTTAGACTTTTATGCTTTGCCCAGATTTGAAAAGGATACTTAGAGTTTATGTCAATAGAGGCCAATTGTATATGTAAGCAAGGAAAGAATCATCTAAATTTAAGTATCTTTGTGTATTTGCATTTTCTCAAGCTCTATCAAACTCAAATTCCTGGTGCTACTGAAATCCAATTTTTATTGATTTCTTCTCTTCTTAGGACTTCAATTAATCAGAATTATTTCACTCTATAGACATTGCAGATACTAAACTTGACCACTGGAATATTCACCAAAATTTTGCATCACTTTTTTTACTATCTGCACTTTAAAATGTTGGCTGTTCATTAACAAGCATATACCAAATATCTGTTTGGAATAAGCATTACATTAGCACAACTGAGGATACAAAATTTTCTCCCTCAAGAAGATTCTAATCAACTAGGAAGAGACTATACTTTACACACACACACACACACACACACACACACACACACACACACAATCTGTATATATACATATACACATACATATACATACATATAGAACATTTTTAGTATTTTTGCAATATTGTCAGTTTCTACTTTAATTGCCCATCCAATATAATGAGCAAGTAATATCATGTTAGTAAATTCTTGGTTGTTGATCAGTCACTCAGTCATGTCCTACTCTTTGAAACCCCATGAACTGCAGCATGCCAGGGCTTCTCTCTCCTTCACCATCTTCTGGAGCTTGCTCAAACTCATGTCTTGGTACAGATAGTCATTTCTATTTCAAAGCTAGTTAACTGAGGATTTATTCCTGATTGCTTTCTGAGATGTAGTTAATTCCCAAGACTTATTTAGCCTTCCTTGGAGCATTGCATGATGAGAGGAAGGAAGAAGGGTATTTGGACCTCATCATCAGTGAAGAACTACAGAGCCTCTTGGTGAAAGTGAAAGAGGAGAGTGAAAAGGTTGGCTTAAAATTCAGCATCCAGAAAACTAAGATCATGGCATCCAGTTCCATCCCTTCATGGCAAATAGACGGGAAAACAGTGGAAACAGTGGCAGACTTTATTTTTTTGAGCTCCAAAATCACTCCAGATAGTGACTGTAGCCATGAAATTAAAAAATGCTTGCTCCTTGGAAGAAAAGCTATGACTAACCTAGACAGCATATTAAAAAGCAGAGATATCACTTTACCACCAAAGGTCTGTCTGGTCAAAGCTATGGTTTTTCCAGTAGTCATGTATGGATATAAGAGTTGGGCTATAAAGAAAGCTGAGTGCAGAAGAATTGATGCTTTTGAACTGTGGTATTGGAGAAGACGCTTGAGAGTTCCTTGGACTGCAAGGAGATTCAACCAGTCTATCCTAAAGGATATCAGTCCTGAATATTCATTAGAAGGACTTAGGCTGAAGCTGAAACTCCAGTACTTTGGCTACCTGATGCGAAGAACTGAGTCACTGGAAAAGACCCTGATGCTGGGAAAGACCAAAGGCGGGAGTAGAAGAGGATGACAGAGGATGAGATGATTGGATGGCATCACTGACTCGATGGACATCAGTTTGAGTAAACTCCTGGAGTTGGTGATGGACAGGGAAGCCTGGCATGCTGCAGTCCATGGGGTGACAAAGAGCCAGACACAAGTGAGCAACTGAACTGAACTGATTGGCATTTGTCCATATCACATGCAAACGTGATGCTCATTCTCCAGCTTGGTCTCCAGCAGGAGCATCCCTCTATTCAATGAGATGTCGGTCTCACTGTCATTGTCCAGTCCATTTCATTTTGGACTAATGTAATGATTCTTCCAAATGGATGTTTAACCTATGTTTGTTGATGAACAGCCAATTTATTCAAACTTAGAAGCCACTCTTGATATTTCCCTGTACCTGTTTGGTATAAAAGAGACTTTTATGGTCTCTCTTATGTCACTTTAGAACTATAGGAGCCTTAGAGTCATATCAATTTAGCATACCTAAGTGTGAACTCTTGGTTTTATCTCAAAGCTGCTTTTTCTGATTCTTCCACTTCTCAGTGAATGACACTACCATCAGCTCAGCTGGCCAGGGAAAGATCTAAAAGTCTCTGCAAATATAAGTTATTGTAGCTATTGTGGAAAACAATATGGAATTTCCTCAAAAAGCTAAAAACAGAATTACCATATGATCCAGCAATCTCACTCCTGGGTATGTACTCAGAGAAAACTATAATTCAAAAAAAAAAAAAAAATAGATACACCCCCATGTTCATAGCAGCACTATTCACAATAATGAAGACATGGAAACAATCTAAATGTCCATTGACAGATGAATGGTTAAAGAAGAGGTGGTACATATATACATGATGGAATATTACTCAGTCATAAAAAGAAAAGCAATAATGTCATTTGCAGTGACATGGGTGAACCTAGAGATTTATCATACTAAGTGAAGTCAGTCAGAAAGAGAAAGAGAAAGACAATGTCACTTATGTGTGGAATCTAAAATACAACACAGAAGAACTTCTGTAACAGAAGTAGAATCAGAGACATGGAGAACAGAATGGTTTGCCAAGGGCTAGAGGGGGTGGGCCATGGGTGGAGTAGGAGGTTGAGGTTAGCAGATGTAAGCTTTTATAGAGAGAGTGGATAAACAACAAAGTCCTACTGCACAACAGAGAGAACTATATTTAATATTCTATAATAAATCATAATGGAAAAGAATATTAAAAGCAGTGTATATATATATGTACATGTATATCTATCCGAATCACTTTGCTGTACAGCAGAGATTAACACAACATTGTAAATCAACTTACTTCAGTTGAAAAAAAAGATAAAATTCTTCCACGATCACACAAGCACATCTTTTTCTTCCTGCTTCTCATTATCCCCCACTCTTCAGTTACTGCCCTGATCTGAGCATCCTCAACCTCTCACTGGTTCCGCAGTTATAACCTCCTTACTGGTTCTTTCTTCATCTTGATTTTTCTTCAACTTATTTTCCACATGGAAATTAAAAAGGGAATAGTTTCTCAATGGCTCCCCACCACACTGAGAATAAAATCTAAGCTCTATACTGTGGCCTTCACGGTCCACGTGGGTTTGTTCTCTGCTGTTACATTGAGAATATTTATACCTCTCTTTTGAACAGGCTGTTTTCTTTTCCTAAAATTTTCTTCCCTTCTCCATTCACCTGGCTGATTTGTGAATACTGTTAGATAACTTCCCCATAAAAGGCTTTCATGATCATGCTATCTAGATGGATCTTCCCTTCTATGTTCTCTACTCTCCCTTATCCCAGCCTGTTTGAACCACAAAACTAAGTCCCTTTTTGAATCCCTATATTGTGAGAACTGTTCTCAATACTTAGCAACAGAGTAGTCATTCAAAAGATCTGTTGAATTAGATACCAAAAGTGCTGAGACAGAAAAACTTATATCCAAAGTTAACTTTTGCCTTGAAAGCAGTGTTTCCAGGATAGATTCAAGGTTTGTTCTTGTTTTTCAGTCACTGAGTCGTGTCTGATTTTTGAGACCACATGGACTGCAACACATCAGGCTCCTCTGTCCTCCACTATCTCCCAGTTTGCTCAAACTCCTGTCCATTGGGCCAGTGATGCCATCCAACCATCTCATCCTCCGTTGCCTCCTTTTCCTCTTGCCTTCAATCTTTCCCAGAATCAGGGTCTTTTCCAATGAGTCGGCTCTTCACATCAGGTAGCCAAAGTATTGGAGCTTCAGCATCAGTCTTTACAATGAATATTCAGGGTTGATTTCCTTTAGGATGGACCGGTTGGATCTCCTTGCTGTCCAAGGGACTCTCAATAGTTTTTCTCAGCACCCCACAATTTGAAAGTATCAGTTCTTCAGCACTTGGACTTTTTATGGTCCAACTTTCACATCCGTATATGGCTACTGGGGAAACCATAGCTTTGACTATGTGGACCTTTGTTGGCAAAGTGATGTCTCTGCTTTCAATACACTGTCTAGATTTGTCACAGCCTTACTTCCAAGGAGCAAGTGTCTTTTAATTTCATGGCTGAAGCCACCATCCACAATGATTTTGGAGTCCAAGAAAATAAAATCTGTCACTGTTTCCACTATTTCCCCTTCTATCTGCCATTAAGTGATGAGACCGGATGCCATGATCTTAGTTTCTTGAATGTTGAGTTTCAAGCCAGCTTTTTCACTCTCCTTTTTCACCCAGGCATCAAGAGGCTCTTTAGCTCCTCTTCACTTTCTACCTTTAGAGTAGTATCACCTGCACATCTAAGGTTATTGATATTTCTCCCACAACCTTGATTCCAGCTTTTGATTCATTCAGTCTGGCATTTTGCATGACGTACTCTGCATATAAGTTAAATAAGCAGGGTGATAATAAATATATAGCCTTGTCTTCTGTGTGTTCTTGCCACTTCTTGATCTCTTCTGCTTCTGTTAGGTCCTTACCATTTCTCTCTTCTATCATGCCCATCCTAGCATGAAATGTTCCCATGATATTTCCAATTTTCTCACCTATTCTATTATTTTATTCTATTTCTTTGCATTGTTCATTTAAGAAGGCCTTCTAATCTCTCCTTGTTATTCTCTGGCACTCTGCATTCAGTTGGATATATTTTTTCCTTTATCCCTTAACTTTCACTTCTCTTCTTTCCTCAGCTAACAGAGTTTCATCAAGAGAATATGTTGGTCATAGAAAACACCTTTTTCCAACAACCTAAAAGATGATTCTACACATGGACATCACCAGACAGTTAATACCAAATCAGGGTTAGGGTTAGGGTTGATTAAGTTCTTTGCAGCTGAAGATGGAGAAGCTTTCTACAGTCAGCAAAAACAAAACCTGGAGCTGACTATGGTTCAGATTATGACCACCATATTGTAAGATTCAGGCTTATATTGAAGAAAGTAGGGAAAACCACTAACTATTCAGGTATGATCTAAATCAAATTCCTTATGATGATACAGTGCAGGTGATGAATAGCTTCAAGGGATTAGATCTGGTAGACAGAGTGCATGAAAAACTATGGATGGAGGTTAGTAACTGCAAGTATCCCTCTGAAAATCCCTGAGCTTTAACTTGGTTTAATAACCCAAACCTTTGGAATCCTTCTGGAATCCGCTCTCTCTTGCTCCCCATCATGGGTCTGAAATCAAGTTCTGATAATCTTATAACCTAAACACTTTGCCAAACAGGACATTTCTCTTCCCCATTTCCTGGTCTAAATCACCATTACATCTAGCCCCAAGCTTCTTAATCAACCACTTGATTAGTGGGAGCCTTGTCTCTGGTCTTTCCCTCCTCATATCAACTCTCGAGCCAGCCACTGCTGCTGCTGCTGCTAAGTCACTTCAGTCATGTCCAACTCTGCGACCCCATAGACAGCAGCCCACCAGGCTACCCCATCCCTGGGATTCTCCAGGCAAGAACACTGGAATGGGTTGCCACTTCCTTCTCCAATGCATGAAAGTGAAAAATGAAAGTGAAGTCGCTCAGCTGTGTCCGATTCTTCACAACCCCATGGACTGTAGCCTACCAGCCTCCTCCACCCATGGGATTTTCCAGGCAAGAGTACTGGAGTGGGGTGCCATTGCCTTCTCCACTCCAGCCAGCAGGACATTTCAAAAAATTTTAATAGTCTCCCCTCATCATTGCTTTGGGGATAAAGGCAAAGTTCTCTAACATCATTCCTACTGTCTTAAACAACTTACTTGTCACCTACCTCCCTACCACCCTCCCTCCTTATCTCACTCACTCACTTGCAAAAGAGCCTCTTTTTAACTCTTCTGAGATTACTCGTCCCCCCAGGCCTTAGTTCAGTTCAGTCACTCAGTCGTGTCCAACTCTTTGCGACCACATGGACTGCAGCATGCCGGGCCTCCCTGTCCATCAACAACTCCCGGAGCTTACTCAAACTCATGTCCATTGAGTTGGTGATGCCATCCAAACATCTCATCCTCTTCCGTCCCTTCTTCACCCACCTTCAATCTTTCCCAACATCAGGGTCTTATCAAATGAGTCAGTTCTTCACATCAGGTGGCCAAAGTATTGGAGTTTCAGCTTCAGCATCAGTCCTTCCAATGAACACTCAGGACTGATCTCATTTAGGATGGATTGGTTGGATCTCCTTCCAGTCCAAGGGACTCTCAAGAGTCTTCTCCAACACCACAACTCAAAGGCATCAATTCTTCAGTGCTCAGCTTTCTTTATAGTCCAACTCTCACATCCATACATGACCACTGGAAAAACCACTGCCTTGACTAGACAAACCTTTGTTGGCAAAGTAATGTCTCTGTTTTTGAATATGCTATCTAGGTTGGTCATAGCTTTTCTTTCAAGGAGTAAGAGTCTTTTAATTTCATGGCTGCTGTCACCATCAGGAGTGATTTTGCAGCCCCCCAAAATAAAGTCTCTCACTGTTTCCATTGTTTCCCCATCTATTTGCCATGAAGTGATGGGACTGGATGCCATGATCTTAGTTTTCTGAATGTTGAGTTTCAAGCCAACTTTTTCACTGTCCTCTTTCACTTTCATCAAGTGGTTCTTTAGTTCTTCACTTTCTGCCATAAGGATGGTGTCATTTGCATATCTGAGGTTATTGATATTTCTCCTGGCAGTCTTGATGTTAGCTTGTGCTTCATCCAGCCTAGTGTTTCTCATTTGCCACCCAAGTGTGACTCTCTCTAGTCTACTCCTACTTTTCCTTTGGGGACTAATCTAAATATTCCTCCTGAAAAGCCATTTACCTGCCAACACCCTGAACTAGACCAATTCCTCCTGTTACAGCTTCTAATCATACGGAAATTCCCTTCAAAATATTCCTCATAAATTATTGTAATTGTGCACTGAATATCTATTTTTAATACTTATTTTTTCATTTGGCCACATTATAGTTGTGGCATGCAGCTCTTCCTTGCATCATGAGGGATTTTTTGTTTCTGTGTTCAGGCTTTATTTGTAGCATGTGGGCTTAGCTGCTCAGGGACATGTGATATCTTAGTCCCTTGCAGCCATGAAATTAAAAGATGCTTGCTCCTTGGAAGAAAAGCTGTGACCAATCTAGATAGCATATTAAAAAGCAGAGACATTGCTTTGCTGACAAAGGTTCATCTAGTCAAAGCTATGGTTTTTCCAGTAGTCATGTATGGATGTGAGTTGGACCATAAAGAAAGTTGAGCCCTGAAGAATTGGTGTTTTTGAACTGCTGATGTTGGAGAAGACTCTTGAGAGTCTTTTGGACAGCAAGGAGATCCAAGCAGTCCATCCTAAAGGAAATCAGTCCTGAATATTCACTGGAAGGACTGATGCTAAAGCTGAAGCTCCAAAACTTTGGCCACCTGATGCAAAGAACTGACTTACTGAAAAAGACCCTGATGCTGAGAAAGATTGAAGGCAGGAGGAGAAGGGGACAGAAGAGGATGAGATGGTTGTATGGCATTACCAATTCAATGGACATGAGTTTGAGCAAGCTCCGGGAGTTGGTGGTAGACAAAGAAGCCTGGCGTGCTGCAGTCCCTGGGGTTGCAAAGAGTCGGATGCAACTGAGCGACTGAACTGAACTGAACTGAAACAGAAATCAGATGTATAGAACAGTCTTTTGACTCTGTGGGAGAGGAAGAGGGTGGGATGATTTGGGAGAATGGCATTGAAACATGTATAATATCATATACGAAATGAGTCACCAGCCCAGGTTCAATGCATGATACTGGATGCTTGGGGCTGGTGCACGGGGACGACCCAGAGGGATGGTACAGGGAGGGAGGAGGGAGGGGGGTTCAGGATGGGGAACACGTTTATACCTGTGACGGATGCATGTTGATGTATGGCAAAACCAATACAATATTGCAAAGTAATTAACGTCCAATTAAAAGAAATAAATTAAAAAAAAAATCAAACCCATGTCCCCTGCATTGCAAGGCAAATTCTTAACCACTGGACCACCAGAGAAGTCCCTGGATATTGTTTCATGCTATACTAAAAAGCACATTTCTGAAAGGAGAGCCCAGGTCTGACTTTTTTGCCGCAAATATCCCTGGTGCCTGACACAGTCTAACACAGAGCAGACCCTCGATAAATTTTTATTTAAATAACAAACTTCCAAACTTGGATGTGAAAGAGACTCCTATCTCCAAAGTTCCAAAAAGACCAAGTGTGTCTATGTCTACATGTGTGTACATTACCACCACAGACAATGTCATATTATTAAAACCAATGGCAGCAAATGAACATTGAAATTCTCTTCCCACTGCAAGAAGTCTAGACAATCCTGGAAGACACAGATTTCCATTTCCATCTTCTAAAGTGAAATGATGTGTGTTTACCTCATTGGAACTTGGAAACCTTCTCTTTTCTCCCCTTGTCCCAGGTAGTCCTTGAAGGATAACTTGAAAACTTAGAGGAGTGTCTGTTCTATTTAGAAACATTCACATAGCATCCTTGAGTAGTAGATTCTCCAGAGCCATCACAATGTCAAATAGAAGATCCCATGAACTCCCTAAGCACACTGAGTAGGCATCCTAATAGTTGGATCAGAAAATATGGACACTGGCCTTACACAGAACCACGCTGAGGCAAGCTGCCCACCCTTAGTCAGCTGCAGGATTGGGAGTCAGGAGTGGGAAAAAAGCTTCAGAGACTTGTTTGGATCATCTGTGTTCCCCCTGCCCTTTTGCCTTCACTGCACCTGTTGCCACCTTAAGATGAGGAGAATGTTGTCCTGTCATTAAAATAGCCTGTGTCCTCTTTAAATTATATCTCCTGGAGCTGCATGAACCACCTGTTAAGTGGAGACTCTGAACAGCACTTGTCATTATCACTCAGTACATAGTGAAGGCTCAATGAATATTAATATGATTAATATGTTTACTTAGTTGAACATGACCCCCCAAGAAGCAATAGACATTTAGTAACTTCTCAGAGGTCTCAAAGCTGCTTTACTTGATAATTTGATATTCACATGGAGAATTGAGTCTTAGTTTTACTGTGCAGTTGCCTCTTGAACAATATGGTTTTGAACTGCATAGGTCCACTTATACAGGGATTTTCTTCAGTACTTACCACCTGATCCACAATTGGTTGAATCCAGGGGTGTGGAACCAGAACCCTGGAAATGAAGGCCAACTGTAAAGTTATACACAGAATTTTGACTTTCCAGAGAGTCAGAGCTCTTAACCCCTACATTTTCAGAGGTCAACTATATTTCACAGGCACTCCTCCAAACTACATTAAAATAGAAAAATGCTGTTTTTATTACTTCATTGCATTATCATCTTAATTATTCTATAATCCTTTAAAGCACTGTTCATATGCATGTCATATACATATGTCAAATATCTGACAAATAGTCAAAAGAGTTTTTTTCTACAATGGAGTTATTTCTGTTTGAAATTAATACATTTCCAAGGAAAGATATCTTGTGCTGTATTAATTCATGAATCAAAAGTATAAATTAGACAGAGTTGGATAAATGCTAAAGAGATTTCAAATGGCAATTATGACTGGCAATTGCAATGGTAAGAATAAAACTTTCTTCCTGAGCAGAAATATCTCTTTACTGGAACATACCTGTGAATTCAACATACCAAATGCCAAAATATTTTAGAGAAACACAGCATACTACAAAATCAGAAATGAATTTTTTAATGCAAAATCATTTATAGCTTGCTTGGCTTTTCTGCTACTTTATTTTCTTTGTTTGTCTGTCTGTAGGAAACTAGTAGGCTAAGAAAGGAGGGATCTCATAGTGCGTGGCTCTTGAAAAAGAGAATCTTATCACTTGAAATGAAAGAATTAACACTTAATGGCCTGGCCACAGAGAGAAGTTCTCCCCAGAAATATGACTTTCATAAGTAAATACATCTGAGAACTAGCCTGCTGTGAATGTTCCAGTTTCAAATATGTATTAGAGACCTAAATATTGAAACGTGTTTCTTGCACTGCAAAGTACATCAATACAACTAGTTACTAAACCATATAGTTGACATACCTATGCTATTTAGTTCTACATTGCATTTGTAAACTCGGTGAATAGAGATGAGCTAAGAGAGTACATGAGAAGTAAAATATAACTACAATTGATGCAACTTTTCTCAAGGTTTTCCACTTACTATAAATTGTGTCTTTAAAAAAACCAAGTAATTGGAATTATAAAGAGTGAAAGGAAGCCATGATTATACTGAGAACCATCATTTAGAGAGCATCATACATAAATACTTAAATTAGAACACGAGAAAAGCTCAAAATTAATGAGTTAAGGGTTTATTTTAAGAAGTTAGAAAAAATATTCAGAATAATTGTAAAGAAATTAGGAAGAAGATAACAATGATGGAAACAGTTATTAACTATAATTATACAGAAAACAATGATGCAGAAGAAAATATGAAAAACCACAATTGTTTCTTTGAAAAGGAAAATGAAATAGACAAATCCTTGATGAGTTTAAGAAAAGAGAAAAAGTGTGTAAAGGATAAAGGATATTAAGGAGGAAAAGTGAGAAATAAATACATATCCAGAAAAATTAAAAGACATTTACTTCATCTCTTCATTTTCCTTATTGTTTCAATTGTGACTTTTGTGGAATAATGTTATAAATTTCATGCAGTAAAATTTAGCAAACCTATTTATTTCTTGGTTAATGCTTTCCCTGCCTATTTATTTCTTCTTGGGTCAATTTGTCTTTTATATACATATCATATAATTTACATGACTATATAATATTTAATATATGTGTATATAAAACACAAAATGACTATATACACTATTTTATAAAATAGTAGTTTGTGAAATAATATAGATAGTTGAATCTGCAGATGTGAAACCCATGGATAAGGAGGGCCAACTGTCAACACTGAACCATGCTGTTTTATACATAGGGATTTGAGTGTCTGCAGATTTGGGTGTCTGTAGCAGCTCCTGAAACCAATTCCCCGTGTATACTGAGGGACAAGTGTAATAAATATAGAATTGATCATGTGTTTTATTTAATGAGGATTTTTAAGAGAAAAGGGCTGTGGACATGCATGGAACCATTGTACACAACTGTACATGCTGTGTACAATGTTGTGTATGCTTATACGATGAACCATTATATACAATGGTACATATCATGTACGTGTACTATACAATTATGAAATGTCACATTTTTATGGCAAGACCAGAGAAATTTAAACAAAAAAACTTTGCCTTTCTTTGGCCTCCTCATCCCATAATGCACATTGTATATCTGCTTTATTCATCAACCAGACCTCCACCACAGGCAGGAAGAGTTGCTCAACCATAAAGAGAAACACTGTTTTAATATCAATGACAAAACTCTTTAAAAGATCCATTCCTTCTTGATCGGGGTCACAGGACACACCATGATGATGCTAGATCTGATTATGTAGTTGTCAATAACACATCATTTAATGTACAAGGTTCTGCCTCAAAAATATTTATACAACTGTGCCTTGCTGTCTAACAGGTGGACGTGCTCTCAGAGTTTTCTGAGATTTCTGGATTATAATCTTCAAAACTGCTTAAAAATAAAATTTTCCACTTCTTTCTTAGATGGACTTAATAATTTTTGGTCACTATGATGATCCACTGTATAAAATGATACGTTGTGTACGATGTGTATGTTGCATACAATGAGCCATTGTACACAATTGTAGATTGTATACAACAATACATGCCGTTCCCCACAATGACACCTGGCCAGGTGAGTGAGCCCAAAGCCAGGCAGAGCTTTGCCAGGTGTCACTGCTACCGCAGAACTTTCCAGTGGCCTAATTGTAGTCTGGGAGCATTTTAAATGGTGGATATAACCCAAGATAAATAACTGACAATTTTTTATATCTCAGAAGAAACAGACTTAGCTCATTGTATAGGGGGTGGAGGTTACAAACAGGGGGCCAGGGAACGGATGACAGAGGGAAAAGTTATTTCCAGCTGCACTAATTCTAACCAATGAGGTTGTGACTAGTGATTCTTGGGAGAAACCTCACGTTATAGGGGTTACCCTATGGCACCCTACTCCAGTACTCTTGCCTGGAAAAGCCCATGGATGGAGGAGCCTGGTCAGCTGCAGTCCATGGGGTCGCTAAGAGTTGGACAGGACTGAGCAACTTCACTTTCACTTTTCACTTTCATGCATTGAAGGAGGAAATGGCAACCCACCCCAGTATTCTTGCCTGGAGAATCCCAGGGCCGGGGGAGCCTGGTGGGCTGCCATTTATGGGGTCGCACAGAGTCGGACACAACTAAAGTGACTTAGCAGCAGCAGCAGCAGCCAACTAAACATTCACTTTAGATATCTAAACAAAATGATGTATATTAGTGCTCACTACTGAAGGTGGAAAAGCTTTCCCCTTCATTCAGTCACACCATTTCTGACAATGTTGGCCTGATTTTCCCTCCTTCATAGACACCTCCGGGGAGAGAAATATCTGTATGCCCTTTCAGTTCAGTCACTCAGTTGTGTCCAACTCTTTGAGACCCCATGGACTGCAGTATGCCAGGCCTCCCTGTCCATCACCAACTTCCAGAGTTTACTCAAACTCATGTCCATTGAGTGAGTGATGCCATCCACCCACCCTCTGTCATTCCCTTCTCCATCTGCTTTCAATCTTTCCCAGCATCAGGATCTTTTCCAATGAGCCAGTCTTTGCATCAAGTCACCGAAGTATTGGAATTTTGACTTCAACATCAGTCCTTCCAATTAATATTCAGGACCGATTTCCTTTAGGATGGACTGGTTGGATCTCATGCAGTCCAAGGGACCCTCAAGAGTCTTCTCCAGCACCACAGTTCAAAACCATCAATTCTTTGCTGCTAAGCATTCCTGGTGGCTCAGCTGGTCAAGGAACCACTTGTAATGTGGGAGACCTGGGTTTGATCCCTGGGCTGGAAAAATCCCCTGGAAAAGGAACAGCTACCCACTCCATATTCTGGCCTGAAGAATTCCATGGGGTCCTGAAGAATTCCATGAGGTCACAAAGAGTAGGACAGAACTGAGTGACTTTCACAAGCTTTCTTTATGGTCCAATTCTCACATCCATACATGACAACTGGAAAAACCATAGCTTTGACTATACGGACTTTGTTGGCAAAGCAATGTCTGCAAAAAGCAGAGATTGCTTTGCTTTTTTTTATGCAGAGAGATAGCATAAAAAATATGCTATCAAGGTTTATCACAGCTTTTCTTCCAAGGAGCAAGTGTCTTTTAATTTCATGGCTGCAATCACCATCTGCAGTGATTTTGGAGCCCAAGAAAAGAAAGTCTGTTGCTGTTTCCATTGTTTCCCCATCTATTTACCATGAAATGATGGGACTAGATGCCATGATCTTCACTTTTTGAATGTTGAGGTTTAAGTCAGCTTTTTCACTTTCCTCTTTCACTTTCATCAAGAGGCTCTTTAGTTCCAGCTTGTGCTTCATCCAGCCCAGCAGTTTCACGATGTACTCTGCATATCAGTTAAATAAGCAGGGTGACAATATACAGCCTTGATGTACTCCTCTCCTGATTTGGAGCCAGTCCACTGTTTCATGTCGAGTTCCAACTGTTGCTTCCTGACCTGCACACAGATTTCTCAGGAAGCAGGTAAGGTGGTCTGGTATTCCCATCTCTTTAAGAATTTTCTACAGTTTCTTGTGATCCACACAGTCAAAGGATTTGGCATAGTCAATAAAGCAGAAGCAGATGTTTTTCTGGAATTCTCTTGCTTTTTCTGTGATCCAGTGGATATTAGCAATTTGATCTCTGATTCCTCTGCCTTTTTCAAATCCATCTTTAACATCTGGAAGTTCATGGTTTGCGTACTGTTGAAACCTTGCTTGGAGAATTTTGAGCATTACATTGCTAGCATATGAGATGAGTGCAATTGTGTGGTAGTTTGAGCCTTCTTTGGCATTGCCTTTCTTTGGCATTGGAATAAAAACTGACCTTTTCCAGTCCTGTGGCCACTGCTCAGTTTTCCAAATTTGCTGACATATTGAGTGAAACACTTTCACAGCATCATATTTTAGGATTTGAAATAGCTCAACTGGGATTCCATCACCTCCACTAGCTTACTTCACAGTGATGCTTCCTAAGGCCCACTTGGCTTCTCACTTCAGGATATCTGGCCCTAAGTGAGCAATCACACCATCGTGGTTATCTGGGTCATTAAGTTCTTTTTTGTATGGTTCTTCTGTGTATTCTTGCCACCTCTTAATATCTTCTGTTTCTGTTAAGACTGTTTCTCTCCTTTATTGAGCCCATCTTTGCATGAAATGTTCCCTTGGTATCTCTAATTTTCTTGAAGAGATCTCTAGTCTTTCCCATTCTATTGTTTTCCTCTTTTTCTTTGCATTGATCACTGAGGAAAGCTTTCTTATCTCTCCTTGCTCTTCTTTGGAACTCTTCCCATTTCTCCTTTGTCTTTCAGTTCTCTTCTTTTCTCACCTATTTGTAAAGACTCCTCAGACAACCATTTCGCCTTTTTGCATTTTTTTTTCCCTTGAGGATGGTGTTGATCACCACCTCCTGTACAATGTCATGAACCTTCATCCACAGTACTTCAGGCACTCTATCAGATCTAATCCTTTTAATCTATTTGTCACTTCCACCGTATAATCATAAGGGGTTTGATTTAGATTATACCTGAAATGTCTGACTTCCCTGGTAGCTCAGTTGATGAAGAATTCGCCTCCAGTACAGGAGACCCTCATTTGACTCCTGGGTCAGAAAGATCCCCCGAAGAAGGGATAGGCTACCCACTCCAGTATTCTTGGGCTTTTGTGGTTGCTCAGCTCATAAAGAATCCACCTGCAATCCAGGAGACATGGGTTTGATTGTTGGGTTATGGAGATCCCCTGGAGAAAGGAACCCACTCCAGTATTCTGGTCTGGAAAGTTCCATAGATTGCATAGTCCAAAGGGTTGCTAGGGTTGGACACATCTGAGCAACTCTCACTTTCAGTTTGAATGGTCTAGTGGTTTTTCCTACTTCCTTCAATTTAAGTCTGAATTTTGCAATAAGGAGTTCATGATGTGAGCCACAGTCATCTCCCAGTCTTCTTTTTGCTGGCTATATAGAGCTTCTCTATCTTCAGCTGCAAATAATACAATCAATTGGATTTCAGTATTGAACATCTGGTGATGTCCATGTGTAGAGCTGCCTCTTGTATTGTTGGAAGAGTGTATTTGCTAGGACCAGTATGTTCTCTTGGCAAAACTCTATTAGTTTTTGCCCTGCTTCATTTTGTACTCCAAAACCAAACTTGTCTATTACTCCAGGTATCTCTTTACTTTAGCATTCCAGTCCCCTATGATGAAAAAGACGTCTTTTTTTGGATAGTAGTCCTAGAAGGTCATGTAAGCCATCATAGAACAAGGAAACTTCAGCTTCTTTGGGATTAGAGATTGGGGCATAGACTTGTATTACTGTGGTATTGTATAATTTGCCTTGGAAATGAACAGTTACCATTCTGCCATTTTTGAGATTGCACCCAAGTATTGCACTTTAGACTCTTTTGTTAACTATGAGAGCTACTCCATTTTTTCTAAAGGATTCTTGCCCACAGTAGTAAATATAATGCTCATCTGAATTTTCACCCATTCCAGTCCATTTTAGTTCACTGATTTCTAAAATGTTGATATTCACTCTTGCCATCTCCTTTTTGACCACTTCCAATTTACCTTGACTCATGGACCTAACATTCCAGGTTCATATGCAAGTATTGTTCTTTATAGCATCAGACTTTGCTTCCATCACCAGTCACATCCACACTGGGCATTGTTTTTGCTTTGACTCCATCTCTTCTTTCTGGAGCTACTTCTCTACTCTTCTCTAGTAGCATATTGGACACCTACTGAGCAGGGGAGTTCATCTTTCAGTGTCATATCTTTTTGCCTTTTCATACTGTTCATGGGGTTCTTAAGGGAAGAATACTGAAGTGGTTTGCCATTCCCTTCTCCAGTGGACCACGTTTTGTCAGAACTCTCCACCATGACCAGTCTGTCTTGAGTGGCCCTACATGGCATGGTTCATAGCTTCACTGCGTTAGACAAGGCTGTGATCCATGTGATCAGCTTGGGTCATTTTCTGTGCTTGTCCTTTTCATTCTCTCTGCCTTCTGATGGATTAGAGGCCTGTGGAAGCTTCCTGATGTGACAGTCTGACTGTGGGGGAAACTGGGTCTTCTTCTGATGGGCAGGGCCATGCCCAGTAAATCTTTAATCTAATTTTCTGTTGGGTGGAGCTGTGTTCCCTTCCTGTTGCTTGGCCTGAGGCCAAACTATGGTAGGGGTGAAAGCTATGGTAGAGATAATGGCAGTAATGGCCATCTCCTTCAAAAGGACTTTTGCTCCCACTGTCGTATTCAGTGGGAGCATAAGTCCTTTTATTCAGTGCCCAGCAGGCTACTGTCTTCCCACCCCTCCGCAGGAGACTCCTGGACACTCATAGGCAAGTCTGGCTCAGGGTCACTGCTCTTTTCTCCTGGGTCCTGGTGCACACAAGTCTTTGTCTGTGCCCTCCAAGAATCTGTTTCCCCAGTCCTGTGGAAGTTCTGTAATTAAATTCCACTGGCCTCCAAAGTCAAATTCCCTGGGGGTTCTCAGTCCCCTGAGAACCAGGGGATCCCCAGGTTGGGAAATCCATTGTGGGTCCTAGCACTTCCTTAACAGTGTGAGAATTTCTTTGGTATAATCTTTCTGCAGTTTGTGAGTAGTCTGCCCAGCGGCTCCATGGTGGGGCCAATGGTGACCTCCTCTAAGAGGGCTTATGCCACATGCCACGTGTCGCAGATCTGCCGCAGCCAGAGCCCCTGTCTCTGCGGCCAGCCACTCCTGCCCCATGCCTCTGCAGGAGACACTCAGACACTCAAAAACAGGTCTGGCCCAGTCTCTGTGGGGTCTCTGGGTCCTGGTGCACACAAGGTTTTGTTTGAGCCCTCTGAGTATCTCTGGTGGGTATGGGATTTGATTCTAAATGCTATTTCAACCCTCCTACTGTGTTGTTGGGGCTTCTCCTTTGCCTTTGGATGTGGGGTATCATTTTTGGTGGGATCCAATGTAATTAATCAGTGAGAAATTGTTCCTTCATGGACTCTTACTTTCAAATATCTATATGGAATGAAATAAAAATATATTTTCTGTTTCTTTTATCATTTATCCCCTATCCTCATCCTATTCTTTGTATCTGGGTGAAATTTAACCATGACAGCTTGATTTCATCACCTCCTGTATCAATTGTCTTTCAGTAGGATCAGCCAATGAGAGGCACTGATGAGAGTTTGGAAGGTTTGAGCAAGGTAGAAGCTTTAGTATTTGTCTCCCTCTCTGCTTCAGGTGGCACATTTGGCAACACTTTGTCTTTTCATAACTCCAGCTTTCACCAAATAGGCCAGTCTTGCTCCCATCTACCAGCAGGAAAACACCTGTCCCCAGATCCCAGTCACGCCCTGCTTCACTTTGAGCCCTCGGTCTAGGGATTCTGATAGCCTCCTCCTGAGGATCATCCCTGGACTGACTCAGCATACTTTACTCCCCTCTCTGCTCCTCCATCACCTACATAACCAAGTCTTTTCACTTTATTCCTCTTATTGCAAACACTTAGAGACATTTCTTTTTTTTTCTGGTAGAATATCAACTAACAATTCCATTTGGGGGTTTAAAGAGAATTCATGAATATGAATTTTAAAAACCTGGAGAAGCCTTTTTCTTGTTTAGAAGACAAAGAGGTGGGACTCAAACATGGTGAACCCTGAAAGGACATGAGTCCTATCTTCCAGGTCTTCTCTATTTCTTATGCATGTTTCCTAATGACAGTTGAAGAAAGAATCGTGATTCAACAGGGTGGAGCAGCCAGGCTGTAATTCAATGTGCTATCTTGGGACTATTTCCTGTTTTTTCCAGGAAAAACTAGACGAAGTTCTGGATTTCAACTGAAACCCATGAACAGCACATAAGTGGCACATATCTTGGATTGAACAGGAAGAAAACCATGTCTGAATGCTCTCAGTGTCACCCAATCGGAGACTTAGTGTCCTGGCTGTTATGTGATCATAGGACGATTCTTCCCTCCTATGCTCTAAACACAAAAAAATGAGACCTCATGTGTGTAAACAGAGACTGGAATGCTGAAGTCACATGGACCAAATGTGTGGTCCTTATTGCTCAGTCCAGGCCAAGGTGAGTAGGTCACACCAACAGGCCAAGAAAAATCCCAGCATAGGAGGACACTTCTAGTCAGCAATCAAATCTATTCCACAAACAGCTACTTACTGCTTAGTGGGCAAAGGAAGGTGCCAATCACTATTTTCTGAAGGCCAACTTGGGGACTTCTGATAATAAATAGAACCAAATATGCTCTTTAAAGTTAAAAGAATGAGAAAATTTTGATTATTATAGTTTATTACAAGATATAGAATATACTTCTGTGTGCTATACATTAGGTCCTTGTTATTTATCTATTTTAACATACTGCAGTATGTATCTGTTAATCCCAACCTCCTAATTTATTCCTTCCTCAACTTTGTGCTTTGGTAACCATAAATTTGTCTTCTATATCTCTATGTCTGTTTCTGTTTTGTAAATGAGTTCATTTAAATAATTTATTTAGATTTGACACAGAAATGATATCATATGGCATTTGTCTTTCTCCATTTGATTTATTTCACTTAAAATGATAATCTCATTATGTCCAACCTAGATAGCATTTTCAAAAGCAGAGACATTACTTTGCCGACTAAGGTCTGTCTAGTCAAGGCTATGGTTTTTCCTGTGGTCATGTATGGATGTGAGAGTTGGACTGTGAAGAAGGCTGAGTGCCAAAGAATTGATGCTTTTGAACTGTGGTGTTGGAGAAGACTCTTGAGAGTCCCTTGGACTACAAGGAGATCCAACCAGTCCATTCTGAAGGAGATCAGCCCTGGGATTTCTTTGGAAGGAATGATGCTGAAGCTGAAACTCCAGTACTTTGGCCACCCCATGCGAAGAGCTGACTCATTGGAAAAGACTCTGATGCTGGGAGGGATTCAGGGCAGGAGGAGAAGGGGACGACCGAGGATGAGATGGCTGGATGGCATCACGGACTCGATGGACGTGAGTCTGAGTGAACTCCGAGAGATGGTGATGAACAGGGAGGCCTGGCGTGCTGCAGTTCATGAGGTCGCAAAGAGTCGGACACGACTGAGTGACTGAACTGAACTGAAATACATCTGTTACTGCAAATGGCATTATTTCCTTTTTTCGGCTGAGTAATATTATATATTACATTATATATATGTATATATATGTACATACACACATATATGTGTGTACCTACACATATGTACATACACATATATGTATCAACCAACCACAACAAGGTGAATGAGACTCCTGTATGGTTTCCAGGGGAGAACTAAGTGAATAGATGCTTCTTCTGATAACACAGCAGAGATTAATGGAGACAGCCCCCATTGCAGCAGCACTTCCCATTTTTGAACTCTGTTTTCTCACATTTTCCGCACATCTGGCTCATTTAACCAGGGTATTGTTGGGTGTGGCCACATAAAAGAGCTCTACACTGGAAATCCAGACAATAGACGGCCCAGAAGTGAAGGTCATGGGTATCCCACCCTTGTCATTATAATCCGCCAGGCTCACTGACAGATCAGCTTTGCTTCTTCATTTATTAATTTGTCATTTAAGATGTCAGTGAATTATTAGAAGATTGCATCCTTTCCCAACAAGGATGATGAGGCTATTTTTGTTTCTCTGACTATTGAGAACTGAAATTAGACGCAAATTTGTGACAACTGAGCTGTTTGGGGGGTAAATGTGTGATCTTGCCCAATACAGTTTTGCAGCTCATTTTAATAGACTTTACACCAAGTGCACCGGTTTCCCAAAATAGGAGTGTGTGTCCTAAATACACATTAAGACAGTACTTCCATTGTCAGCATCTAAGTTTTTTCGTTACTTACTATCTTCCCCGCATCATAAGCAATTACATTGTAGAGTAAAGAGTAGTTCTTTCCTATGACTCTCCTTTTGAGTTAGATTGCAAGCTCAGTTTAGACGAATGAAAAGAACCAAAATGTGAACTTACTGAGAGAAACAATATATTTCCACTGCTTTTTAGCAAATCATAAGCAATGTCAGAATTAAGAAAGCATTATTGGGTGGAAAAAAATTGCAAATGATGGCAACCTGGTGTTTTCAGTGCTTTTTGTGGTCTGACATCCTCATTGTTCAAAGAGAGAGACCAGATCATTTCCACAAACAAATGCTATGAACTTTTAAAACAAATGCCATCACACTGTTTGCAAATGATCAAAGTCAAGAATAACATTGTCATGCGAGGGAAATGAAGACTACTAGGGAATTTAAAAGGCATTTAGTCCCTCTGCAGTCCTCTGTTAGTGGTTTTACATACTCGGTGACAGAAAGGACATGGGAGCTGAGGGCCTGGGGTGAAACAAGAAAACTAGCAGGTTGTGATAACAAGGTGACAAGGCAAAGATTGCACTGTCACTGAGAAGCTCACATGACTTAATTTCCATTTAAAGGGTGACTTGAACGCTTGGCCTGATGAAAATTTAATGATATGCTATGGCTCATCTGCACTTGTCAGCTGGCCCCAAGCTGCGATAATCAACTTTTCAATGTCAGACTCATTTACTCCTCGAAGAATCCTAAAATAGCCATTCTCTCCCCAGGACTTTCCCCAGGAATTCGCAGCAATCTGTAGAAAAACCAGAAGAAAAAAAAAGAAAAAAAAAGAGAGAGAAATACTGAGTACCATGTTTGGATATTTTTAATCCAGTCTATAACGTTGCAAGGGATTCCTAAGTCACTTTATATGCCTTTGGCTTATTATAGACTGTGATTATTAAGAACCTGCATATTTTCTAAATAAGAACAAAACAATTATGTTAGTCATTAATTATATTCATAGGCATGTATCTTCATGTTCAATAAGCAGAATTGGTGAATCCCACAGAGTACAACGGTAACATATGCATGAGGGTTTGAAGTGCCACATTAGATGACACAAAACTGCAGTTACAGAGGGTCTGCTGTGTGACTGGTCCACAATAAAAAAATATCCTGTGTTCAGGGAGCTTACAGTCTAACGAGAGATGATCAACATAAGGCAAGTACTAAGGTAGGAATATGTGCATAGAGAAGCATCTCATTCATCTGAATGGTTCAAGGAGGTTGCTATGGAGGAAGTATCACCTAAAATGCTTATTAAAGCCTGGGAGTCAATTGACCAGGAGAAAAAGGAGAAAGAGAGATTCAGGTAAAGGGAAACAGTAAAAACATAAATATAAAAGCATGAAGCATTGAAATAAAGCAACAAAGTTGTCATTGAACATAAAACAAAAGCAAGTTGGTAGCTTATGAGGCTAGAAGGAAAGGAAAGGAAATCCATGCCGAGAAAACAATGGTGAAAATGATACAAGTCGTTGTTACTTCCAGCAGGAAAGCAGGTGGACAAATTTACATTTTGATTGCATTGCTCTCTATGAACGGAGATGGGTAAGTTTAAAAAGGCTGGAAAAAAATGCAGGGATGTAAGCAGCCCTTTGCAGAAAACTGTCCTCAGCAGGAAATCCCTTCTTGCCATGTTAGCGAAGCTATATTTTAACTAAACTTAAATCAGGGCCTCCTCATCTCAACCTAAGCACACTTTTCAAATCTTTTGATCACACACTACCATGTCTAACTTGTTGGTTCTTCCCATAAATCAAAGAAGTAGAAATGAAGATTAAGTAACCAGCAGGCGACCAGACCTCTTGCCCAGCTTCCCCTTCAGTAATTTCAGGAGCAAACTGTGTGAACAAGATAGCAACTAAAGAAAGACCTCAAGTTGACAAGGCTGAGGGTAGTGGGGGACAGTGATGACCCTGACCCCCACCCCAGTGATTAGCTGAGATCATTCCCCTTTTCCCTTTAAAATTTTTGTGATGGAGTAGAATCTTCAGATCTGTTTTTTGGGGGGCACAAGTCTACCTTCTCCCCAAGTTACTGGCTTTCTGATTTAAAGAAACTTCCTTTTCATCTTTATTTTCAATCTCTCAATTCTGCTCCATTAATCTGTCTGTTTTTATACCAGAATCATATTGTTTTGATTACTATAAATTTATGGGTATAGCTTGAAATCAGGTAAGATGGTATTCCTTGCTTTGTTCTTTCAAAGGATTGTTTTGTCTACTCTTTTATGTTTCCATATAAATTTTAGGATGGTTTTTCTATGTCTATAAAAATGCCACTGGAATCTTGATAGGGATTACATTGAATCTATAGTTTTTTTGGCAGAATTAAATTTTTAATAACATTAATTCTTCTCATTCAAGAGCACAGGATACCCTTTCACTTATTTGTGACTAAAAAGTAAAACAAACATCTTTCATCAATGTCTTATAGTTTTCAGAGTAAAGGTTTTTCACCTTTTTTTTATGCTATTGTACATAGGATTGCTTATTTTATTTTTTCTGATAATCTGTTGCTAGTATATAAAAGGGCTATTGATTTTTGTATGTTAGTTTTGCTATTCTATAATTTTACTGAATTAATTGATTTGATCTAACAACTTCAGGATGAAGTCTTTAGGATTTTCCAAACATGTATACCTTGGAGATTTTGCAGATTCAGTTCCAGCACAGCTATAAAATGAATATTGCAATAAAGTGAGTCACATGAAATTTTTGGTTTCCCAGTGCATATAAAGTTATGCTTACACTATACTGTAGTCTATTAAGTGTACAGTAGCATTATGCCAAAAAATAATGTACATACTTCAAGAATACTTTATTGCTAAAAAATGCTAACCATCTTGTGATTATTTTGCAACTTGAAATATTTTTGCTGGTAGAGGGTTTAAAATATTGCAAGCATTACAAAAATGTAGCATAGAGACACAAAGTGAGTAAATGCTTCTGGAAAAATGGTGCCTACAGGCTGCTCAATACAGTCTACTGCCATAAATCTTCTATTTGTTTAAAAAAGAAAAAAAGTTGAAAAGAGCCATAAAGTGAAGTGCAATGAAACACAGTATGCCTGTATATAAAATCATGTAATCTACAAATAAAGATAATTTTACTTCTTTATTTCCAACTCCGATGACTTTTATTTCTTTTTTTGCCAGATGGCTCTGGAAAGGACTTCCAGTACTATGTTTGTTTCTTTTAAATGAATTTACTTATTTTAATTAGAGGCTAATTATTTACAATATTGTGATGGTTTTTGCCGTACATCAGCATGGATCAGCCACAGGTGCCCCTGTGTCCCCCCATCCTGAAGCCCCCCTTCCCTCCCTACCCCATCCCTCTGGGTTGTTCCAGAGCACCAGCTTTGGGTGCCCTGCTTCGCACATCAAACTTACACTCATCATCTATTTCACATATGCTAATGTATGTTTCAATGTTATTTGCTCAGACTATACCACAAAATTGCAGTGATCAAAACAGATTGGTACTGGCACAAAGACAGCAATATAAATCAATGGAACAAAATGTAAAGTCCAGGAGATAAATTCACACACCTATGGATAGCTTATCTTTGACAAAGGAGGCAAAAATGTAGAATAGAGAAAATACAGTCTTTTAAACAAGTGGTGCTGAGAAAACTGGTCAACTATGTGTTGAAGAATGAAACCAGAACAGTTTCTAACTCCATACACAAAAAGAAACACAAAATGGATTAAAGATTACACTAAATATAAGACCAGAAAATGCATAACTTGTAGAGGAAAACATAAGCAGAACACACTCTGACATAAATCCCAACAAAATCCTCTATGAACCACTTCCAGAAATGGAAATAAAAGCAAAAGTAAACAAATGGGACCTAATTCAACTTAAAAGTTTTGGACAATGAAGGAAACTATAAGCAAAGTGAAAAGACAGCCTTCAGAATGGGAGAAAATAATAGCAAGTGAAACAACCGATGAACAACCTAATCGAAAAGTGGGCAAAAGACCTAAACAGATATTTCTCCAAAGAAGACATACAGATGCTAATAAATGCTTGAAAAGATGCTCAACATCACTCATTAGTAGAGAAATGCAAATCAAAACCACAATGAGGCACCATTTCACGCCAGTCAGAATGGCTGCTATCCAAAAATCTACAAACAGTAAATGCTGGAGAGGGTGTGGAGAAAAGGGAACCCTCTTACACTGTTGGTGGGAATGCAAACTAGTACAGCCACTATGGAGAAGAGTGGGGAGATTCCTTAAAAAACTGGAAATAGAAAAAAAAGTCTACAAAATAAATGCTGGAAAAGATGTGGAGAAAAGAAAACCCTCTCAGACTGTTGGGAATGCAAACTAGTACAGTCACTATGTGGAACAGTGTGGAGATTCCTTAAAATCTGGAAATAGAAAAGCCATATGACCCAATAATCCCACTACTGGGCATATACACTGAGGAAACCAGAACTGAAAGAGACACTTGTGCCCCAATGTTCATTGCAGCACAATTTGCAATTGTTAGGACATGGAAGCAACCTAGATGTCTAACGTCAGATGAATGGATAAGGCAGCTGTGATACATATACTGAGCCACAAGGGAAGCCCAAGAATACTAGAGTGGGTGGCCTTTCCTTCTCCAGCAGATCTTCCCAACCCAGGAATTGAACTGGGGTGTCCTGCATTGGAGGCAGATTCTTTACCAACTGAGCTATCAGGGAAGCCCTCATATACACAATGAAATATTACTCAGGTATAAAAAGGAACACATCTGAGTCAGTTCTAAAGAGGTGGATGAACCTGGAGCCTATTATATAGAATGAAGTAAGTCAGAAAGAGAAAGACAAATACTGTATATTATGGATATATATATATATGGAATTTAGAAAGATGGTAATGACCATTCTACATGGTCAGAAAAGGAGACACAGACTTAAACAACAGACATCTAGACCTATGTTGAATAGGTGTGGTGAGAATGGGCACCATTTTCTTGTTTCTCAACTTAGAGGAAAAGATTTCAACCTGAAACCATTAAGTGTGTGTGTGTGTGTGTGTGTATGTGTGTGTATATAAAATATCAGTTCAGTTCAGTCAGTCGTGTCCAACTCTTTGTGACCCATATGTCACATATATGTTATTAAGTATAATGTTATCAGTATATATATTAATTATGCTATATATTATATACAGGATATATATATATTATCGGTATATGTATATGTATAGTATATACTGACAATATGCAGCCTTAATGCACTTCTTTCCCAATTTGGAAGCAATCCGTTGTTCCATGTCCAGTTCTAACTATTGCTTCTTGTCCTGCATACAGGATTCTCAGGAGACAGATAATGTGGTCTGGTATTCCCAACTCATTGAGAATATCCCAGTTTGTTGTGACCCACACAGCCAAAGGCTTCAGCATAGTCAATAAATCAGAAGTAGATGTTTTTTTGAAAATGCTTGCTTTTTCTATCATCTGATGTATGCTGGCAATTTGATCTCTGGCTTCTCTGCTTTTTCTAAATCCAGCTTGAACATCTGGAATTTCTTGGTTCACATAGTGCTGAAGCCTAGCTTGAAGGATTTTGAGCATAATCATGCCTGCATGTGAAGTGAGTGCAATTGTAAGGTAATTTGACCATTATTTGGCATTGCCTTTCTTTGGAATTGGCATGAATACTGACCTTTTCCAGTCCTATGGCAACTGCTGAGTTTTCCAAATTTGCTGGCATAATTGGTGCAGCACTTTCACAGCATCATCTTTTAGGATTTGAAATAGCTAAGCTGGAATTCCACCACCTCCACTACCTTTGTTCATGGTAATGTTTCCTAAGGCCCTCTTGACTTCACACCCCAGGATGTCTGGATCTAGGTGAGTGACCACACCATGGTGGTTATCTGGGTCATTAAGAGCTTTTTTTGTACAGTTCTTCTGTGTATTCTTGTCACCTTTTCTTAACCTCTTCGGCTTCTGTTAGGTTCTTGCCATCTCTGTCCTTTATTGTGCCTTTTTTTGCATGAAATGTCCCCTTGGAGTCTCCAATTTTCTTAACGAGATCTCTAGTCTTTTCCATTCTATTGTATTCCTCTATTTCTTTGCATTTTTCACTTAAGAAAGCTTTCTTATTTCTCCTTGCTTTCCTCTGGGACTCTGCATTCAGTTGGATATATCTTTCTGTTTCTCCTTTGTCTTTCACATCTCTTCTTTTCTCAGCTATTTGTAAGGCCTCCTCAGACAACCACTTTGCCTCCTTGCATTTCTTTTTATTGGGGATGGTTTTGTTCACCACCTCCTGTACAATGTTATAAACCTCCATCCATAGTTCTTCAGGCACTCTACCAGATCCAACCCCTTGAATCTATTCATCATCTCTACTGTATAATCATAAAGGATTTGGTTTAGGTCATACCCTGAATGACTTAGTGGTGTTCCCTACTTTCATCATTTTGAGCCTGAATTTTGCAATAAGGAGCAGATGATCCAAGGCACAGTCAGCTCTAGGTTTTGTTTTTGCTAACTGTATAGAGCTTCTCCATCTTTGGCTGCAAAGAATATAATCAATCTGATTTTGGTATCTACCATCTGGTGATGTCCATGTGTAGAGTTGTCCCTTGTGTTGTTGGAAGAGAATGTTTGCTATGACTAGTGCATTCTCTTGGCAAAATTATTTTAACATTTGGCCTGCTTCATTCTGAACTGCAAGGACAAACTTGCCTGTGACTCTAGGTGTCTCTTGACTTCCTACTTCCTACAAACTTGCCTGTGACTCTAGGTATCTCTTGACATTCCAGTCCCATATGATGAAAAGGACATCGTTTTTCAATGTTAGTTCTAGAAGGTCTTGTAGGTCTTCATAGAATCCTTCAACTTCAGCTTCTTCAGCATTATTGGCTGGGGCATAGACTTGGATTACTATGATATTGAATGGTTTGCCTTGGAAATGAACCAGGATCAATCTTTCATTTTTGAGATTGTAACCAAGGACTCTTTTGTTAACTGTGAGGGCTACTACATTCCTTCTAAGGGATTCTTGCCCACAACAGTAGATATAATAGTCATCTGAATTAAATTCACCCATTCCTGTCCATTTTTTAGTTTACTGATTCATAAAATGTCATTGTTTACTCTTGCAATTTCCTGTTTGACCACATCCAATTTATCTTGACTCATGGACATGACTTTCCATGTTTCTATGCAATATTTTTCTTTACAGCATCAATATTTACTTTCACTACTAAGTACAACCATAATTAGACACTGTTTCTGCTTTGGTTCAACCTCTTCATTCCTTCTTGGGCTATTTCTCTGCTCTTCCCCTGTAGCATGTGTGAGTGTCTTAGTCACTCAATCATGTCCAGTGCTTTGCAACCCCATGGACTGTAGCCCACCAGGCTCCTCTGTCTTTGGAATTCTCCAGGCAAGGGTCCTGCTGTGGATTGCCATTCTCTTCTCCAGGGTATCTTCCAAACCCAGCGACTGAACTTGGGTCTCCAGCATTGCAGGCAGATTCTTTACCATCTGAGCCGTGAGAAAAGGCTCCCAGCAGCATATTGGACACCTACCGACCTAGGGGCTTTGTCTCTCAGTGTCATGTCTTTTTGTCTTTTCATATTGTTCATGAGAAACCCCGGGCTGAAATATCAACAGCCTAAGATATGCAGAAAGTGTAGAAGAACTAAAGAGCCTCTTGATGAAAGTGAAAGAGGAGAGTGAGAAAGTTGGCTTAAAGCTCAACATTCAGAAAACGAAGATCATGGCATCCAGTCCCATCACGTCATGGGAAATAGATGGGGAAACAGTGGAAACAGTGACTGACTTTATTTTTCTGGGCTCCAAAATCACTGCAGATGGCAATTGAAGCCATGAAATTACAAGAAACTTACTCATTGGAAGGAAAGTTATGACCAACCTTGACACCATATTAAAAAGCAAAGATGTTACTTTGTCAACAAAGGTCTGTCTAGTCAAGGCTATGGTTTTTCCAGTGGTCATGTATGGATGTGAGAGTTGGACTGTGAAGAAAGCTGAGAGCCGAAGAATTGATGCTTTTGAACTGTGGTGTTGGACAAGACTCTTGAGAGTTCCTTGGACTGCAAGAAGATCCAACCAGTCCATCCTAAAGGAGATCAGTCCTGGGTGTTCATTGGAAGGACTGATGTTGAAGCTGAAACTCCAATATTTTGGCTACCTGATGTAAAGAGCTGACTCATTAGAAAAGACCCTGATGCTGGGAAAGATTGAGGGCAGGAGGAGAAGGGGATGACAGAGGATGAGATGGTTGGATGGTATCACTGACTCGATGGACATGGGTTTGGGTGGACTCCGGGAGTTGGTGTTGGACAGGGAGGCCTGGTGTGCTGTTGTTCATGGGGTCACAAAGAGTTGGACACAACTGAGTGACTGAACTGACTGTTCATGGGTTATCAAGGCAAGAATACTGAAGTGGTTTGCCATTTCCTTCTCCAGTGGACCATGTTTGTCGGACCCTAACTAACAGCCCTGATAGACAAAGAGACTGAAAAACTATGGATGGAGGTTTGTGACATTGTATTAGAGGTAGTGATCAAGAACATCCCCAAGAAAAAGGAATGTAAAAAGGCTAAATGGTTGTCAAAGGAGACCTTATAAATAGCTGAGAAAAGAAGAGAGGCTAAAGGCAAAGGAGAAAAAGAAAGATATGCCCATCTGAATGCAGAGTTCCAAAGAATAGCAGGAGAGATAAGAAAGCCTTCAGTGATCAATGCAAAGAAATAGAGGAAAATCATAAAATGGGAAAGACTAGCGATCTCTTCAAGAAAATCAGACATACCAAGGGAACATTTCATGCAAAGATGGGCACAATAAAAGACAGAAATGGTATGAACCTAACAGAAGCGCAAGATATTAAGAAGAGGTGGCAAGAATACACAGAAGAACTGTACAAAAAAGATCTTCATGATTCAGATAACCACAATGCTGTGATCACTCACCTAGAGCCAGACATCCTGGCCTGTGAAGTCAAGTGGGCCTTAGGAATTATCACTACAAACAAGGCTAGTGGAGGTGATAGAATTCCAGTTGAGCTATTTTCAAGTCCTAAAAGATGGCATTGTGAAAGTGCGGCACTAAATATGCCAGCAAGTTTGGAAAACTCAGCCGTGCCCACAGGACCAAAAAATGTCACTTTTCTTTCCAATCCCAAAGAAAGGAAATGCCAAAGAATGTTCAAACAAATGCACAATTGCACTCATCTTACACGCTAGCAAAGGAATGCTCAAAATTCTCCAAGCCAGGCTTCAACAGTATGTGAACTGAGAACTTCCAGATGTTCAAGCTGGGTTTCAAAAGGCAGAGGAACCAGAGATCAAATTGCCAACATCTTTTGAATCATTGAAAAAGTGAGAGCATTCCAGAAAAACATCTGCTCCTGCTTTATTGACTACATCAAAGCCTTTGGCTGTGTAGATCACAACAAACTGGAAAATTCTTAAAGAGATGGAAATACCAGACCACCTTACCTGCCTCCTAAGAAATCTGTACACAGGCCAAGAAGTAACAGTTAGAATCAGGTATGGAACAATGATTTGGTTCCAAATAGGAAAAGGAGTACGTCAAGGCTTGTATATTGTCACCCTGCTTATTTAACTTATATGCAGAGTACATCATGTGAAATGCTGGACTGGATGAAGCACAAGGTGGACTCATTATTGCCGGGATAAATATCAATAACCTCATATATGCAGATGTCACCATCCTTAGGGCAGAAAGTGAAGAGGAACTGAAGAAACGCTTCATGAAAATGAAAGAAGAGAGTGAAAAAAGCTAGCTTAAAACTGAACATTCAAAAAACAAAGATCATGGCATCAGGTCCCATCACTTCACGGAAAATAGATGGGGAAACAATGGACAGAGTGGCAGACTTTATTTTCTTGAGCTCCAAAATCACTGCAGATGGTGACTGCAACCATAAAATTAAAAGACACTTGCTCCTTGGAAGAAAAGCTCTGACCAACCTAGACAGCATATTAAAAAGCAGAGACATCACTTTGCTAACAAAGCTCTGTCTAGTCAAAGCTCTGGTTTTTCTAGTAGTCATGTATGGATATGAGATTTGGACCATAAAGTCAGCTGAGCACTGAAGAATTGATGCTTTTGAACTGTGGTATTGGAGAAGATTCTTGGGAATCCCTTGGACTGCAAGATCAAACCAGTCAATCCTAAAGGAAAATCAGGCCTGACTATTTTTTGGAAGGACTAATGCTGAAGCTGAAACTCCAATACTTTGGCCACCTGATGCAAAGAAAAAAAATTGACTTATTTGAAAAGACCCTGATTCTGAGAAAGATTGAAGGAAGGAAGAGAAGGGGACAACATAGGATGAGATGGCATCACCAACTGGGTGGATGTGAGTTTGAACAGGGAAGGGAGCAAGAGAGAATTAGATGGTTGGCTGGCATCACTGACTCAATGGACATGAGTTTGAATACATTCAGGGAGATAGTGAAGGACAGGGAAGCCTGGCAGGCTGGAGTTCATGGGGTAGCAGAGAGTCAGACATGACTTAGCCACTGAACAACAGTATATTATTATATATAGTAATCTTAATAGATTCAGAAAAAAACATTTGACAAATTCTGTATTTGTTCATGATATAAACTAAATAAATTAACTGTAGAAAAAATGTACCTCACCGATAATATATATGTCATTCTATCAATGGACATTTCATATTGATTGGTTTGTGTATGTTAAAATATCCTTGCATACCAGGTATAAATCATGATCATTATGAATGATTTTTTTAATGTGCTTTTGTATTCAATCTGCCAGTAATAAAATGTCTTAATTGCTGTAGATGTATATGAATTCTTGAAATCTGGTAGTGTACATCCTCCAGCTCTGTTCTTCTTTACTGTGGTTACCTTGGGACTGTAGGTTTTTTAATTACCATTTAAAGTTTAGAATCATTTTTTCAATATAATCCTCTCTCTTCCAAAACCATAAATAAATCTCTAATTTTTAGATTAGAATGTTAGTATATTAATAAATCAAGTTGGGAATGCTAATCTAGAGGTTTGGGGTCATTAATATGGTATAATTCTCCTTTTAGCTGCTGCTGCTGCTGCTGCTAAGTCACTTCAGTCATGTCTGACTCTGTGCGACCCCATAGACAGCAGCCCACCAGGCTCCCCTGTCCATTGGATTTTCCAGGCAAGAGTGCTGGAGTGGGTTGCCATTGGCTTCTCCACTCCTTTTAGCTAAGGCTTCTTTAATTTCTCCCAACACTAAAAATCTTGCACATTTTTCATTGAAATATTCCCTTAGTTTTTAAATAGTTACACCATTTTTGGTCATGTTTATTTTTAATTTCCTATTGTTTCTAACTACTATATAGAACTATAATTTGTATTTTATATTTACCTAATTCAACTGATGTTGAAACTGAAACTACAATTCTTTGGCCACCTGATGCGAAGAACTGCCTCATTTGAAAAGACCCTGATGCTGGGAAAGATTGAAGGTGGGAAGAGAAGGATGAGATGGTTGGATGGCATCACTAACTCAGTGGACATGAGTCTGAGTGAACTCCAGGAGTTGGTGATGGACAGGGAGGCCTGGCATGCTGCGATTCATGGGGTTGCACTGAGTCAGACACGACTGAGAAACGGAACTGAACTGAATATCAAGAAAGCTTGCTAAATAATGCTATTTCTAACAGTTTATTTCTATATGTATTTTTAAATTTTCTATACACATAACCATGTCATCTGCAAATAACTTAAGTTGTATTTCATCATAACTCTGCCTTTATTTATTTATTTGTTTTACTATACTAGATGGAACTTTCAATAAAATGTTAACAAAAATGACAATAAATGTTTTACTTTTCAGTGATAAGGGGAAAATGTTCAGCATTTGAGCATTAATTATGATGTTAGCTACTGGGTTTTTGAGAGTAGACTTTATAAGGTTAAGGAAGGTAGGTTCTTTTCCTAATTTGCTGAGGTTTTTAGATCATAAATGACATTTGGGGTCAGCAGAATTCTATAATAACCCCCACAATCCTGCTCCCTGGTGTGGTTGCCCCATGTAATCCTCTCACTTGATTGTGGAAAGGACCTGATTCAATGGGATGTCACACCTTTGATTAGATCATGTTGTCTCATAAAGTTGAATAAGTTTTGAAGATGTGATCAAATCCCCAATCAATTCAGTTCAGTTCAGTCCAGTCACTCAGTCGTGTCCGACTCTTTGCGACCCCACGAATCACAGCATGCCAGGCCTCCCTGTTCACCACCATCTCCCGGAGTTCACTCAGACTCACATCCATCGAGTCAGTGATGCCATCCAGCCATCTCATCCTCTGTTGTCCCCTTCTCCTCCTGCCCCCAATCCCTCCCAGCATCAGAGTCTTTTCCAATGAGTCAACTCTTCGCATGAGGTGGCCAAAGTACTGGAGTTTCAGCTTTAGCGTCATTCCTTCCAAAGAAATCCCAGGGTTGATCTCCTTCAGATAGTGAAAACAGTGTCAGACTTTATTTTTTGGGGCTCCAAAATCACTGCTGATGGTGACTGCAGCCATGAAATTAGAAGACGCTTACTCCGTGGAAGAAAAGTTATGACCAACCTAGACAGCATTTTCAAAAGCAGAGACATTACTTTGCTGACTAAAGTCCCTCTAGTCAAGGCTATGGTTTTTCCTGTGGTCATGTATGGATGTGAGAGTTGGACTGTGAAGAAGGCTGAGTGCTGAAGAATTGATGCTTTTGAACTGTGGTGTTAGAGAAGACTCTTGAGAGTCCCTTGGACTGCAAGGAGATCCAACCAGTCCACTCTGAAGGAGATCAACCCAATCAATTGGCTGTGAGTTAATTAAAAAGGGAGATTATTCTGCCTAAGCTAATCATGTGAGCCCTTTGAAAGAGTCTAGAAATCGGAAACTGTTGCTCTAATGATCTTGCAGCTATCATTTGGAGAGGATATATGAGAATATCTATGATGGGGCAAGTGGCAAAAAAGCTATTATTATTACATTTCAGCACCAATTAAGATGAGGCTTCCCTGGTGGCCCAACAGTAAAGAATCTGCCTGCCATTAAGGAGATCTGGGTTCATTCCCTAGGTTGCAAAGATCCCTTGGAGAAGGAAATGGCAACCCAGTCCAGTATTCTTGCTTGGGGGAAAACTCCATGGGCAGAGGAGCCTGACTGGCTACAGTCCACAGGGTTGCAAAGAGCTGGACACGACTGAGTAACTCACACACACACCAGTTAAGCATTTTTTTTCCATCTTTAGTCTGGCAATGTGATGAACTGTATTTATTGATTTTACATTTAAAACCAACTTCACACTTCTGCTATAAACCTCATTTGATTATAATATTTGCCCTTTTTACATTTTACAACTGTGACGTTTTGTTTAGAATTTTGTGTTCATAAGAGATATTGACCTGTAGTTTGCCTTTCTTGAGTCGTCTCTGTAGAGTTTTGGTATTGGTCTTATGCTGATTTGTAAAATGAGTAAGGAAATGTTTCTTCTCTATTTTCCTAAGGTATTCTGATGTAAAATTGATTTTATTTGTTCTTTAAATGTTTGTAAGAATTTACCAGGGAAGTGATTAGAGACTGGTGCTTTTGGTAAGAGTTTCTTTTTAATACAGTCAGCTTTTCAAACTGTATTATAGCTAAATTTTCTATTCTCACCATGTATGAGTTTTGATGCTTTGTTTTCCAATAAATTTATCCATTTCATCTATATTTTCAAATATAGAGGCATGACGTTTGCATAGCATCTTAGAGCCTCAATAATCATGAAAGAGGAAAGTGAAAAAGCTGGCTTAAAATTCAACATCCAAAAAATTTAGATCATGGCGTCCAGTCCCATCACTTAATGGCAAACAGAAAGGGAAAAAGTGGAAGCAGTGACAGATTCTCTCTTCTTGGGCTCCAAAATCACTGCAGATGGTGACTACAGCTGTGAAATTAAAAGATGCTTGCTTCCTGGAAGGAAAGTGATGACAAACCTAGACAGTGTATTAAAAAACAAAGACATCACTTTGCCAACAAAGGTCCATATAGTCAAAGCTACGGTCTTTCCAGTAGTCATGTACAGTTGTGAGAATTAGACCATAAAGAAGGCTGAGTGCCAAAGAATTGATGCTTTCGAATTACGGTGCTGGAGAAGACCTTTGAAAGTCCCTTGGACTGCAAGGAGATCAAACCAGTCAATCCTAAAGGAAATCAATCCTGAATATTCATTGGAAGGACTGATGCTGAAGTTGAAGCCCCAGTACTTTGGCAACCTGATGTGAAGAGCTGACTCATTGGAAAAGACTCTGATGCTGGGAAAGATTGAAGAGAAAAGAAGAGGAGGGCAACAGAGGGTGAGATGGTTGGATAATATCACTGACCCAGTGGACATGAACTTGAGCAAACTCTGGGAGATAGTGAAGAACAGGGAGGCCTGGCATGCTGCAGTCTGTGGGGTTGCAGGGTTAGACATGGGTTAATGACTGAACAACAACAACAATATCTATGGAGCTGAAGACAGCCTTCCTTTTTTATTTCTATGGTAATTTTTTCTCTCTCTCTTGGTTTCTTTACAAGCTTTCCTAAGAATTTACTCTTATCAAAGAATCAAATCTTTGCTCTCTTGATATTCTCTATTGTATGTCCACTTTTTTCATTGATTTCTGCCCTTTTCCTTTTTATTCCCTTTCTTTTTTTTTTTTTTTTTGTTTGTTTTTGAGGTTTGAGTTCTTTATCTAGATTATTAAATTGCTATTTTCAGCTTTTTCTGTTTTAATATAGGTATTGATTTTAACCTTTTATTTTTCAAATACATGCATTTCCTACTAAATTCAGTACTGCTTTAGCTAACTAACACAAGTTTTTCATAGCACACTCTGTAAAATTTAAATCCTTTCAATTTTTTGAACTTGCCCTATAACCAGCATATGGTCAACTTTGGGAAATATTCCAAGCACAAGAAACTGTCCATTAATATTTGTGTCTAGTGTTGTATGAATTTTAAGCTAGCTAATAGCTTTTAAAAAATCTTCTATATCTTTACTTATATTTTAGCTGTTTTCTGTATGAAATTATAAGTGAGACATGCTGGAATAGGCAACTAAATTGTAGATTTGTTTCTCTCTTTTTTTTATGACTTTTGCTTTATATTTTTTATGCTATGTTATTTTAGCTTTTGTTTGCATGAAAGTGTTTCCTATGTGCTTTCTTTGAAGAAAATTTTCAATGGATATATTAATAAAATTGTAGTTTTGCTTACTTGGAGTTTATTGAGCTTAGGTTGATGTCTCTCAGTTTTGGAAAACTTTTGACCATCAGTTCTTCAGATTTTGATACTGCCTCATCCTCTCTGTCTTATCCTTCTAAGAATATAGTTATATATATATAGTGAATTAAGTCAGGAAGAGAAAAGCAAATATCATATATTAACTCATATATGTGGGATCTAGGAAACTGGTGCAGAGAAACCTATTTGCAGGGTGAGAATAGAGATGCAGATGCAGAGAGCAGACAGGTGGGCATGAGGTGGGGCAAGGAAGTGGGATGCGATAAACTGGGAGACTGGGATTTCCATACGCACACTACCACGTGTGAAATGGTGAGGAGCTCTGTACCGCACAGGGAGCTCAGGTCTGTGCTCTGTGATGGCCTAGAGGGGTGGGACGGGGAGGTGAGAAGGAGGTCTAAGAGGGTGGGGATATATGTATACACATGGCTGATTTACTTAATTGTAGAGCAGAAACTAACCCAACATTGTAAAGCAACTATACTTCAATAAAAACAAACAAAAGTCTAAATATGTCCCAGCCATCTCTTACTAGTGTTTTGGATTTTGCATTATATTTTCCTCTGTATACTGCAACCTGGATATATTTTATTACATTTATTTAAGATAACTAATTTTGTATGCCATTTAATCCATACATTGAGTTCTTAATTTCAGACATTGCATTCATACCAACAAAAACATTTTTTTTGTATACTGAAACCATTTGATGAAATTCTCCATCTTTTAATTCATATTTTTAAATATTTTTACAATGATTATTACATCTACTGCTTCCATTGATAGCCTTTTCCCTTGGTTACTGTCACGTTTTCTGCTTCACGTGTCTCAATATGTTTACATGCATGCTATATACTTGGCCATAATAATTAGAGTTGTCCTTTGATGTCTGCAGGGGATTGGTTCCACGGGACCCCTCTCCTCTGCACCAAAATCCATAGTTGCTCAAGTCTGCCAACTAAAAATTGACATTTTCCAGCATGGCAACCCACTCCAGTATTCTTGCCTAGAGAATATCATGAACTGAGGAGGCTGATGGGCTACAGGCCAAGAGGTCACAAAGAGTCAGGCATGACTGAGCAACTACGCCTAGCACCTCTGCCTCTAAAAGGATGAAGTCACTAGCCACTGCAGTCTCTGAGCTTCAACACACCTGAAAAGAGTTCGGAGATGAGATCAGGAACGAGGCACCCTGTGTTCTGGAAAACTGGCACAACAGGCCTTTAGATAATTAAATATTTTCAGGAGATTTTATGAGCTTAAATTCTTGCATCTTCTCATATCTAGAAAAACACTAAAATCTTTAATGGAGACATCTGCTTCGCATGACTAGCTGTAACCCCCACAAAACTAGCAGCAACCTTCTGCAAAAACGTGTATTTGATTGCATGTACTCTCCCTTCATGCGAAGAGTGGACTCATTGGAAAAGACTTTGATGTTGGGAGGGACTGGGGGCGAGAGGAGAAGGGGACGACCGAGGATGAGATGGCTGGATGGCATCACTGACTCGATGGACGTGAGTCTGAGTGAACTCCGGGAGTTGGTGCTGGACAGGGAGGCCTGGCGTGCTGCGATTCATGGGGTCACAAAGAGTCAGACACAACTGAGTGACTGAACTGAACTGAACTCTCCCTTCACCCAAACCATATATATATATAAAGACCTCCTCCTCATCTCTTACAAGCAGTTTCTCAGAGCTATCTGAGATGCTGTCTCCTGGGCTATGGTCCTTATTTTGCCCGAAATAAAACTTAATTCACAACTCTCACATTGTGGGGTTTTGGGGGCAAGTCTTTTATATAAAATGGCATAATATTTGTGTATAACCTGCACACATGCTCTCATATACTTTAAACCATCTCTAGGTTACTTATAATACCTAATACAATATAAATGTTATGTAAAAAGTTGAAAATACAATATAAATATTATATAAATAGTTGTCAGTGTACAGCAAATTCAAGTTTTGCTTTTCAAAACTTTGTAGAATTTTTAAAATATGTTTTGTTGAATCTGTGGATGCAGAACTGGCAGATATGGAGGGCTAACTGCATAGATATTGACAGTGAGATTATTTCCTAAAGAAGGTCAATCTTTTCTTCTTCAAGAGTGATATGGTGAAGAATGGAACCCCTCAATTTAGTAAAGAACTGAGCAGAGGGTCAGGGCTACAGAAAAGTTTGGTTAAACTTTGTTGTGTGTGTGTGTGCACGTGCACACATGTGTGTCTGTGTGCCTGGTTGCAAATATTTCAAGGGCTATGCCTACCATGTGCATGTTTCAGGCTCTCTTCAGGCTTGTCCTTCCCCACTTTTGGCAGAAATGTTCAGACACTCTGTCTTCCCCTTCCCGTAACTACTCATAATATCCCAGCATTCAGAAATATTCCAGGAGGCTCAAATAATATATTCTCTTTCAAATATTATATTAACTGTTGAACACTAATGTTAATTATTGACTACCTCAAGCTGTATTTTAATAAGGAAGATGATATTTGAGAAAACTAAGTTTAAATACAAAAAAGCATCATTCTACTTAAGGTCACGTATGTGTGCCTGCTAAGTTGCTAAATCATGTATGACTCTTTGTGACCCACCAGGCACCTCTGTCCATGGGATTCTTCAGCCAAGAATACTAGAGTAGGTTGCTATGCCCTCCACAGGGGGATCTTCCCAACACAGATATCCAATCCATGTGTCCTGCATTGCAGGCAGATTCTTTACCCTGAGCCACCTGGGAAGCCCATACTCAATGGCATAACATCTCTATATATCAACAAGACAAAAACAGGTGGTGACCACACACTTGGGTGATTGATTTTTTGTGAGTGCCTTTTGGAAAAATCTAATTAACAAGAGTCACTTCAAGTAAGCACAAGCCCTAATATTTAGTATTTTGTAAGTTATAAAATGCCTTCTAATGCATACATTCAAATTAAAATTATATAATAAATAGACATATTCCACTACTCTTGCCTGGAAAATCTCATGGACAGAAGAGCCTGGTAGGCTGCAACCATGGAGTCGCTGAAAGTTGGACACAACTGACCTACTTCACTTTCACTTTTCAGTTCAGTTCAGTCGCTCAGTCGTGTCCAACTCTTTGCGACCCCATGAACCGCAGCATACCAGGCCTCCCTGTCCGGCACCAACTCCCAGAGTTCATTCAGACTCACGTTCATCGAGTTAGTGATGCCATTCAGCCATCTCATCCTCAGTCGTCCCCTTCTCCTCCTGCCCCCAATCCCTCCCAGCATCAGAGTCTTTTCCAATGAGTCAACTCTTCGCATGAGGTGGCCAAAGTACTGGAGTTTCAGCTTTAGCATCATTCCTTCCAAAGAAATCCCAGGGCTGATCTCCTTCAGAATGGACTGGTTGGATCTCCTTGCAGTCCAAGGGACTCTCAAGAGTCTTCTCCAACACCACAGTTCAAAAGCATCAATTCTTCGGCACTCAGCCTTCTTCACGGTCCAACTCTCACATCCATACATGACTACTGGAAAAACCATAGCCTTGATTAGACAGACCTTAGTCGGCAAAGTAATGTCTCTGCTTTTAAATATGCTATATCTAGGTTGGTCATAACTTTTCTTCCAAGGAGTAAGTGTCTTTTAATTTCATGGCTGCAGTCACCATCTGCAGTGATTTTGGAGCCCAAAAAAATAAAGTCTGACACTGTTTCCACTGTTTTCACTTTTCATTTTCATGCATTGGAGAAGGAAATGGCAACCCACTCCAATGTTCTTGTCTGGAGAATCCCAGGGACAGGGGATCCTGGTGGGCTGCCGTCTATGGGGTTGCATAGAGTCGGACACGACTGAATGACTTAGCAGCAGCAATAGCAGCAGCAGCAGCAGCATACAGTAGTCATGTATGGATGTGAGAGTTGGACTGTAAAGAAAGCTGAGTGTCAAAGAATTGATGCTTTTGAATGGTGGTGTTGGAGAAGACTCTTGAGAGTCCCTTGGACTGCAGGGAGATGCAACCAGTCCATCCCAAAGGAAATCAGTCCTGAATATTCATTGGAAGGTCTGATGTTGAAGCTGAAACTCCAATACTTTGGCCACCTGATGCAAAGAACTGACTCATTGGAAAAGACCCTGATGCTGGGAAAGAGTGAAGCCAGGAGAAGGGGACAACAGAGGATGAGATGGTTGGATGGCATCACCGACTCAATGGACATGGGTCTGAGTAAGCTCTGGGAGTTGGTGATGGACAGGGAAGCCTGCCATGCTGTAGTCCACGGGGTCACAAAATGTCAGACACGACTGAGTGACTGAACTGAACTGATGATAAACAGCATCACCTAAACTTTATTTCTGACAGAATAAAGGGTTTATGGAGTTTTCCTAGTGGCTCAGAAGTAAAGAATCCACGCACAATGCTGGAACTGCAGGAGACACGGATTCCATCCCTAGGTCAGAAAGATCCTTTGGAGGAGGGCATGGGAACCCACTCCAGGATTCTTGCCTGGAGAATCCCACGGACCAAGGAGCCTGGTGGGCTACAGTCCATAGGGTCACAAAGAGTCTGACATGACAGAAGCAACTTGGCACACATACACACAAAAGGTATATGTTATAAGGACCTAGGATAATTCATCAAAGTTTATTGTAGTCAATCAGGTAATAATTCCAATCTTCTTCAAACTGTTTCTTATATATAACTTTCTATAATTTTAGGCTAATGACTGTTTTTTCTCAGTATAGAAACATATGTGTTATAAACTGGTGGGAAAAAAAGTAAAACTCTATATGTATATTCAATACTAATATTACAAAGCATCATCCATAACAAAAATAATGTAAGAATACAAAGTCGATTGACATATATGAGAGAACACTGATCAGTTTTTTAAGTTTAATAGATGATAACAGACAAGTTTTTCTGTTGATTTCATTTTGAATAAAATACTGATTCACTGTTACAATTTGAAATATGAAAAGATGAAAACTATTGCTATAACATAAATGATTATAATGGATTTTGTCCTGGAGAAAACACCAATATTACAATCAATATATAGTGATTTAGGATATGACTAAATAATACAAAACAGGGAGTAGAGGCACAGATGATTCTAAAATACTCACTTCACAGTAGGAATTCAATTGCAAAGTGTTACGTACCCAAAATTTTTCTTTCTGCCCCTGTGCTCCTCTTAGTGTGCCCCATCTAGAAATAATAATAAAAATTATTGGCATGGTTAAAAATGCTTGAGTTGTATCTTGATAAAACACAAATTATTGTGGAAATTATATCTTTTCTATTTCCCTTTGTCCCACCATGTTTCATTACGGAACTATCATCATTGCTTACAGAAAGGTGAATGTACTCTTTCTTTTTAACCAAAGTATCATTGACTTTTTAAGAGAACACTTATCTAGTCCAAATGGCTTGAAATCAAACTCATTGATCAAAGGAAATAAGCCTTAGGGCAGCTGAGATGCAAGGATTTAAAGTATTTAAATATATCTCCCCTCTTTACATCTCATCTTCTGAAATTACTAAAACTCTCCAAGAATACTGATAAAACCATGATGTAAATAAAGATAATTGCTATAAAAGTGTGTTTTTGTAAATATATTCATATGCATATATTATTCTATAAAATGACTAATATGGGATTTCTCTATATACATGCACATATGGAAATCAAATCCTATATTCTCAGTAAATGAAGAGGAGAAATGTGCAGAATGTGAAGAGGAACTTAAGAGCCTATTGATGAGGATGAAGGAGGAAAGTGAAAAAGCTGGCTTAAAACCCAACATTAAAAAAACTAAGATCATGGCAACCAGTCCCATCACTTCATGGCAAATAGAAGGGGAAAAAGTGGAAGCAGTGACAGATTTTATTTTCTTGGGCTCCAAAATCACTATGGATGGTGACTATGGCCATGAAAGTAAAAGATATTTGCTCCTTGGAAGGAAAGCTATGACACACCTAGAGAGTGTATTAAAAAGCAAAGACATCACTTTGCTGACAAAGGTCCGTATAGTCAAAGCTACAGTTTTTCCAGTAGTCATGTACAGATGCAAGAGTTGGACTGTAAAGAATGATGAGCACTGAAGAACTGATGCTTTTGAATTGTGGAGAAGATGGAGAAGACTCTTAAGAGCCCCTTGGACATCAAGGAGATCAAACAAGTTAATCCTAAAGGAAATCCATCCTGAATATTCATTGGAAGGATTGATGCTGAAGCTCCAATACTTTGGCTACCTGATGTGAAGAGCTGACAAACTGGAAAAGACCCTGATGCTAGGAAAGATTGAAAGAAAAAGGAGAAAGGGGTGGCAGAGTATGAGATGGTTAGATAGGATCACTGACTCAGTGGAAAGTGAAAGTTGCTCAGTCATGTCCGACTTTTTCTGACCCCATGGACTTTACAGTACGTGGAATTCTCCAGGCCAGAATACTGGAGTGGGTAGCCTTTCTCTTCTCCAAGGGATCTTCCCAACCCAGGTCTCCTGCATTGCAAGCGGATTCTTTACCAGCTGAGCTATGAAGGAAGCTCACTCACTGACTCAATGTACATGAATTTGAGCAGACTGTGGGAGATAGTAAAGGAGAAAGGAGCCTAGCTTATTACAGTCCATGGGGTTGCAAATAGTCAAACGCAACTTAAAGACGGAATGATGAGGATGATTCCATTCTCAATGTAACAGAAAACAATTCATTAAAAAAAAAAATCAAGACTTAAAATACCTCTTCTTTTTCTCTTCATTAAACCCAGTGACATAAATGTTACTAACATATTCTATTTACTAATGAAATATCAAGATGTGTCCAAGATCCCAGAGTGGGTATGTTGAACCACAACTCCAAATCCCATGTTCTTCTCAATATGTTATATTGCTTCTTTTATAAACATTCAGTCCCCAACTGCAATGTGTCATGAATGGCATCAGTTTTATGTGGAGAAAGCATATTGATCACCACTTCCATGTGCTTTGGTGGATTATGGGAAAATAATCCTGCTCACATCAATTAGCCCCTAATATCCCAAATGAGTAGTTTTCCATTGTATAAAAAACATTCTGGAAAAGATATGAATTTGCTGTTCAAATATTATCAATATGTCCATTTCCCTGTAAGCTTTTTTTAAATGGGTATAAATAGAATGATGATGCAGTACCATAGAAGTATTGTTTAAAGATGGCAGGTTTACTGTAAGGATCTTGAGGGCATTCATGAGAATAAGTAATAATGCATTTGGATCATTTGATCCTGTGACTAAGAGGCTATCTCCTCCTTCTTCCCCGGTGGCTCAGATGGTAAAGAATCTGCCTGCAATGCAGGAGACCTGACTTCAATCCCTGGGTCAGGAAGATCTCCAGGAGAAGCAAATGGCAACCCACTCCAGTATTCTTGCCTGGAGAATTCCATGGACAGAGAAGCTTGGCAAGCTACAGACCATGGGGTTGCAAAAGAACTGGACACGATTTAGTGACTAACACACTTTTCAAACAGATTCAGTTTTCAAAATCATTTTTCAACTTTATAATTACACCTACATTCTTGAAACTTTTCTAAATAAGCTACTGACATTGAAAATTTTACCAGTCAAATGATTCAACCCCAAATATTCAAGGGTTATTGTATGCTTCTACCAGTAGAGCATATCTGAAACATTGGTTGCTCTTTTTCTGCTCATGATGGCTATCATGTCAATTTCAGGAAGGTCAAATTCTGGACTCCTCAAGAGAACATTCTTTCAGGTGGTCTTTCCACTAATTACTTTAGCTATTTATACCAAATATAAAAGACACGACTAAATCAGAAGAATCTAAGGAGCCACTTGACTCCAAAACAATATAGGCAAGAGAGGACCCCCAAATCTGAGATCCATCAGACGTGGTGAGAAGTTGAGGTACATCATGCTTGAGGCATTAAAGAGCCTCATAGGAAAGAACTTTCATTAGAGAAAGAGGTATCTAGACACAATGAGCTCAATCCAGTAGTTAAACATTTGTCAACAACAAGGAGGAGCCATTGAGAGTATAATCCATTCCCTGTCACTCAGATACATCTAAATAGAGCTCCACAATGAACTCAGCTAAGTTTGGAGTTGGGGCAGAAACAGGTCAGACTTTTTACTAAAATCTGAAAAAGCTATTTCACTAAAAGCTGTGTATGCCATAAAACACTTTTAGTAATACTCAAAAATACAGGGTAATGATAGAAATGCATAAAAGTTTCTTTCCCACTTTGTAAGAGATTTCCAACTTCCTAGGTTTCACTGCCTTGAGGATGGTGCATGGGCAGACAAAGCAGTTACCAGAAGGAATTGAAAAGACATAATGGCAAAATACACCATGAAGTAAGTATTGCATGTATTATAAGCCCATTTTAGATATTCCTAGCACTCTCAGAAATATTGAGACTGTTTTGGAGCATGAAGATCCATAACTGCATATGGGGTTAAGATATACCAAAATGATGACTAGACAATAATTCCACTATCAACAATCAAAGACTAACTACAGTGGGCCTTTGAATAATATGGGCTTGAATTGCATAGGTCCACTTATATGGAGTTCATTTTCACTAAAAACATTCTACAATACCACAGGGTCTGAAGGTGGTTGAATCCATGGATGCTGAAGTATGGGTGCTGAGCACAGACTGTAAAATTACATTCAGGATTCCAAGGGTGTGGGGCTCGTGCTTAACCCCAGCATTGTTCTAGAGTCAACCGTAATTCTAACAGCCCTAAGAAACAGCATTTTCTCACAAAGAAGTGTAGTTGTATAATTTTTCTTATTCTATATCACTGAAAAAAAAAGTAAATATTCTGTAGACATCTAAGAAGTAAAAACTATCACTTTTACTTTTGTTCAAGTGTCATATTTTTCATATGTTCCTAATATTTTGTTATGACTATCTAAATAATATTTTAATGATATAATAGAAAGCATTCTTATCTTATAAATCTATCAACTCTTTGCAGTTGCCTTAAATCTCTTCTCAAGTATTATTGCTATTTATTATCATTTTAAGATGCATTATTTTGAGCACCAATCATTTTTAACCCAGGGAGAAAGTCAGTGTTCAAATTATTATAAACATTCTCAAGTGAGACAGAAAAGTTCATTAAATCCTTCAATAAAAGTGAGAGAGGAAAAGGAAAATAAGTAGGATAAAGCTGATAGTGTCAGGGGTTTGGATGCTTGTGAAAAAAAATTATAAACAAAGGATGTTGACCTTTATGCAAAATTCAGTCAGAAAGAACATATCACACCTCCGCACAGAAGCTATTGTTCAGAAGCTTCTGTGTCTAATGACAAGCAAGTTTCATCCATCAGAGACTCTAACATTTGCACTACAACTTTCAGCTATCTTTTCTTTCCTCTGTCCTCTGTGGACAGTTCCTAAGATGGTAATCAAATATCCCATAAAGTTATAGAAAGGTAGACGTGTGGGTTATTTTCTAAATATCCCAGGATCTGCATGACTGGGAAGAATAAGACCCTAGATTATTAATATCATAGTGAATGCATATATATATATGAATAGTATATAATGAATCCATACACACACACACACACTTTTATACTTTCCTGAATTGTGGTACTGGATTTTGCTTGCCATTGTACAAGCAGGTTGAAAATTTTAGGAATGTGTATATATTTTTACAAATATCTACTTATCAGACAACAAATGTCTTTGAGGACATGAGGATTTTCTTTACATTAATATTTGCTCAAAATCTGTTTACACTCTTCTTTTCTTTCCTTGTACCTCTTCAATTTGAGAAGCATTCACAAATATTTATTTAAATGGACCGGTACCTTAACTGTCCTTTGCTGAGATTCTTTCCTTTTTAAAATAAAGATGTTTTATATAAATTATTCCAATTTGGGGGGCTACCCTACATGGCATGTGGGATCCCAGTTCTTCAATCAAGCATCAAGCCCATGCCCCCTGCAATGGAAGGGGACCAACTTAATTAACCACTGAACCAGCAGGGAAGTCCCTAAGATTGTCTCTTAGGGAGGGAGGAATTGGGAGAGTGGAATTGACATACACATACTTCCCTGGTGGCTCAGAGGTTAAAGCGTCTGCCTCCTATGCGGGAGACCTGGGTTCGATCCCTGGGTCGGGAAGATCCCCTGGAGAAGGAAATGGCAATCCACTCCGGTATTCTTGCCTGGAGAATCCCATGGACAGAGAAGCCTAGTAGGTTACAGTGAAACACTGAATAAAGAAGGAAATAAAACACTGAAATAAAGAAGGAAAGCTGATGATTTAAAATAATGGTGAAAATGACTTTCTGCAGAGTGAGAACCGGGAGGAGGAAATTGCAACCCCCTCCGGGATGTTTGCCGGGAAAATTCCATGGACAGAGGAGCCTGGTGGAGGCTGGTGGGCTACAATCCATGGGGTCACAAAGAGGTGGATACAAGTGAATGACTGAGCACACACACACGCAAAGTAAGGAATTCTGTGATGAGGACAATTATTTTGTAACCTACAAAGTCAAGATCATATTTGCTTAAGAATCAAATTCTTTAAATCCATCTAAGAATTTGGAGTGACAAGAAGAAAAAAACATTATATTGATGGTAAGTATATTACACTGTGATCCAAATATCTAGATCAAAATGTTGTAATGCTTCAGATCATTTTCACTTCTGGGGTCCCAGCATTTATCCAATAAACTGAAAAGAGGAATTCAAATGCATGCTTTCTGGGCAGACCAGTTCCATATTAGTGAGCACAGATCCAGACAGATAAAAAGCAAAGTTTCTAAACAGTGGACATGTAAAGAAATTTGATGCAGTACAGACAACTAAAACCGGAAATTTTGGAGGAAAACAGGGAACAGATACATTAAGAGAGCCTGATATGAAACTCCAACCCTTCTTATTAAGGAAATGAAAGTCAGATAGGATACAAGTATAAAGAAACCACCAAATGAGTTTCAAGTCATAACAATGAAAAGACTACACTGGATATAGGACTACACTTTTAAAGGTGAGACTACAGCCAGATAATTAGGGCTCTTTAACACAAAGATTTGAAAGATAACTGCAGTAATAATGAGGCAAAGATACACAGGGATTTGTTGTTTTATGAGTGTTCCAGTGGTGACACTTACTAACTTCATTTAAAAAATTACTCAGGCTTGGGGAGCATGGCCATCTTGAATAGGACAGAAAGCCATCACAAAGTGCTAATTAATGCTAGATCAGAGATGAATGAGAATAGTTCACATGGGAAAGCAAAATAAAATGATGGTCTCCCCCATCCGTCTTCATTTTTCTACTGAAACAAAATGTACATCAAGCCAGGGTTCACTGAATCTAAGATTGACTACTTTTACTGATGCATTCTGCCAGTGAGCTATAAACTTTATCATTGGTTGAAATAGCATATGGAGATTTCTGAAAGATCAGTTTTTATATGAAAGTGTCAGAGAAGATTGCATGTTTTGTGTGTTCCTTATATTAATTAGTCATCCAAACAACACTGTTTATTGAGTTGCAGGAATATTGCTTATACTACCCTATTGTAATATTTCAGGAAGCAAAAGGATTGCTGAGTGTACTATCACATTTAATTTGACCTACAGAAAGGATTATGGAGGAAATTGATGACAAGGTTGTACTCAGTTCATGCCTTGGTAAGAATGACCTGCTGAGAAATTGGGAGAAGTATTCCTCTGCATTTACTACATTGACTGAGTATGTGCTGAGATGTCTGCACCATGAGAAATGTGCTGGGAGAGACTGTAGGACCAAAACTATCCATCATCATCAATAACAGTGAACTAGGGTAATATCTAATGAAGCTACACTGTGAGGGAAAACTTCAGCCCTTTAATGTTGGGAATAGAAATGGCTTTCTATTTTCTTATAAAATCTTAGCACTGAAAGGAGACTTTGGGTTTGAGTACATGACTAACAGGCTAAATCTGGTCTATAGCCTATTTGATTGTTTGTTATTTTATTTTATTTTTTATTGGGAGAGAGTTGATTTACAACACCAGCATTATCCTTCTAGGGCTGCCTACAGCCCTTCCCATTCCAAACCTTTCATGAAACTAACACGAACCATGTTAGTTTCAGGTGTACAGCAAAGTGACTCAGTTATGGAACAGTCAAGCTCATTCATCTACATATTATTTATGTCAGCAAATGGCAGAGTTGAATAGTCAAGATCAAGCAATTTAATCTGACTGTAATCCAATTTATTTCCTTCACAGTTAATGCAACTGAGGCCAAAAGAAGTTAAGTAACAATTCAAGATTATGTAGTAAGTGGCCAAATTGCCCTAGTGTCTAAGGAACATAAGCAACAAAATGTAGGATCAGAGGCAGAAATGGGTGGAGTCCTTTCCAGCTGTGAACAGGCAGTGAATGATGTGACTTGAGCAATTTGTAGAAGATACCAAGGGAAAGGGGACACGGCTGAGAGAAGAGAAGGAGATAATGCCAGGGGTTACCTTTTGTGACTTCACAGAAGTGTCATGAAAAGTTTGGAATGGGAAGGGCTGTAGGCAGCCCAAGAAGGATAATGCTGGTGTTGGTGAACAAGATGAGCTAAAATGAAAAGTACGGTATTCTTGCCTGGAGAATCCCATGGACAGAGAAGCCTAGTAGGTTACAGTGAAACACTGAATAAAGAAGGAAATAAAACACTGAAATAAAGAAGGAAAGCTGATGATTTAAAATAATGGTGAAAATGACTTTCTGCAGAGTGAGAACCGGGAGGAGGAAATTGCAACCCCCTCCGGGATGTTTGCCGGGAAAATTCCATGGACAGAGGAGCCTGGTGGAGGCTGGTGGGCTACAATCCATGGGGTCACAAAGAGGTGGATACAAGTGAATGACTGAGCACACACACACGCAAAGTAAGGAATTCTGTGATGAGGACAATTATTTTGTAACCTACAAAGTCAAGATCATATTTGCTTAAGAATCAAATTCTTTAAATCCATCTAAGAATTTGGAGTGACAAGAAGAAAAAAACATTATATTGATGGTAAGTATATTACACTGTGATCCAAATATCTAGATCAAAATGTTGTAATGCTTCAGATCATTTTCACTTCTGGGGTCCCAGCATTTATCCAATAAACTGAAAAGAGGAATTCAAATGCATGCTTTCTGGGCAGACCAGTTCCATATTAGTGAGCACAGATCCAGACAGATAAAAAGCAAAGTTTCTAAACAGTGGACATGTAAAGAAATTTGATGCAGTACAGACAACTAAAACCGGAAATTTTGGAGGAAAACAGGGAACAGATACATTAAGAGAGCCTGATATGAAACTCCAACCCTTCTTATTAAGGAAATGAAAGTCAGATAGGATACAAGTATAAAGAAACCACCAAATGAGTTTCAAGTCATAACAATGAAAAGACTACACTGGATATAGGACTACACTTTTAAAGGTGAGACTACAGCCAGATAATTAGGGCTCTTTAACACAAAGATTTGAAAGATAACTGCAGTAATAATGAGGCAAAGATACACAGGGATTTGTTGTTTTATGAGTGTTCCAGTGGTGACACTTACTAACTTCATTTAAAAAATTACTCAGGCTTGGGGAGCATGGCCATCTTGAATAGGACAGAAAGCCATCACAAAGTGCTAATTAATGCTAGATCAGAGATGAATGAGAATAGTTCACATGGGAAAGCAAAATAAAATGATGGTCTCCCCCATCCGTCTTCATTTTTCTACTGAAACAAAATGTACATCAAGCCAGGGTTCACTGAATCTAAGATTGACTACTTTTACTGATGCATTCTGCCAGTGAGCTATAAACTTTATCATTGGTTGAAATAGCATATGGAGATTTCTGAAAGATCAGTTTTTATATGAAAGTGTCAGAGAAGATTGCATGTTTTGTGTGTTCCTTATATTAATTAGTCATCCAAACAACACTGTTTATTGAGTTGCAGGAATATTGCTTATACTACCCTATTGTAATATTTCAGGAAGCAAAAGGATTGCTGAGTGTACTATCACATTTAATTTGACCTACAGAAAGGATTATGGAGGAAATTGATGACAAGGTTGTACTCAGTTCATGCCTTGGTAAGAATGACCTGCTGAGAAATTGGGAGAAGTATTCCTCTGCATTTACTACATTGACTGAGTATGTGCTGAGATGTCTGCACCATGAGAAATGTGCTGGGAGAGACTGTAGGACCAAAACTATCCATCATCATCAATAACAGTGAACTAGGGTAATATCTAATGAAGCTACACTGTGAGGGAAAACTTCAGCCCTTTAATGTTGGGAATAGAAATGGCTTTCTATTTTCTTATAAAATCTTAGCACTGAAAGGAGACTTTGGGTTTGAGTACATGACTAACAGGCTAAATCTGGTCTATAGCCTATTTGATTGTTTGTTATTTTATTTTATTTTTTATTGGGAGAGAGTTGATTTACAACACCAGCATTATCCTTCTAGGGCTGCCTACAGCCCTTCCCATTCCAAACCTTTCATGAAACTAACACGAACCATGTTAGTTTCAGGTGTACAGCAAAGTGACTCAGTTATGGAACAGTCAAGCTCATTCATCTACATATTATTTATGTCAGCAAATGGCAGAGTTGAATAGTCAAGATCAAGCAATTTAATCTGACTGTAATCCAATTTATTTCCTTCACAGTTAATGCAACTGAGGCCAAAAGAAGTTAAGTAACAATTCAAGATTATGTAGTAAGTGGCCAAATTGCCCTAGTGTCTAAGGAACATAAGCAACAAAATGTAGGATCAGAGGCAGAAATGGGTGGAGTCCTTTCCAGCTGTGAACAGGCAGTGAATGATGTGACTTGAGCAATTTGTAGAAGATACCAAGGGAAAGGGGACACGGCTGAGAGAAGAGAAGGAGATAATGCCAGGGGTTACCTTTTGTGACTTCACAGAAGTGTCATGAAAAGTTTGGAATGGGAAGGGCTGTAGGCAGCCCAAGAAGGATAATGCTGGTGTTGGTGAACAAGATGAGCTAAAATGAAAAGTATGGGGATGGAGTCAGGAGGGACAGCTTGGTTGTGATAACAGCATTCCATCAGGTTTGCAGTCACTCACATCCAGCCAACTCATGTATACACACAGAAACATAATTAACCTAATTATTAGAATCATTGGGATGAAAATAATATTTGATACACTTATTTTGAGGATCAAAATAAAGTTTCTGTTTAGTTTCACAGGTAGTAATCATCTACTGGTCATGTATGGATGTGAGAGTTGGACTGTGAAGAAGGCTGATCGCCGAAGAATTGATGCTTTTGAACTGTGGTGTTGGAGAAGACTCTTGAGGGTCCCTTGGACTGCAAGGAGATCCAACCAGTCCATTCTGAAGGAGATCAACCCTGGGATTTCTTTGGAAGGAATGATGCTAAAGCTGAAACTCCAGTACTTTGGCCACCTCATGCGAAGAGTTGACTCATTGGAAAAGACTCTGATGCTGGGAGGGATTGGGGGCAGGAGGAGAAGGGGACGACCGAGGATGAGATGGCTGGATGGCATCACTGATTCAATGGATGTGAGTCTGAGTGAACTCCGAGAGATGGTGATGAACAGGGAGGCCTGGCGTGCTGCGATTCATGGGGTCGCAAAGAGTCGAACACGACTGAGCGACTGAACTGAACTGAATCATCTACCACCTACGAAATTTATTTTTTCTGCCACCTTTCCCTTTGTTAGTGAAACATAGACAGCCTGACCTTCTCTTTGACCTTCTCTTATTGAAGGAGTCAGTCACATCCTACATGCTTTTGTTCAGAAACATGTAAATCACTGTAGCAACACATGCTTTTAACAAAACCTCCCAGTCCATTCATCCATCAGAACTGTTGTACTCCTGGAACAGAAGATAAAATCCTGAGCCTAGATTACAACACAGTAAACTTCTATTATTGGTTTGGTCACAAAGTTTATTTGGGTTTCTCCATAGCATCTTATGGAAAACCTGAATAAATCCTTTGGCCAATCTAATACATACTTTCTAAAAATGCACAGTGATTATTTTGAAAGTACTCTGTCTTTCAAGGGACAATCTTGAAAGTTCATAAACATACACTTTACCTAACCTTCATGTGAACTCTACCATATTTGAAATTTTGAGGACGATACCTACCCTATAAAGAGCCCACCTGCCAATGCAGCAGGCATAAGAGATGCAGGTTAAATCCCTGGGTCAGGAAGATCCCTGGAGAAGGAAATGGCAACACATTCCAGCATTCTTGCTTGGAAAATTCCATGGACAGAGAGGCCTGGCAAGCTACAGTCTCAGTTCAGTTCAGTCACTCAGTCATGTCTGACTCTTTGCGACCCCACGAATCGCAGCACGCCAGGCCTCCCTGTCCATCACCAATTCCTGGAGTTCACTCAGATTCACGTCCATCGAGTCCATGATGCCATCCAGCCATCTCATCCTCGGTCGTTCCCTTCTCCTCCTGCCCCCAATCCCTCCCAACATCAGAGCCTTTTCCAATGAGTCAACTCTTCTCATGAGGTGGCCAAAGTACTGAAGTTTCAGCTTTAGCATCATTCCTTCCAGAGAAATCCCAGGGCTGATCTCCTTCAGAATGGACCGGTTGGATCTCCTTGCAGTCCCAGGGACTCTCAAGAGTCTTCTCTAACACCACAGTTCAAAAGCATCAATTCTTTGGCGCTCAGCCTTCTCACAGTCCAACTCTGACATCCATACATGACGACTGGAAAAACCATAGCCTTGACTAGATGGACCTTAGTCGGCAAAGTAATGTCTCTGCTTTTGAATATGCTATCTAGGTTGATCATAGCTTTCCTTCCAAGGAGTAAGCATCTAGCTACAGGGTCGCAAAGAGCTGGACGCAACTAAGAATGTAATGACATAGCTACCACAGAAGGTATTAGATTAGAAAACAGAAATAAAACAGAACCATAACAATAATATACCAAGCTACAAAGAGGAAAAAGCTAAATTTGAAAGGTAGCACTGTGCCAGGGACTCATAATAAAGCTCCATCACACAGGCCTCTGAAATCTGCAGCATCCACAGGCATTAAAACTCACCTCAGCAGGAAGATAAAGTGTGCTTTCCCAGGACCTGAAAGCTACTCTCAGCCTTGTTGTAAATCTAGGGAATTGTCTGTAATCACCTTCCACAACTGAAACATTTGTTCATGTACCATGTCTTTCCTCGATATTTAACAAATAGAAAACTATTATTTCAAACTACATGCTTTACACAACCCTAGAGAATTAAAATGTATGTGAAACCAATGTAAATGTAAAACCAACTACCTATCTGACTTTCTTGGTGCAAACAGAATCATACTATCTAACATCAGAAGATTGTTATCACATTTATCAAAGAAATAAAATTTTCCCTCCTTTAGTCACATTTCTCTTTCCCTTCTCATTTTTATTCAATTGCTTGTCTTTTAGGAATAATTGGATCATTGTCTAAAAAGAATAATAAATTGAAATGATAAAAGTACATCATGTCCTTGATCAGTACTCACTAATGCCATAATTAGAATCAGCTTCATATTATACTTTTAAAAAGCAATCCTTAAAACAGATTCAAGGTAATAAATTAAAAAGTTTAGGAAAATACAATTTTTTATAGATATTAAGGAACATTTAAAATGAGTAGCCTACTAGGAAGCAGACACAGTTCAGTTCAGTCGCTCAGTCGTGTCCGACTCTTTGCGACCCCATGAATCGCAGCACGCCAGGCCTCCCTGTCCATCACCAACTCCCGGAGTTCACTCAGACTCATGTCCATGGAGTCAGTAATGCCATCCAACCATCTCATCCTCTGTCGTCCCCTTCTCCTCCTGCCCCCAATCCCTCCCAGCATCAGTCTTTCGTAATGAATCAACTCTTCGCATGAGGTGGCCATGGTACTGGAGTTTCAGCTTTAGCATCATTCCTTCCAAAGAACACCCAGGGCTGATCTCCTTTAGAATGGACTGGTTGGATCTCCTTGCAGTCCAAGGGACTTTCAAGAGTCTTCTCTAACACCACGGTTCAAAATTATCAATTCTTTGGCACTCAGCTTTCTTCAGAGTTCAACTCTCACATCCATACATGACCACAGGAAAAACCATAGCCTTGACTAGACGGAACTTTGTTGGCAAAGTAATGACTCTGCTTTTGAATATGCTATCTAGGTTGGTCATAACTTTCCTTCCAGGAGTAACCATCTTTTAATTTCATGGCTGTTATCACCATCTGCAGTGATTCTGGAGTCCCCAAAAATAAAGTCTGACACTGTTTCACCTGTTTCCCCATCTATTTCCCATGAAGTGATGGGACCGGATGCCATGATCTTTGTTTTCTGAATNATATGCTATCTAGGTTGGTCATAACTTTCCTTCCAAGGAGTAAGCGTCTTCTAATTTCATGGCTGCAGTCACCAGCTACAGTGATTTTGCAGCCCCCAAAAATAAAGTCTGATACTGTTTCCATTGTTTCCCCATCTATTTCCCATGAAGTGATGGGACCAGATGCCATGATCTTCGTTTTCTGAATGTTGAGCTTTAAGCCAACTTTTTCACTCTCCACTTTTACTTTCATCAAGAGGCTTTTGAGTTCCTCTTCACTTTCTCCCATAAGGGTGGTGTCATCTGCATATCTGAGGTTATTGATATTTCTCCCGGCAATCTTGATTCCAGCTTGTGCTTCTTCCTGCCCAGCTTTTCTCATGATGTACTCTGCATAGAAGTTAAATAAGCAGGGTGACAATATACAGCCTTAATGTACTCCTTTTTCTATTTGGAACCAGTCTGTTTTTCCATTTCCAGTTCTGTTGCTTCCTGACCTGCATATAGGGTTCTCAAGAGGCAGGTCAGGTGGTCTGGTATTCCCATCTCTTTCAGAAATAATTTCCACAGTGTATTGTGATCCACACAGTCAAAGGTTCTGGCATAGTCAATAAAGCAGAAGTAGATGTTTTTCTGGAACTCGCTTGCTTTTCCCATGATCCAGCGGATGTTGGCAATTTGATCCCTGGTTCCTCTGCCTTTTCTAAAACCAGGTTCAACATCTGGAAGCTCACGGTTCACATATTGCTGAAGCCTGGCTTGGAGAATTTTGGGCATTACTTTACTAGCATGTGAGATGAGTGCAACTGTGCAGTAGTTTGAGCATTCTTTGGCATTGCCTTTCTTTGGGATTGGACCTTTCCCAGTCCTGTGGCCACTGGTGAGTTTTCCAAATTTGCTGGCAGATTGAGTGCAGCACTTTCACAGCATCATCTTTCAGGATTTGAAATAGCTCAGCTGGAATGCCATCACCTCCACTAGCTTTGCCCACTTGACTCCACATTCCAGGATGTCTGACTCTAGGTGAGTGATCACACCATCATGGTTCTGTTGGTTGTGGAGACCTTTTTTGTACAGTTCTTCCGTGTATTCTTGCCACCTCTTCTTAATATCTTCTGCTTCTTTATGTCCATAGCATTTCTCTCCTTTATCGAGCCCATCTTTGCATGAAATGTTCCCTTGGTATCTCTAATTTTCTTAAAGAGATCTCTAGTCTTTCCCATTCTATTGTTTTCCTCTATTTCTTTGCATTAATCACTGAGGAAGGCTTTCTTATCTCTTCTTGCTATTCTTTGGAACTTTGGAATTTAACTCAGATGACCATTATATCTACTACTGTGGGCTGGAATCCCTTAGAAAAAATTGAGAGCCATCATGGTCAACAAAAGAGTCCAAAATGCAGTATTTGAATGCAATCTCAAAAATGACAGAATAATCTCTGTTCTTTTCCAAGGCAAACCATTCAATATCACAGTAATCCAAGCCTATGCCCCAGTCAGTAACACTGAAGAAGCTGAACGGTTCTCTGAAGACCTACAAGACTTTATAGAACTAACACCCTAAAAAGATGTCTTTTTCATTATAGGGGACTGGAATGCAAAACTAGGAAGTCAAGAAACACGTGGGGTAACAGGCAAATTTGGCCTTGGAATACAGAATGAAGCAGGGCAAAGACTAATAGAGTTTAGCCACGAGAACGCACTGGTCATAGCAAAAACCCTCTTCCAACAACAAAAGAGAAAATTCTACACATGGGCATCACCAGATGGTCAACACTGAAATCAGATTGATTACATTCTTTGCAGTCAAAGATGGAGAAGCTCTATACAGTCAGCAAAAACAAGACCAGGAGCTGACTGTGGCTCAGATCATAAACTCCTTATTGCCAAATTCAGACTTAAATTGAAGAAAGTAGGGAAAACCACTAGACGATTCAAGTAGGACCTAAATCAAATCCCTTATGATTATACAGTGGAAGTGAGATATAGATTTAAGGAACTAGATCTGATAGATAGAGTGCCTGATGAACTATGGATGGAAGTTCGTGACATTGTACAGGAGACAGGGATCAAGACCAGCCCCATGGAAAAGAAATGCAAAAAAGCAAAATAGCAGTCTGGGAAGGCCTTACAAATAGCTGCAAAAAGAAGAGAAGCGAAAAGCAAAGGAGAAAAGGAGAGATATAAACCTCTGAATGCAGAGTTCCAAAGAATAGCAAGGAGAGATAAGAAAGCCTTCCTCAGCAATCAATGCAAAGAAATAGAGGAAAACAACAGAAGGGAAAGACTAGAGATCTCTTCGGACTTCCCTGGTGGCTCAGATGGTAAAGCATCTGTCTACAATGCGGGAGGCCCGGATTCGATCCCTGGGTTGGGAATATCCCCTGGAGAAGGAAATGGCAATTCACTCCAGTACTATTGCCTGGAAAATCCCATGGACAGAGGAGCCTGGTAGGCTACAGTCCATGGGGTCGCAAAGAGTCGAGATCTCTTCAAGAAAATTAGAGATACCAAGGGAACATTTCATGCAAAGATGGGCTCAATAAAGGACAGAAATGGTATGGACCTAACAGAAGCAGAAGATATTAAGAAGAGGTGGCAGGAATACACAGAAAAACTGTACATAAAAGATCTTTATGACCAAGATAATCACGATGGTGTGATCACCCATATAGAGCCAGACATCCTGGAATGTGAAGTCAAGTGGGCCTTAGAAAGCATCACTACGAACAAAGCTAGTGGAGGTGATGGCATTCCAGTTGAGCTATTTCAAATCCTGAAAGATGATGCTGTGAAAGTGCTGCACTCAATATGCCAGCAAATTTGGAAAACTCAGCAGTGGCCACAGGACTGGAAAAGGTCAGTTTTCATTCCAATTCCAAAGAAAGGCAATGCNAATCCTGAAAGATGATGCTGTGAAAGTGCTGCACTCAATATGCCAGCAAATTTGGAAAACTCACCAGTGGCCACAGGACTGGAAAAGGTCAGTTTTCATTCCAATCCCAAAGAAAGGAAATGCCAAAGAATGCTCAAACTACCACACAATTGCACTCATCTCACACGCTAGTAAAGTAATGCTCAAAATTCCCCAAGCCAAGCTGCAGCAATACATGAACTGTGAACTTCCTGATGTTCAAGCTGGTTTTAGAAAAAGCAGAGGAACCAGAAATCAAATTGCCAACATCCGCTGGATCATGGAAAAAGCAAGCGAGTTCCAGAAAAACATCTACTTCTGCTTTATTGACTATGCCAAAGCCTTTGACTGTGTGGATCACATAAACTGTGGAAAATTCTGAAAGAGATGGGAATACCAAACCACCTAACCTGCCTCTTGAGAAGCCTATATGCAGGACAGGAAGCAACAGTTAGACCTGGACATGGAACAACAGACTGGTTCCAAATAGGAAAAGGAGTCCGTCAAGGCTGTATATTGTCACCCTGCTTATTTAACTTCTGTGCAGAATACATCGTGAGAAATGCTGGGCTGGAAGAAACACAAGCTGGAATCAAGATTGCCGGGAGAAATATCAATAACCTCAGATATGCAGATGACACCACCCTTACGGCAGAAAGCGAAGAGGAACTCAAAAGCCTCTTGATGTAAGTGAAAGAGGAAAGTGAAAAAGTTGGCTTAAAGCTCGACATTCAGAAAACGAATATCATGGCATCTGGTCCCAAAACTTCAAGGGAAATAGATGGGAAACAGTAGAAACAGTGTCAGACGTTATTTTTCTGGGCTCCAAAACCACTGCAGATGGTAATTGCAGCCAGGAAATTAAAAGACGCTTACTCCTTGGAAGGAAAGTTATGACCAACCTAGATAGCATGTTGAAAAGCAGAGTCATTACTTTGCCAACAAAGGTCCATCTAGTCAAGGCTAATGATTTTTCCAGTGGTCATGTATGGATGTGAGAGTTGGATTGTGAAGAAAGCTGAGAGCTGACGAACTGATGCTTTTGAACTGTGGTGATGGAGAAGACTCTTGAGAGTCCCTTGGACTGCAAGGAGATCCAACCAGCAACCAGTCCATTCTAAAGGAGATCAGTCTTGGGTGTTCATTGGAAGGAATGATGCTCAAGCTGAAACTCCAATACTTTGGCCACCTCATGGGAAGGGTTGACTCATTGGAAAAGACCTTGATGCTGGGAGGGATTGGGGGCAGGAGGAGAAGGGGATGACAGAGGATGAGATGACTGGATGGCATCACCAACTCGATGGACATGAGTTTGAGTGAATTCTGGGTATTTGTGATCGACAGGAAGGCCTGGCGTGCTGGGACTGATGGGTCTCAAAGAGTCGGACATGACTGAGCGACTTAACTGAACTGTTTGATTTTGAAATCTGTTTCCATTTTGTAAATAAGTTCTTTTTGTATCTTTTTTTAGGTTCCAAGTATAATTGATATCATATGATATTTGTTTTTCTTTCTTCACTTAGTATGATATTCTCTTTGTCCATCCACATTGCTGCAAATGACATGATTTCATATGAATTCTTTTGAAAATTATTTCTTTTAATTAGAGCCTAATTACTTTATAATATTGTGATGGTTTCGCATACATTGACATGAATCAGCCATGGGTGTACATGTTTCCCACTATCCTGAAGCCCCCTCCATCTCCCTCTGCATCCCATCCCTCTGGGTTGTCCCAGCGCACCAGCTTTGGGCGTCCTGCCTCATGCATCAAACTTGCTCTGGTCATCTATTTTGCATATGGTAATATACATGTTTCAATGCTATTCCTTCAAATATTCCACCCTTGCCTTCTCCCACATAGTCCAAAAGTCTGTTCTTTTCATCTGTGTCTCTTTGGCTGCCTTGCATATCACATCATCATTACCATCTTTCTAAATTACATATACAAACATATGTGTGTGTGTGTGTGTGTGTGTGTTAATTCTTTTTAAACCAACCTTGCCTTTCCCTAAATGAAAATAAAGCTGTACTTTCTTCTATCGCTTTGTTTTATAAAAGCAATAATTTTTGCTGTTGTTAATAACAGCAGTTTCAGAGTTAGCAGTCCTGGTCCATGCTTCAGATGACAAATCAATGAAAGACCAGTGTCAAACAAGAGAAACACAAGGAACACAGACTGTGCTGTCTGTTTGATTCAGCACATTCAGAAAAGGCAATGTGATGCCATCAGCTCTGAACACAGAAGAAAAATAAAATCTGTTTCACCTCCCTGGGTCTCTCTTCATCTCCACTCTCTTCTGTCAATGAACTCAGCTCAAAAGATCCCACCCGTTTGTGTAGCCACTCAATGGCTTTTCTGAATGATCGATTGCTTTCCCTAGCCAGCTGCATCAAAACAGTGGGGCTTGTTTTATTTATTAAGGCTCTCAGTGTTATTTATCTCAGTACCCTCAGCTCCTAGCATGTATAAATTTAAAATCTTTGAAAATATTAGAAAAAAAATCAAGCCAACTTTTAAGAATTATTTAGGTGATGTCACTTATTAAAACACCCAGGATGATTTTATTTTCCATTTCATCAGTTCCATTTTCTCAGATTAGAAGTTCAACTTTCATTCACGAGGAAAGAATCTGAATAACATTTAAAATTTGAGAATGTCATTTACAATTATTAATTTCTTCAAAATGTCACATATTGGGAGGGAAATTCAGCAAATTTTAAAAGGTTTTTGGGATTTCCCTGGCAGTCCAGTGGTTAAGACTTTGCCCTCCAGCTCAGGAGGTGAGGGTTTGAATCCTGATCAGGGAGCTAAGTTGCTCAGTCCTGTCTGACTCTTTGTGACCCCATGACCTGTACAGTCCATGGAATTCTCCAGGCCAGAATACTGGAGTGGGTAGCCTTTCCCCTCTCCAGGGGCTCTTCCCAACCCAGGGATCACACCCAGGTCTCCCGCATTACAGGCGGATTCTTTACCAACTATCTGCAATGCGGGAGACCTGGGTTTCATCCCTGGTTTAGGAAGAGCCCCTGGAGAAGGGAAAGGCTACCCACTTCAGTATTCAGCCTGGAGAATTCCATGGACCTTACAGTCCATGCATCACAAAGAGTCAGACATGACACACGACTAAGCAACTTTCAGTTCATTTCACTCCAGGCAGCTAAGATCCCGCATACTTCACAGCAAAGCACCAAGACATAAAGAACAGAAGCAACAACATATCAGATTCAATACAGACTATAAAAATGGTCTATATATTAAAAAAAACTTTAAAACTTAAAAAAAATTTGTTGAATTATATATCTAATTACAAATATGGCCCAATCGATCCCCACTGTTGATATTATTACTAACAGTAAACATTTATTGAATGTTCCCGTATATCCAGCATATGAGTACCGTATATGCATGATCCCATTTATTCCTCACAAACATCCTTTTATCCCTAGCTTACAAAAGAATAAACATCTAAGAAAATTATAGCAATAGCTTTGATATAGATTCTCTAATGTCAGCCCAATGGTTTACTAAACAAGATTAGTATTGAACTGGTTTCAGCTGAATATTGGGTCTGCAACTAACCAGCATGTAATCTCTGGGAAATCTCTATTACAATGCCCTCTTTTTTTTATATTTGGTTATTGGGAAGATAAAATCCAAGGTCCTTTACAGATCTTAGATGGATAAAATATTTTAAGTTTTAAAAGCAGCAAATTATCTAATCAATTTAATCAAATTATCATGTTAATACTTCTTTTATTTTTAATACTATTTGCAATTGGGATATTTCAGTACAGTAATAACAGTAAAATAAAATAACACTTTAGCAGTCAAATAATCTCATCTTTAAAAATTGTGTTTAAGAAAGATATAAAAAGCTTAGGGTATAGTGAAGATGTGTATAAGAGACAGGGGTTGTCCCAGCGCACCAGCTTTGGGCGTCCTGCCTCATGCATCAAACTTGCTCTGGTCATCTATTTTGCATATGGTAATATACATGTTTCAATGCTATTCCTTCAAATATTCCACCCTTGCCTTCTCCCACATAGTCCAAAAGTCTGTTCTTTTCATCTGTGTCTCTTTGGCTGCCTTGCATATCACATCATCATTACCATCTTTCTAAATTACATATACAAACATATGTGTGTGTGTGTGTGTGTGTGTGTTAATTCTTTTTAAACCAACCTTGCCTTTCCCTAAATGAAAATAAAGCTGTACTTTCTTCTATCGCTTTGTTTTATAAAAGCAATAATTTTTGCTGTTGTTAATAACAGCAGTTTCAGAGTTAGCAGTCCTGGTCCATGCTTCAGATGACAAATCAATAGAGAGCAATATAGCAATTTGAAACAACCTGATAATAAAATAAAGCTGTAGGAAACTGAACAATAGCTTGTCTTTTGAACAGAACAGCCCAGAGTCAAACCATAATAAATTTATGTAGTAATTTAATAAGCTATAAAAAATGCACTTCAAAGGGTAAAGAAGGAATGGATTATTTATTATGTGGCCTTGTTGCTTTTAGTTCAGAGTTTAGAGAAAAAAATTAGATCATCACCACACATCATTCACCCAAATATCTTCCAGGTAGATCTTTGACTTAATTACCTTAGAAATAGAAGTTTGAAAATCTAGAATAAAAGTTAAAGCATTGTCCAGGTCAAAGGCATTAAAAGTAAATTTATGAAGCCAAAAATAAACTGGGATTTAGTCAATAGTATAAAAAATGTCAAGTTCCCAATACATTATGAGCTCATGCCCATCAAGATTTTAAAACTGAAGTCTCTGCTAGAAAAATGAATTAAGGACAAGAAGGCTAGTGACCTTTATTCTAGGGTCACTTCCTACTCTAGTCCTCACCTGCACACTCTTTGGTGAAGATTGCCCCATGCCCAGGCTTTCAAGCACTTTGATTCCATCCATTTCAAAACCACTTACATTTCAATGCAGTTACATTATATGCACTCTTTGTTTGTTTTAATTGCTGGATATCAGCCAAAATGGTGGAGTAGAAATACCCTGAGCTCACCTCCTCTCACACCCTGTGTTTACAGGGCTGTCTCCACTACTGTACTGGAAACAGTTCAAGACCAGGCGAATGTATGAACATGACTTCCCAGAGCTCAGGTCTGCCACGATGTGTCAGGGGAGAAAGATTCTTTTTCGTTTTGAATGTTATTCAGTTTGCACTACTTGCTTTATAGCAGAAATTGAAGAGTGGATCTCGTTTATTGAAATCCCATTTCTATTCTTTGCTGACAACTTCTGCTCTCAGATACACCTGCATCTCAAAGTACAATGACCCAGAAACAGGCTGACCAGAGTTAAACTGAACATCACAGAACAGGGGGAGGAGAAAAACCACCTGGGTGCTTGGAACTTTCACTGAAAGCCAAACAATGTTGCTCCAAAGACATACAAATTCCTGCAGAGTCAATGGGGACAGGGAGGCAAACCCAGAGGTGCTGAAGCACTCAGACCAGGTGAGGCCCCCAAATAGGTAAGTCAATTATCATTACTAGAAGAATGCTCCAGGATTAGGCTGCCTTTTAGTCTCAGTTGTCACTAGATTGCCCCTTGCTCTACTCGCTACCTATTTAATACTTCCAGTGCCTTGCTGCTAAGTCACTTCAGTCGTGTTCAACTCTGTGCGACCCCATAGATGGCAGCCCACCAAGCTCCCGCATCCCTGGGATTCTCTAGGCAAGAATACTGGAGTGGGCTGCCATTTACTTTTCCAATGCATGAAAGTGAAAAGTGAAAGTGAAATCACTCAGTTGTGTCCGACTCTTAGCGACCCCATGGACTGCAGCCCACCAGGCTCCTCCATCCACGGGATTTTCCAGGCAAGAGTACTGGAGTGGGGTGCCAGTGCCTTCTCCTCCAGTGCCTTAAGTGGATCCTATTCTCTCTTACTGTGAGATTGTCCATTTTCTGCTCACTTTTTCTCTTCTCTTTCCACGTAGCTTTAGTAATTCCTCTCTGCTCTGCTGACATGCACAGTAGGTGTTACGGCTTCCCTGGAGTTTTCTCCGGCCCCAGAAGTGGAGTCATGTGCCTTCCTATATGATACATGCACTCACGACTCAATTTAAATTCCTGCTGTGTTTGTACCTCCACACTTGAGACATGATGTGTTGTTAGCACTGCTTTCTCCCCTCTCCCTCTCTGTCTCCCCACTGCCTTCTCTGGACCCCTTGTTTCTCTCTCCCCACCTGCTTGAAAACAGGAGCAGGGCATGATATTTTTGCTCTTTGTATTCTTAATGCCTAGCACAGTACTTGACACATATTATATACTCAAAAGTAAGTTTCCTGCTGAAAAATTAGGAAAAAGACTTTACGTATAGATTAAAGGTGGGTGATCAAAGCAATGGAGAATATAGTTTTATATAGGAAAAAGAGATATATCTATTTTTACCCTAATGGAATTTTTTGTAAAAGAAAAAATAGAACAGTTCCTTCAGAAAACCTATGTGGTAAATATACACTGAGTGAATCTTGACACTGGACCTTCTTTGATACATAGATAATAGGTGGATAATAGATAGATGGAAAGAAAGATATAGAAAAATATAGTTAGCATTTATGTATAACCAAACTGGAACAGCATAAAAAGGCAAAATGATAGGATACTGAAAGAGAAACTCCCCAGGTTGGTAGATGCCCAATTTGCTACTGGAGATCAGTGGAGAAATAACTCCAGAAAGAATGAAGGGATGGAGCCAAAGCAAAAATAATACCCAGCTGTGGATGTGACTGGTGATAGAAGCAAGTCCGATGCTGTAACTGACACATATATATGGAATTTAGAAAGATGGCAGTGATGACCCTGTATGTGAGACAGCAAAAGAGACACAAATGTATAGAAAGGACTTTTGGACTCTGTGGGAGAGGGAGAGAGTGGGATGATTTGGGAGAATGGCATTGAAATGTGTACACTATCATGTAAGAACGAAGCACAAGCCTATGTTCGATACAGGATACAGGATGCTTGGGGCTGGTGCACGGGGAAGATCCAGAGAGATGATGTGGGGTGGGAGGTGGGAGGGGGATTCGGGATTGGGAGCTAATATACACCCATGGTGGATTCATGTCAATGTATGACAAAACCAATACGATATTGTAAAGTAAAATAAAGTAAAAATAAAATTAAAAAATAAAATAACTGCAAAAATAATATCAACAGAAAGCAATCTCTATGTTTTATGTCTTAAATTATTTTTTTCTGAAAATTCCCCTATATAACACTGTCTTAAATTTGGGGAATAACACATGGACATCACCAGATGGTCAACACTGAAATCAGATTGATTATATTCTTTGCAGCCAAAGATGGAGAAGCCCTATAAATTCAGCAAAAACAAGACACGGAGCTGGCTGTGGCTCAGATCATGAACTCCTGATTACCAAATTCAAATTTAAATTGAAGAAAGTAAGGAAAACCACTAGACCATTCAGTTCAGTTCAGTCGCTCAGTCGTGTCCAACTCTTTGCAACCCCATGAATCACAGCACTCCAGGCCTCCCTGTTCATCACCATCTCTCAGAGTTCACTCAGACTCACGTCCATTGAGTCCGTGATGCCATCCAGCCATCTCATCCTTGGTCATCCCCTTCTCCTCCTGCCCCCAGTCCCTCCCAGCATCAGAGTCTTTTCCAATGAGTCAACTCTTCACATCAGGTGGCCAAAGTACTGGAGTTTCAGCTTTAGCATTATTCCTTCCAAAGTAATCCCAGGGTTGATCTCCTTCAGATTGGACTGGTTGGATCTCCTTGCAGTCCAAGGGACTCTCAAGAGTCTTCTCCAACACCACAGTTCAAAGGCATCAATTCTCGGTAGGACCTATATCAAATCCCTTATGATTATACAGTGGAAGTGAGAAATAGATTTAAGGGACTAGATCTGATAGATAGAGTGCCTGAGGAACTATGGATGGAGGTTCATGACATAGGGAGCTGACTGTGGCTCAGATCATGAACTCCTTATTGCCAAATTCAGACTTAAATTGAAGAAAGTAGGGAAAACCACTAGACCATTCAGGTATGACCTAAATCAAATCCCTTATGATTATACAGTGGAAGTGAGAAATAGATTTAAGGGACTAGATCTGATAGATAGAGTGCCTGAGGAACTATGGATGGAGGTTCATGACATTGTACAGAAGACAGGGATCAAGACCATCCCCACGGAAAAGAAATGCAAAAAAGCAAAATGGCTGTCTGGGGAGGCCTTACAAATAGCTGTGAAAAGAAGAGAAGTGAAAAGCAAAGGAGGAAAGAAAAGGTATAAGCATCTGAATGCACAGTTCCAAAGAATAGCAAGGAGAGATAAGAAAGCCTTCCTCAGCGACCAATGCAAAGAAACAGAGGAAAACAACAGAATGGGAAAGACTAGAGATCTCTTCAAGAAAATTAGAGATACCACAGGAATATTTCATACAAAGATGGGCTCGATAAAGGACAAAAATTGTGTGGACCTCACAGAAGCAGAAGATATTAAGAAGAGGGGGCAAGAATACAAAGAAAAACTGTACAGAAAAGATCTTCATGAGCAAGATAATCATTATGGTGTGATCACTCACCTAGATCCAGACATCCTGGAATGTGAAGTCAAGTGGGCCTTAGAAAGTATTACTATGAACAAAGCTAGTGGAGATGATGGCATTCCAGTTGAGCTATTTCAAATCCTGAAAGATGATGCTGTGTAAGTGCTGCACTCAATATGCCAGCAAATTTGGAAAATTCACCAGTGGCCACAGGACTGGAAAAGGTCCATTTTCATTCCAATCCCAAAGTAAAGCAATGCCAAAGAATGCTCAAATTACCACACAATTGCACTCATCTCACACGCTAGTAAAGTAATGCTCAAAATTCTCCAAGCCAGGCTTCAGCAATACATGAACTGTGAACTTTCAGATGTTCAAGCTGGTTTTAGAAAAGGCAGAGGAACCAGAAATCAAATTGCCAACATCCACTGGCTCATCAAAAAAGCAAGAGAGTTCCAGAAAAACATCTACTTCTGCTTTATTGACTATGCCAAAGCCTTTGACTGTGTGGATCACAATAAACTGTGGAAAATTCTGAAAGAGATGGGAATACCAGATCACCTAACCTGCCTCTTGAGAAGCCTATATGCAGGTCAGGAAGCAACAGTTAGAACTGGACATGGAACAACAGAATGGTTCCAAATAGGAAAAGGAGTACGTCAAGGCTGTATATTGTCACCCTGCTTATTTAACTTATATGCGAGTACATCATGAGAAACGCTGGGCTGGAACAAGCACAAGCTGGAATCAAGATTGCCGGGAGAAATATCAATAACCTCAGATATGCAGATGACACCACCCTTATGGCAGAAAGTGAAGAGTAACTAAAAAGCCTCCTGATGAAAGTGAAAGAGGAGAGTGAAAAAGTTGACTTAAAGCTCAACATTCAGAAAACGAAGATCATGGCATCTGGTCCCATCACTTCATGGGAAATAGATGGAGAAACAGTGGAAACAGTGTCAGACTTTGTTTTGGGGGGGCTCCAAAATCACTGCAGATGGTGACTGCAGCCATGAAATTAAAAGACTCTTACTCCTTGGAAGGAAAGTTATGACCAACCTAGATAGCATATTCAAAAGCAGAGACATTACTTTACCAACAAAGGTCCGTCTAGTCAAGGCTATGGTTTTTCGAGTGGTCATGTATGGATGTGAGAGTTGGACTGTGAAGAAAGCTGAACACCGAATAATTGTTGCTTTTGAACTGTGGTATTGGAGAAGACCCTTGAGAGTCCCTTAGACTGCAAGGAGATCCAATCAATCCATTCTAAAGGAGATCTGTCCTGGGTGTTTTTTGGAAGGAATGATGCTAAAAGTGAAACTCCAGTACTTTGGCCACCTCATGCAAAGTGTTGACTCATTGGAGAAGACCCTGATGTTGGGTGGGATTGGGGGCAGGAGGAGAAGGGGTCAACAGAGGATCAGATGGCTGGATGACATCATCACCGACTCGATGGACGTGAGTCTGAGTGAACTCCGGGAGATGGTGATGGACAGGGAGTCCTGGCATTGTACAATTCATGGGGTCGCAAAGAGTCGGACACTACTGAGCGACTGAACTGAACCGAACTGAACTGACAGTACTGTTAAAATGGATATTTTGAAGAATGTAAAAAGTTTTCTAAAACATTTTCAGGCTCTTATTTCTAGTAAAGTGAAATGATAATTCCATCTCATACGGCTTTTTGAACAGGAAGATTGTGTGTCAGTGCTACTCCAGCAATTATAAATATAGTTGGTATATTAATCAAATGTATTCATTAATTGGTTTAATCTTATAGAGCAATAATTCTTAGAATTTACCAATAAGATTCTCTAAAAGCAGAACACATAATCTCTGAGGGCCTAGGAGATACAGATCGAGTCAACTCTCCACAAACTGAAATTTGTGTTTCTGTGTTTTACTTTATTTAAATTTATGCAAATTTGGAATTCTACTTGAAGTTATACCTCTATTTGTTCTGATATTATAATGCTACTGACAAAACTTTAATACTTCCCAGCTGACTCCAGCTGGGTAGAGTCATATCAATGAGCTTTAGCCAAACAGACATGAATGGACTAGAAAGGTCATTTCTGACTCAAAGCTTTAAAAGAAGTGAATTTAAAAAGCCCTCCTCATGCTCTTATTTTCCAGATGCAGATTAAAATGAAAACATGTGACCCTAAAAGATAGCAGAGCAACAAAGCAGAAAAAGCTTGGGTCCCTGAAACCATATAAGGGAAAGCCACCCCAAATCTAAGACTTCCAATCTTGAACTATTAAATGAATAATATGCTTCTATAAATGTATTTGAATTATCAAGTATTTTGAGTATGTCTGTTGCAGCAACTTCTGTTATTCAAAGCAGTGCACCCTCTAGCCCCCCTCCCAAAAAGAAAAAACTAAGTACTTTGCCATAAAAGAAAGAACTAAGTACTTTGCCATTAAAGATGCCCGAAGAACCAAACTCAATGTTTTTGCATGCCTATACTGATTATCACATATTTATTTCCATTTTCTAAGTAAGTGTTCATTGATCTGTCTACGACTTCGCCATTCATTCAGTCAGTTCAGTTCAGTCTCTCAGTCGTGTCTGACTCTTTGAGACCCCATGAATCACAGCACGCCAGGCCTCCCTGTCCATCACCAACTCCTGGAGTTCATTCAGACTCATGTCCATCGAGTCAGTGATGCCATCCAGCCATCTCATCCTCTGTTGCCCCCTTCTCCTCCTGACCCCAATCCCTCCCAGCATCAGAGTCTTTTCCATTCATTAAAAACCTCTAATTAAAGCATCTGCTCAGAATGTAACAATTTGCCAGGGGTTAAACATAACATAGCATGAAATTTCAGGTTTACTATTCAGTTATTATTTAGAAAGGAAGAAGGGGAATAAATGAATGGGGAAAAACAAATGGTGGCCCTTGTTCAGCACCATCCATCTTCAACCCTTGCCTCTACTATGACCTCAAGATCTGTATATCTACCTGTCTTCTCTGACATCTATCTGCATTTTTATGCCTCAAAGACATCTTGAAGTCACCAAGCCCAGTAGGGAACACCATGTCTCCATTTTATCATCCATTTCAATATTAAATCCACATCCCATCTTCCAACTTTTCTCTTGAAATATTTTTTTGACTCACCCTTATTTTCTCAACTCTTCCACTATCTAAGTCCAGACCATTCTCTTTTACTACAATTATCACCATTTGCCTTTTGTATCACATTCTTCATATTTATTGCTTTAACAATGCAATATTTTTTAAAAATACAAAGATCATACCACTTTCATATTTAAATCTTCAATGTCTTCCCTTTGCTCTTAAGGTCCTTAATGGAATACTTAGTATCTTTGACTAAATTCTCTACTGCTGCTGCTGCTAAGTCACTTCAGTCATGTCCGACTCTGTGCGACCCCATAGATGGCAGCTCACCAGGCTCCCCCATCCCTGCGATTCTCCAGGCAAGAACACTGGAGTGGGTTGCCATTTCCTTCTCCAATGCAGGAAAGTGAAAAGTGAAAGTGAAGTCGCTCAGTCGTATCTGACTCTTAGCGACCCCATGGACTGCAGCCTACCAGGCTCCTCCGTACATGGAATTTTCCAGGCAAAAGTACTGGAGTGGGGTGCCATTAATTTCTTGCCTTCCAAGACTCATCAAACACAACTTTCTTTGTGTTTGTGTTCATGTACTACTTTGTATCGTTCTGACCACAAGAACGATACAATTTACACAAGCTAATCCCTTTGCCTGCTACTAAACAACTCATAAATCTTATCTCCTACCATTTTTCCTCAAGGGTCTTTCTCAGATCTTCAAATCTAGATCAGGTATTATAATAAATGTTAACACTTTCCACCCTGCCTTGTTAAATGTATCAAAACTTCCCATTTTTTAGTGTTTTTGGTTAATATATAGTTGCACTGTGAGGGCAAAGGTTGTGTGTTTTTATTTTTGTTTTCATTTTTCTTTTCATATCTGATACCTAGCACAACATGATGAAGAAGATGGGCTTCCTTTTAATGTTTGTTGAATATGTGAAAAAGAGAAACGACTCATTCTGTGTCCAATTTTAAGTAACATTATGGATTTGCATCAAGCTTACAGAAATCTCTGACTTGGATTTTCAATAATTTACTCAAGCCAAATGCCTTCACAGTCATTTTTTGGATATATGCCCAATTTCTATCAATTTGCAACATTTTAATGTATTTCAGTCAGTCAGTTGAGTCACTCAGTCATGTCCGACTCTTTGTGACCCCATGAATTGCAGCACTTCAGGCCTCCCTGTCTATCACCAACTCCCGGAGTTCACTCAAACTCACGTCCATCGAGTCAGTGATGCCATCCAGCCATCTCATCCTCTGTCGTCCCATTCTCCTCCTGACCCCAATCCCTCCCAGCATCAGGGTCTTTTCCAATGAGTCAACTCTTTGCATGAGGTGGTCAAAGTATTAGAATTTCAGCTTTAGCATCAATCTTTCCAAGGAACACCCAGGACTGATCTCCTGTAGGATGGACTGGTTGGATCTCCTTGCTGGACTGCAAGAGGGACTCTCAAGTGTCTTCTCCAACACCACAGTTCAAAAGCATCAATTCTTCAGCGCTCAGCTTTCTTCACAGTCCAACTCTCACATCCATACATGACCACAGGAAAAGCCATAGCCTTGACTAGATGGACCTTTGTTGGTAAAGTAATGTCTCTGCTTTTGAATATGCTGTCTAGGTTGGTCATAACTTTCCTTGCAAGGAGTAAGAGTCTTTTAATATCAAGGCTGCAATCACCATCCACAGTGATTTTGCAGCCCCCCAAAACAAAGTCTGACACTGTTTCCACTGTTTCCCCATCTATTTCCCATGAAGTGATGGGACCAGATGCCATGATCTTCGTTTTCTGAATGTTGAGCTTTAGGCCAACTTTTTCGCTCTCCTCTTTCACTTTCATCAAGAGGCTTTTGAGTTCCCCTTCACTTTCTGCCATAAGGGTGGTGTCATCTGCATATCTGAGGTTATTGATATTTCTGCCGGTTGGTTTTCAATATACTATCTAGGTTGGTCATAACTTTCCTTCCAAGGAGCAAGCATCTTTTAATTTCATGGCTGCAGTCACCATCTGCAGTGATTTTGGAGCCTCAAAAAAGTAATGCATTGGGGGTTGTTTAATTTAATTTAAAAAACTGCAATCCTCATTTACAATCTACTTGAAACATCTTTGTTATTTTTTCATCTGTTTTTCTTGGACTTTCTCAATGTTTGCTTTCCTTTGGCCTCCACCTTCCAATTGTTTGCCTTTTCTCTCTAAGTCAATTTTTATATGTTAAAAATTTGATACTTTTGACCCCAAACACACAAACATACAAACTTTAACATAAAAATTCTGGCCTTTCGTAAACACAATTGTATTTGCCTAACAGCCATATATCAATTCATAGAATATAAATTTGATGAAGACCCTGTGTCTATTTTGTTTCCTGATATATCCTTAGCTTCTTAACAACACACCTGGAACATAGAAGTACTCAATAAAATATTTGCTGAATAAATAAAATCACTGCAGATGGTGACTGCAGCCATGAAATTAGAAGATGCTTACTCCTTGGAAGAAAAGTTATGACCAACCTAGATAGCATTTTCAAGAGCAGAGACATTACTTTGCCGACTAAGGTCCATCTAGTCAAGGCTATGGTTTTTCCTGTGGTCATGTATGGATGTGAGAGTTGGACTGTGAAGAAGGCTTAGCACCGAAGAATTGATGCTTTTGAACTGTGGTGTTGGAGAAGACTCTTGAGAGTCCCTTGGACTGCAAGGAGATCCAACCAGTCCATTCTGAAGGAGATCAACCCTGGGATTTCTTTGGAGGGAATTATGCTAAAGCTGAAACTCCAGTACTTTGGCCACCTTATGCGAAGAGTTGACTCATTGGAAAAGACTCTGATGCTGGGAGGGATTGGGGGCAGGAGAAGAAGGGGACAACAGAGGACGAGATGGCTGGATGGCATCACTGACTCGATGGATGTGAGTCTGAGTGAACTACGAGAGATGGTAATGAACAGGAAGGCCTGGTGTGATGCGATTCATGGGGTTGCAAAGAGTCGGACACGATTGAGCGACTGAACTGAACTGAACTGAAATAAACTTTCATAAAGCATTATTGAACAATGGCAAAAATATGTCCTAAAATAATTTTTATTATTCTCTTTTGTAACAGAGAGATTATTCCTCAGTAAAAGCCTGTCCCACAAGCAGGGATGACAATGATCTATCCACATAACTTCCTGTAACTTTCTAAAATATCTAGCTGCTACTTGTTTTTCATTTGAGTTTTAGTGGTAATTCCTGAAATTATATGCAAAAGTAAATGCCTTTAAGGTACTAATTTATAATTCCAAATGAAGGTTTAATGAAAGTTCATAAGTTTTGGTGAACAAAAGACACAGGATGAGCTGTCACTCATATAGAGGACCATAACATAGAGACCACTGGCCACAGTGAAAGTCTTAATTATCATATTCTTCATTGTGAATGATACACTTTCACCTCACATTTTAACATCTCTAAGTTGGAATCCATCTAATAATCAATGGAGTTGCTTAGTTTAATTAATAACATTTCATTCTTCTTATTATTATTATTGGCATATAAAATAAGCCATGTTTCAAAATATCTGGTCTTTTTAATTCAATTAAATCCTTTCCTGATCATAGTATCCAAAACAGAGATTTTGGTAAGAAAAGAGAGACGAGTAAACTAAAATGGTGAGGAGTGAAGTGGACAAGAAGATCTAGGAAGAAAAAAAAGGAAAAAAGTATCAACCAGAAGAGGATTACTATGAGGGCTGTGAGGATGTCTAATACTATGCTTCAGAGTACTTTTGAAATGAGAGTCCTTATATGAAATCTTTCAGCCAGACAAAGCTTCCTAATGGAGCAGTGGCTGCGAGGAGACAGAGCACCCCAGGTGTAACAATTAACACAAAACATCTTCTGAACACTGGCAGAGGACCCCAGACATCCAGAAAGGCAAACCAACATCCTTGGAATGAGTCCATGAATCTCTTTGGGTGTTCTTGGCTGTTGAGAGCTGTTTCACCATTAATCTAGAGGCTTTGTCTTCTGTGCAGTGTGGCCTGAGAAGTCTTGATGCTATTGTAAGGAGTCAGGTCTGAATCCCAGAGGCAGGAGACTTAATATAGGACTTTGGACCTTCAGAGAACTCCTCATCACATGGAACATTAATAGACAAGAGCCCACCCAAAGTGCTCCAGCTGAGCACAGACCAAGCACCACCCAAGAGCCAGCAAGCTACAGTTCGGGATGCCCCATACTAATCCTTCAGCAAAACATGAGCACAACTCTGCGCATCAACAGGCAGTCTGCCCAAATCCATATTGAACCCACAGATACCCCAAAACACACTACTGGACACAGCACTACCCTTCGAAAAGACAAGATCCAGCTCCATCCACCAGGACACAGGCACAAGTCCCTCCAACCAGGAAACCTTCACAAGACACTGGTCCCAACCTACCCATGGGGGATAGACTCCACAATTAAGAGGAACTACAACCTTCCAGGCTGCAGAAAGGAGACCCCAAACTCAATAAATTAAACCAAATGAAAAGACAGAAATACACAGCAGATGAAGGAACAGGGTACAAAGCTACAAGACAAAACAAGTGAGGTGGAACTAGGTAGTCCACCTGAAAGAGAATTTAAATGATAGAAAGATGATTTAAAATCTTGAAAGCACAATGGAGGCACAGATAAGTAGACTGGAGGTAAGTTCAAGAAGATGCAAGAAATGTCTAACAAGGACTAGAAGAATTACAAAATAATGAACAATGAAATAACTGAGCATGAAAATATACTGGAGGGAACCAACAGTAGAGTAACTGAGACAGAAGAATGGATAAGTAAGATGGAAGATAGAATGGTGGAAATACCCGAAGCAGTGTAGAAAAAAGAATAAAAAGAAATGAGGACCGACTCAGAGACCTCTGAAACAACATTAAGCATCCCAACATTCAAATTATAAGTGTCCTAGAAGAAGAAGACAAAAGGAAAAGGCATGAGAAAATATTTGAAGAGATTATAATTGAAGGTTTCCCTGAAATGGGAAAGGAACTTCCTTCCAAGTTCAGGAAGCCCAGAGTCCCATACAGGATAAATCCAAGGAGAAACACCAAGACACATATTAATCAAACTAACAAAAACTGAACACAAGAACAAATATTAAAAGCAGCAAGGGAAAATCAACAAATAACATACAAGAGGACCCCCGTAAAGCCAACAGCTGATCTTCAACAGAAACTATGCAGGCTAGAAAGGAATGGCAAGATATATGTCAAGCGATGAAAGTGGAAAAAATTACAACCAAGATTATTTTATTCAGCAGGGATCTCATTTAGATTTGAAGGAGAAATCAAAAGCTTTAAAGACAAACAAAAGTTAAGAGAATTCAGAACCACCAAACCAGTTCTTCAATAAATGCTAAAGGAACTTCTCTAGACACAAAACATAAAAAGAAAGGCCTATAAAAACAAATCCAAAACAATAAAGTTAACAGTAACAGGATGATACTTATCAATAATTACCTTAAATATAAATGGGCTAAATGTTCCAACTAAAAGACACAGATTGACTGAATGGATACAAAAAGAAGACCCCTATGTATGCTGTCTATAAGAGACCCACCTGAGACCTAAGGAGACATACAGATAGAGAATAAGGGGCTGGAAAAAGTTATACCATGCAAATGGAAATCGAAAGAAAGCATGAGTAGCAATACTCATATCAGATAAAATAGACTTTAAAATAAAGACATTTATGAAACAAAGAAAGACACTACATAATGATCATAACTGACATATTGTTAGCCAGACTCATCAAGAAAAAAGGGAGAAGACTCAAATTAATAAAATTAGAAGTGAAAAAGGAGGAGTTATAACAGACAACACAGAAATACAAAGGATTGTAAGATCCTACTATGAGCAACTATATCCCAATAATATGGACAACCTGGAAAAAATTGGCAAATTCTTAGAAACATATAGCCTTCCAAAACTGAACCAGGACAAAATAGAAAATATGAATAGGCCAATACAGACACAGAAATCAAAACTATAATAATAATTAAAAAAAATATTCCAGTAAACAAAAACCCAGAGACCTTCCAAGGTGAATTCTAACAAAAGTTTAAAGAGCTAACACCTATCCTACTCAGACTCTTCCAGAAAATCACAGAGGGAGGAAAACCCCCAAACTCACTCTGTGAGACCAGTAGCATGCTAGTGCCAAAACCAGACAAATATGCCACAAGAAAAGAAAATTACAGGCCGATATCACTGATGAACATAGATGCAAAATTTTTCAACAAAATTCTAGCAAACAGAATTCAACAGCGCATTAAAAAGATCTTGAATCATTACCAAGTGGGCTTTATCCCAGGGATGTAAGGATTCTTCAATATATGCAAATCAATCGATTTGAGACACCACATTAACAAACTGAAAGATAAAAACCCTATGATTATCTCAGTAAATGCAGAGAAAACTTTTGACAAAATTCAGTACCAATCTATAATAAAACTCTCCAGAAAGCAGGAACAGAAGCAATCTACCTCAACATAATAAAGGCCATATATGACAAATCCACAGCAAATATTATTCTCAATGGTGAAAAATTTAAAGCATTTCCTCTAAAATCAAGAACAAGACTGGGGTGCCCACTCTTGCCACTCTTGTTCAATGTAGTTTTGGCAGTCCTAGCCACAGCAATCAGAGAAGAAAAAGAAATAAAAGGAACAAGATTGGAAAAGAAGAAAAACTCCAACTGTTTGCAGATGACATGATTCTTTACAAAGAAAACTCTAAAGATGTCACCAGAAAATTACTAACACTAATCAATGAAAATAGCAAAGTCAAAGGATACAAAGTTAATACACAGAAATGGCTTGCACTCCTATGTACTAACAATGAAATATCAGGAGGAATTAAGGAAACAATCACATTCACCATTGCAGCAAAAAGAATAAAACACCTAGGGATAAACCTACATAAAGAGATGAAGCACAGACATCAGTTTGCCAATAAAGGTCTGTATATTCAAAGATATGGTTTTTCCAGTAGTCATGTACTGATGTGAGAGTTGGACCATAAAGAAGACTGAGTGCCAAAGAACTGATAGGCAATTACTATCAAACTATCAATGATATTTTTCACAAAATTAGAACAAATAATTTTACAATTTGCATGGAAACATAAAACACCCCCAAATAGCCAAAGCAATCTTGAGAAAGAAGATTGGAGTTGGAGAAATCATCTGCCTGAAATCAGACTATACTATAAAGTGACAGTCATCAAGATAGTATGGTACTGTCACCAAAAAAAGAAATATTGACCAATGGAACAAGATAGAAATCCTGGAGAGAAATCCATTCACCTATGGGGACCTTATCTTTGATGAAGGAGGCAAGAATATACAATGGAGAAAAGACAGTATCTTCAATAATTGGTACTAGGAAAGTTGAGGAACTACCTGTGAAAGAACGAAATTAGAACACCTCTTAACACCACACACAAAAATAAACTCAAAATGGATTAAAGACTAAAAAATATAAAACTCTTAGAGGAAAATTTAGACAGAACACTCTTTGACATAAATGACAGCAAGATCATCTATGACCCACCTCCTTTGTAAATGGAAATAAAAGAAAAATAAACAAATGGGACCTAATTACACTTAAAAACTTTTGCACAATGAAGGAAACTATAAGCAAGTGAAAAGACAACTCTCAGAAAGGGAGAAAATAATAACAAATGAAACAGCTAGCAAAGGATTAACTCCAAAATATACAAGCTCCTCATGTGGTTCAATACTAGGAAAACAAATTATCCAATCTAAAAAAGAGCAGAAAAACTAAACATACCTTTTTTCAAAGAAAATGTACAAATGGCTAACAAACACATGAAAAGATGCTCAACACTGCTCATTATTAGAGAAAGGCAAATCAAATTTACAATGAGCTATCACCTCATACCAGGGAGAATGGCCACCATCAAAAAATCCACAAACAAGAATTGCTGGAGAGGATGTGGAGATTAGGGAACTCCCTTGTATTGCTGATAGGAATATAAATTGATACAGCTACTACGGAGATTCCTTAAAAAACAAGGAATAAAATCACCATTTGACCAAGCAATACCTCTTCTAGACATATTCCCTAAAGAAACCAAAACTGAAAAAGACATATGTACCCCAATATTTATTGCACTACTGTTTACAATAGCTAGGATGTGGAAACAACCTAGATGTCCATCAACACATGAATGGATAAAAAAGCTATGGTACATATATACAAGGGAAACTACTCAGCCATGAAAAGGTACATATTTGAGTCAGTTCTAATGAGGTGGATGAACGTAGAGCCTATTATACGAGGGAAGTAGGTCAGAAAGATAAAAATAATATCATCTATTAATGCATATAAATGGGATCTACAAAGATGGTGCTGATGAATCTGTCTGTAGGGCAGCACTGGAGATGCAGACATAGAGAACAGACTTATAAACAAGGGTGATGGGAGGAAAGAGAGGGTGAGATGAATGGAGAGAGCAGCATGGAAGTATATATACTACGATATGTAAAGTAGATAGCCAATGGAAATTTGCTGTATGATTCAGGAACAAACTGGAGCTCCATAACAACTTAGGGGGTGGGAAAGGGTGGGAGGTGGGAGGGAGGTTCAAGAGGGAGGAGACACATGTACACCTATGTCTAATTTATGTTGATGTTTGGCCACCTCATGCGAAGAGTTGACTCATTGGAAAAGATTCTGATGCTGGGAGGGATTGGGGGCAGGAGGAGAAGGGGACGACCGAGGATGAGATGGCTGGATGGCATCATGGACTCGATGGACGTGAGTCTGAGTGAACTCCTAGAGATGGTGATGAACAGGGAGGCCTGGCGTGCTGTGATTCATGGGGTTGCAAAGAGTCGGACATGACTGAGCGACTGAACTGAACTGAACTGAACTGATGGCAGAAATCAGACCAGCATTGTGAAGCTATTATCTTTCAATTAAAAATAAAAATAAATAAAATAACTAGGAATAAAACTATCATATGACCCAGCAATTCCACTACTGGGCATATGCCCTCAGAAAAGCATAATGAAAAAGGCACCTGTACCCCAATATGCATTTGAATCAGTTCTAATGAGATGGATGAACCTAGAACCTATTATACAGAATGAAGTAAGTCAGAAACAGAAAGACAAATGCTGAATATTAGCACATATATATGGAATCTAGAAAGATGGAACTGATGATCCTATTTGCAGGGCAGCAAGGGAGACACAGACATAAAGAACAGACTTAGGGTCACAGTGCGGGAGGAAGAGGGTTGGAGAGAGTAGTATTAAAACGTGTACATCACCGTATGTAAAACAGATAGCCAGTGGGAATTTGCTATATGATGCAGAGACCCCAAAGGAGGTGCTCTGTGACAGCCTGGAGGGGTTGGATGGGGAGGAAGGTGGGAGGGAGGTTTAAGAGGGAGAGAACAAATGTACACCTATGGCTGATTCATGCTTCTGTGTGACAGAAACCATTGCAATACTATAAAGTAATAACCTCCAGTTAAAAACAAAATAAAATGATGAGGAGCAAAGAAATTTAAGTGTTTTTCTATCTACCTACTGTAAATATATATAAGTATTTATATGTGTGTACAATACATATGCAATATATATATGTATGTAGTATATATAAAATAGTATAAGCGTATATGTAATGTATATATATAATGCCATGCATATGGAAATACACAACTTTTATCACCTTATACTGTAATCACTTGTGAATGTCTCTACTTTATTCCCTAAACTCCTTAAGAACAGGACTATGTATTAATCTTCCTTGTATTCCTCAGCGATGGGCATTTGATAGAAGTTTAAATTCATTAAGTACAAGTGAGTTAAATCTAATAGCTTTGTGTTTGACAAATTCATAGCAAATAAAATTTGATGCAATAAATTTGTAAGGTATTTCATAGAAGTACACTAAGTTCTCTGATAAGGAACATTAACTTACTTAGGTTATTTGATTACTCTCTAATTCACTGATGCATTAATTTTCTGAATACAGTAATTACCAAATCAGGAATTGCTGATAGAGAAATGAATAAAAATCTACTGCCTCAGGGCATTTAACAATGCCCAAGGGCCCTAACATATTTCTGAAAAATAAAATCTCCAAAAGTTATTTGCTCACTAGCAGAATTAGCCTTGCTAATTGTCACACATGTGAGATAAATTTTTAAGTGTCTCAATCTTTTAGGAGTTTATAAAAGTGAACACATTATTTCAATTGACACACTCAATATGGAAAATATACAAACAGTGCAGAGTGATTAAATACAAACACATTAATATTGTTCAACCCCAGCATGAACAAATTTAAGAGTAGAATGAAGAAAACATGATCAGCAAGGCAGGAGAGAGATAATAAAGAATCAGTTCTAATCAATCAAGAAAGGGTCCGCATCAAGGTTGCCATTTCCAGAGTTCTCTGAATAATAAGAAAGACCATTTCGATCACCCAGTGTGTGGGAAAAACTTTTCTAGATCATGACTATTACCAGGGGAAACAAAAATTGATAATGAAACATACATAGGAAGGAGATTTAGAAGAAACAGGACTTTCAAACTGAAGGGAAATGGAATTCAAGTGGCACTGAATTCCCAGTTCCAGTAGCACTATAGAGGAATTTTTTATTCCGTTTGCCTTTCTGAAAAGTCACTGAACAACTAAGAATGGAAAAACAAAGTAAAACAAGACAAGTTTTCACAATTCTCACATAGATTTAAACAAATAATTTTACATTGAATAAAGGAGATCTTACCCTGTCTTCCTGCTTAATCTCTACCATTTGTAATTCCATCCAAAACCTTCTCCCCACATCCTAGCACACCTTGGTTTTGCACACTTTCCTTGATCATCCCATATGTAGAATTCCAATAATATATTTCCCTACCCTTAGAACAGGTTCTTAGGATGGATTCCCAAGTAAATGAGAGACATACTTTGGTACCTTTCCTAAAATAGTGAGTTGATTTTTCACTGGATTTTAAAATAATGTCTAAATAATGTCAAGGTTTTATAATTTTTAATTTGTATGAGAGCCTCTCATACCAAGAGGAATTCTGGTACCTAAATGCACTACATAATCTATTTTCAATTTTATTTTCAGGAAGTATTAAATGAAGACTTTTGAGAAATCACCTTACCCAGTGAGTTTGACTGCATGTGTCCGAAACTTTCGATATTTTTCTGAGTCTTCATTTGCGCTGGTAATGTGTCTATATATCCCTGTCTTATAATTGAAGAAATCCTCATGAACTTGCATTATAGCTAAAATAAAACCCAACAGGATAAATGACATGATTTTAAATCATTATCTTAAAAAAAAAAAAACTTCAGAAATTGTTACAGAACAGTCAACAAGTAAATTACCAGGGGTAGAATCTAAAAAGGGATTTTGCAGTTCAGCTTAATCTTCTTTCCTACTTAATTGATTGAATCATTTTCTAGTTCTCTTTTAAAAGTATCTTTTAGCTACTTAGCATATTACTTAAAGTCACGTTATACATTTAGAACTCGATCTTTTTTAATTGACAGAAGCACTGTTATCGGGAGCTGAATCCTTGAAGGAAACCCACTACACTCACTGGTGATCACTATTTCTCCATTAACCTTGGGCTTCTCCATCAGCCCCTTAAAATTCCAATTAAGCTATCAGTGAAGGATGAACCTAAGAAACAGGGTTTAAAGTAACTGTCCTTCCTCCGTAGAAGTAAATACAAAGGTTTCCTTGGTGAGTTTGAATAAAAAGTAAACCCTGAGCAAAAGAATACTCTGACAAGATTGCATCCCTCCAGCTCTGGGGAGCTAAGCCAACAGTGTATTCTTTAGAGAGGAAGAGCTTATACTCTTCAGAAAGGAAGAGCTTATATTTTATAAAACTCTTCTTTCTTCCCTCACCTAGATTATTTCTTTTTCTTCTCTGTATTGTGGCTGTTTTATTGAAAGGCTTGAGCAATTTATGGTGAATACTTTAAACTTCTCCTCTAGAAGACATGAATTGAAAGCATTTTTATTTGGGCTAGTTACAAATACCTTGACAACTGTGCACAATGCTTGTCTTAGTTTGATGTGAATTTTAAATAAAATAAGAAAGAAAGCCACTAACATTTGACAGATCCTAAAATGAAGCTTCTCCTCCAAAGTCAAGTATTACTTTTGATTTCTACTTTTTATTTCATTTTTTAATGTTGCATGCCTTTTCTGATGGTGTCCAAATATTCATGAAAGAGATGAAATCTTTATTTACTTGAACACACCTTTCCAGAGGATGTTAAGAATTTATATAACTGTACTCTATTCAGCTCTTTGCTTTTGTCCTCTTTCCCGCACCTAAACTTCTTTTTAGTTCTACAGATTTTAGAAGAATGCACACAGTACTATTTATTCCTCATTCTATCACACTTTACATTCTTTTGTAAGGCAAAGGGGGAAAAGGTTGTACATTAGCACTGGCAACAACATGCAGACAGACATGTTGCATCTACAGCAAGATGAGGCAACCAGCATTTATAACTGTGAAAATATTGCTATCGGCAATCTCTTCCATAGAGCTACTGACTCAGTTAGCATTCAAAGCACCATGAATAAAAAGTACTCTTCAATGCAGAAAAATATCCTCCCCAACTAAAGAAACATGAATGAGATGCCATGACAATTAACTTGAAAATGGATTCCTCCTTGAGTTTCTGACACCAAACAGACCTGATGATCTAACTACATAAGCTACCATAATGCAATTTTACTTTTGGAAAACCACACAAGGGTATTATTACACTCTACCCACACACAAGGGTAGGATACTGAGCTGTCTTCTGCTCTTGGTTCAGCCTGGCAGGAGGAATGTTCTCAGCAAACATCGGTTCCATGATGCTGAATAATTTGAACTTCAACTTTATTATTTTCAAATTTTACCTCTTTATTTTTGATTCAGTCTGTAAAATTCATGAATACTTAAGTATCTGGCCATTAAATAAACACAAGATATTCTCAATTTTCAATCATTATGCTGCAGATTTCTTTTAACTGATTAAAAGAATGAGAGAGAAACTTTAAACAGTAATATAATGATTTAAAGACTCAAAGAGGTTTAAATAATTTGACCAAAGTCCTTTAAGTAGCAAATGTCAAAATTGTAATTTCAAATTCAACCTTGACTTCAAATGCCTGGCTTCCTTCAAGTTTATCACACAAACTCTAGTTAATGAAGGATATATTTAAATTACACATTAATTCCCTACTGTTTTTCTAGCCTTCAAAGGTTACACAACTGAAAGGAGAAAAAAAATTTCTTTTTATTCATTTCAGGTTTTGTGTATGGCCCCAGTGCCTGGAGAATCCCAGGGATGGTGGAGCCCAGTGGGCTGCCATCTGTGGGGTCGCACAGAGTCGGACACGACTGAAGCGACTTAGCAGCAGCAGCAGCAGCAGCAGCCCAGGATTTTAAAAACTGAATTCAGGCCATGTTCAGAATAAGCTTTGGTTTCTCAATAAATGTTAAGTGATGATAAAGATCAATAAAAGTCTTTCCAACACAATTTTAAAATCTGTAGTTCCTGTTATCTGTTGAACCAATATTGATTAGGCCGGCATTCAGAAACATAAAAATACATATAACCAGTAGTTCCTTGGGTATACATCAAATGTTTTCAATTTAATCTTGGTTAACCTAATTATTTTATTTATTTATCAATTCCAGTGCATTGATAATGTTAATATTTTTTTGGACTTTTCAGTATTCACAGCCTGAATTTCTATTTTAGGCCTCACTGGTTTTGTTCTTCCAAGCATTTCAAGGCAATATTTAATACTGGAAATAGACACTGTGAACTTATTTTTATTCATACCATTGGTGCAAAATAAATTCCAATAGATAAGCAGAGGAACTGTGTATCAGATATAATATCTTCATATTAAATCATAGGACATTTTATAAATTAGTATATTGTTTCCTTATTGATTTTAGTTTACTATCCATAACACATTTTCAAAATAGATCAAAATGGAAAGCATTTTATAAAACACAAAAATCATCCTGGCTTATTTGATTTCTTTAGAGCTCATAGGAAAAGTTAAGTGTCTACTTTGTTTCTATTGCTAAACCTTCATTTTTTTACAATCCATTATCTAATCCATTTAAACTGAAGTGAGAAGATTTTTAACACTATGTATGAGTCAAAAATATCTAAACAATCGAACAAGCTCTCAGTATTTCCTGTTTGAATATCTTTTGGGTCCATGATCACTTTGTATAGACTAAGCTGACTTTCATCCAATGTGTCGATAACATTTGTTCAACAATTCAATTTATGAATGAGTCTGTCTTCTTCAAGAACAAGAGGAGCTAATGAGGCTATTCAGTGAGCATATCTCCTATAATTACATTGGTCTTACAACCATTGAATCTTTAAGAATTATCTAAAAGCAAAAGATGTTTATCATTTATTAAGTTCTTTATATAGGAGTTAAATGCAAAGTTGTTTATTAAAGGAATAAATAAGACACAATCATATTTCATCCAAGCTTACCTTGTGTGCATGCTAAGCCACTTCAATCAAGTCCGACTCTTTACGATTCCATGGACTATAGCCTTCCAGGCTCCTCTGTCCATGGGATTCTCCAGGCAAGAATACTGGAATGGATTGCCATGCCCTCCTCCAGGGGATCTTCCCGACCCAGGAATCAAACCCATATCTCTTATATCTCCTGATTGACAGGCAGGTTCTTTACCACAAGTGCCACGTGGGAAGCCCAAGCTTACCTTGAACTGGTCCATTTTGCATGATTTCTCTCATGATCTCAGTTTCCTGGAGAGAAAAATACCAGGGAACACGATTATTGTTGTCAGAGTACACTACACCTATTATTTGGTCTGTAATGTTAGGGGCTGTACAATCAGCTTAGGAATTATGGAACCCAGTGTGCCTTGACAACTTGCAATTTACTCTTAATCATACTTTGAAATACTTGCATGTGAATCTCCACATTGGTGAATTTGCTAAAGACAAGACACACACATGTTTCATTGACTCTTACCACTGGCAATAATTTTGGAACGAAGAGAAAATATAATAATTTTTATGGTCAAAAAGAAAAAAATAAAACACTGATTTATCAGTGGAAAGTAGTGTCAGCTCCATTCTTTGGACCACAACAGTGATCCCAGATGATTATTTTGTGAGGTTCCTCAGTTTTAGCATACAAATATTTCTCTGTTTTCATCCACTGTGTAATGCAACTTTTAGGAATGAAGAAGTTCATTCACATATGCACTTTGATTAGAGTACATCCCAGAAACTAGGACAGAAACAAATATTAACCCTGCACCAGTCCTCAAGATATTTCCATTTTGATGGAGTAGACAGAAAATCACATAACTAGTTGCTAAGTAACATAACTATAAAATACTAAGTAACATAACTAATCCTGATATACTAAACTTGATTATAGAGACAAGCATAAATACCGTGGATGCAAACAAGAATGGGACATTAATTCTGCCTAGAAGTCAAGAAAACTTCTCAGAGAAGATGACGTTTTGACCTACTTCCTTGACATGGAAGTTGGTGGGATAACAACTGGTGTGAGAGGAATCATCACCCAGTCATCACCCAGCTAAGTAGAAGTAAAGAGGGCCTGGTGTATGTGGGGAGCATACAGCGTTCAGTTTATGAGGAACATTATGGGCAGGTGGGGAATGGGTAGGTTGGTTGGACATGAGTCCAAAAAGCAGTAGATCAGAACCAAGTCACGAAGGACCTGTATGTCATGATAAGAATGTTGGACTGTATTCTACAGATAATTGGAAATCACTGAAGCTTCAAACAGTCTGAAAGTGAGAATGTCTGGGTGACATTGATAAGATGGAGTAAAATTCTCCCAGAATTTTAACACGACAAACTGGAATCCAGGGGAATCTTTTCCCCACCATGACTCTTTCCATTTCAAGTATTTTGTGGAGTAAGGCAAAGGATGAATAAAATAAGCTAAGACCACAAAAAAGTCAATGAAAAAAGATTTGCTTTAGCTTTTATCTGTCAAGTATGTATATATGTATGTGTGTATAGACTTCCCTAGTGGCTCAGTCAGCAAAGAATCCACCTGAAATGCAGACCCAGGAATCAAACCCATATCTCTTATATCTCCTGATTGACAGGCAGGTTCTTTACCACAAGTGCCACGTGGGAAGCCCAAGCTTACCTTGAACTGGTCCATTTTGCATGATTTCTCTCATGATCTCAGTTTCCTGGAGAGAAAAATACCAGGGAACACGATTATTGTTGTCAGAGTACACTACACCTATTATTTGGTCTGTAATGTTAGGGGCTGTACAATCAGCTTAGGAATTATGGAACCCAGTGTGCCTTGACAACTTGCAATTTACTCTTAATCATACTTTGAAATACTTGCATGTGAATCTCCACATTGGTGAATTTGCTAAAGACAAGACACACACATGTTTCATTGACTCTTACCACTGGCAATAATTTTGGAACGAAGAGAAAATATAATAATTTTTATGGTCAAAAAGAAAAAAATAAAACACTGATTTATCAGTGGAAAGTAGTGTCAGCTCCATTCTTTGGACCACAACAGTGATCCCAGATGATTATTTTGTGAGGTTCCTCAGTTTTAGCATACAAATATTTCTCTGTTTTCATCCACTGTGTAATGCAACTTTTAGGAATGAAGAAGTTCATTCACATATGCACTTTGATTAGAGTACATCCCAGAAACTAGGACAGAAACAAATATTAACCCTGCACCAGTCCTCAAGATATTTCCATTTTGATGGAGTAGACAGAAAATCACATAACTAGTTGCTAAGTAACATAACTATAAAATACTAAGTAACATAACTAATCCTGATATACTAAACTTGATTATAGAGACAAGCATAAATACCGTGGATGCAAACAAGAATGGGACATTAATTCTGCCTAGAAGTCAAGAAAACTTCTCAGAGAAGATGACGTTTTGACCTACTTCCTTGACATGGAAGTTGGTGGGATAACAACTGGTGTGAGAGGAATCATCACCCAGTCATCACCCAGCTAAGTAGAAGTAAAGAGGGCCTGGTGTATGTGGGGAGCATACAGCGTTCAGTTTATGAGGAACATTATGGGCAGGTGGGGAATGGGTAGGTTGGTTGGACATGAGTCCAAAAAGCAGTAGATCAGAACCAAGTCACGAAGGACCTGTATGTCATGATAAGAATGTTGGACTGTATTCTACAGATAATTGGAAATCACTGAAGCTTCAAACAGTCTGAAAGTGAGAATGTCTGGGTGACATTGATAAGATGGAGTAAAATTCTCCCAGAATTTTAACACGACAAACTGGAATCCAGGGGAATCTTTTCCCCACCATGACTCTTTCCATTTCAAGTATTTTGTGGAGTAAGGCAAAGGATGAATAAAATAAGCTAAGACCACAAAAAAGTCAATGAAAAAAGATTTGCTTTAGCTTTTATCTGTCAAGTATGTATATATGTATGTGTGTATAGACTTCCCTAGTGGCTCAGTCAGCAAAGAATCCACCTGAAATGCAGGAAATGCAGAGTCAATCCCTGGGTCAGGGAAATCCCCTAGAGAAAGAAATGGCCACCCACTCCAGTATTCTTGCATGGAGAATCCCATGGAAAGATGAGCCTGGCAGGATCACAGAAGAGTCCATTGGGTTGCAAAAGAGCCAGACCCAACTTAACAACTAAACCACCATTTACTTTATATACACATATATACGTATGTGTTATATAATAAACATAATTATAAAACTCTATTCCCAAGGAAATTTTAAAATTTAAGGCAATCATTTGCACAGCTAATATTACAAAGATCAAAAATTATACCCAAATTGGAAGTCATTAATAAACACTTCAATAATATCAAAAAATATATGTGAAAGCATAGTATTATTTTAGAATATACTTGTTTATAAATAGTTTTATTAACAGTAGATTATATTTTTGAGAAAGCTAACCACTAAGAAGTCTTGCAATTCAGACTTACATTGGAAGAGACCCTGTACGGAGGAGAACACTGGTAGATCCTATTGGATTTCTCGATGCTGTTGGGACATGGCGTGGTGGCATGCCGTTTTCCCCGTCCATCAGACCTACTTGCCATGGCGCAGCCATTGTTGGTAGCATTTTGGTCCTTGAAAAGTGGATAGCACGCATGGGATACCAGTCTATGAGGAGTAAGCAAAGAAGTAAATGTAATACTTAGGAAATGCAGTAATGCCCTATCTCTGTACGATTTTACCGATTTGCGTATCTGTAAATCTTTCTGGCTGCTTACATATAAGTTTCATGACACTGAACAGAGTCGTTCAATCATATGAAATCTTTCCCCGCCCCATTCCTATATCTTCGCTATAGTTTTTTTTCATGGTAAGGCATTTTATTTTAAATATAGCAGTGTGTACATGCCAATCCCAAACTCCCAATCTATCCCTCCCTCTAACCCTTGCCCTCTGGTAACTATAAATTTTTTTTCTAAGCCTGTGAGTCTGTTCTGTTTTATAAATGAGCTTATTTGTATCAAATTTTTTTAGGTTCTAAAACATTGTTCAAATCCATTCTAATAAAGACATTTATCTACCAAAGAGAATTTTGTGAAGATGAAAAGCAATGATTAATAAAATAACTCCTTAAGTCTTCATTTAGAACTATAATATAAAAAAGCCAAATTGATAGCCAAAGGAAATTTGCTGTATGACTCAGAGAACTCAAACTGGAGCTTTATAACAACCTAGAGGGGTAAGATGGGGAGGGAAGAAGGAGGGAGTTTCAAGAGGGACATATGTATACCTATGATTCATATTGATGTTTGGCAGAAACCATCACAATACTGTAAAGCAATTATCCTTTAATTAAAAATAGATAAGTTAAAAAAGCCAAATTTAATATGAAAAAGAACAGGTTTTATCATATTAAGATGGAGTACTCTGATAAATTATATGTTTTAGAATTAAGTATTTTTACATTTTTATTGTTATAAACACCTTCTCATAGGACTTCAATTATTATGTGCTTATAATTCATGATCCTTCAGGAGAAATTGTATATACTACTACAGTATTGAAGTGAATAAGGTAGAAAGTTATCAGATATATACATTATACAAATGATAAAAGAATTTTGATTTCTGATTTTGAAACTGAACATAGAAAAATACAAATTATTTGGATCCAAATCTAACACAATTCATTGAACATGGAAGCAGATGATAAGGAAAATGAAACAGTGAATTTATTTCATGGATAGTTAATGTTCAGCTGGCCATAGAATTATGGTACTAGGATTGCCTCAAGGAAATTCAACAGTGTGAAAAAAGTAAGAGAATCTAAGTAAGGAGCATGATGTAAGCTAAGCCACTTTCACAAAAGATATTTGGGGATAATGAGTACTATGGATTGAGGTGTATCACCCTAAATTCATGAATTTAAGCTCTACTCACCAGTGCAATGGCATTTAGAGATAGGAACTTTGAAAGATAATTAGCTTCTTTTTGTGTGTGGTAATATAACTTTATTTAAACCAGTAGTGAAAATATTCACATTCTTGAATAATATACTAGATTGGAAACAAACCATGATTATCAGATCATCCATGAACAAGGTAAGATTATGGGAAAAAATTTTCAGAAAGAATTAGCATTTTCTTTCCAGAAAATGTTTCCCTATGCTAGCTTTTCAAATCTCCCTACAAAACTTCTGCTCCATGTAAGTTTAGTTATTCTGTATTCATTCACTTTTCTCTACTTTTCAAACATTTGTGTGCTTTGCTTTTCAACCATAGGTTTATCTTTCTATATACAGATTATCTATATTATCTCTACGTACATATATATAGTTATATCAGTATAGACAGATAATTAGCTTTAAATTAAATCATGAGGGTGGGACCCTCATGCTGAGATTAGTACCCTGATAAGAGGAACAGAGCCGTGTCTCTCTGCAAGTGGGGACTCAGTAAGAAGGCAAGCCAAGAGGAGGGGTCTCACCAGAAAGCGATTTGACTTTGAGCACCTTGATCGTGAACTTAGCTTCCAGAAATAAAAACTCTGTGGTTTAGGCCAGAGTTTATGGTGTTTTGGTATGTTAATCTGAGCAGACTAATACAAGGAGATTTAATTGGCTTTCAATGTTAAGTTACATTTTTAAGCTCCTAAAGGGCTTTAACTTTTATTATAGTAAAATAATACAAACAGAAGCTGACTGAGCACTATTAAATCAGGAAGGTATTAGCCCAAGTTGCCCATTCTAATCACCATCTTATTAGCAAAGCATTAGATACAAATTTTAAAGAACTTTATAAATACATAACACCCAGTCTCTTATAGCACACCCAGAGTACTCAGTGGATGAGGAAAGAAAATGTGGGCGGCACATACATCAACTATTAGTTATCAGCTGCTATTTCCTTTGCCAAATAACTCAGCTTTTAAGTAGATCTTATAGTAAATACAGGGTGCTGCATGGGTATCAGACTACATGAGAGTAAAGAAATGCAACCTGCTTTTCGTCTCATCAGATGGGATTAATGGTGACAATGATGTTGATGAGTTGAGGCAACTATACAGCATGTCTTTATATCATCCCTCTGGGTCTTAGGCTAATTTTCCCCGGCATCATCTATTAATCTGCCTGGGGAACTCAGAGTCTCAAGATAAGTTCAACTCTACCCCCACTGTGGGACTCTACAACCATTTGGCTGAGAACCACAAGAAGACAATGCTTACTTGTCTCTATTAATTTAGCTAGAAAAGTATACATTTTTTCAAACAGTTGTTTCTGATAGCTTATAACTTCAGTAGATACCAAACAGAGAATATATTTAAATGAAATTCCTGGGTTTATATAGATGTAGCATATATATTTGTAGAGTTTGGAGAAAATGCAAAAATTTTTTTCCCTTTATTCTAACCCAAGCAGCACTCTTAAGAATCCTAGAGATGCATGTTGGGGAGCTATTTACCCACGTTTTCTCAGGTACCACCAAGCCCTATCAACACTTCCGCTGTGGCATCCATGACGCTTCTTGGCACAGCAAGAGATCAAATTCTGAGGGGATAGGTTGGCGGTGTATCGACCTTGGGACTGAATTGCTATGCGGTCAGCTGCCACACCTGCTTCAAAGAGAATATTAATTAATATTGCCATATAATATTGCCAAAATTTGCATAGCCCTTTTTGTCTGAATCATTAAACTAGTCTCTGAAACTTAATGGAACTTAAAGGCCAAATGTGATGCATATTCCAACACACTCAACCATGTCATAATTTCAGTCATAGTTTATGTCCAGCTTTGGCATTGCTTCATTATGTTACCATCTTCAAAGTCTGTTCTAGTTCCTTGTTCTTTTCATGTTCTATATGCTTCTGAATTCTTCATGAAGTAACCTGTCAAGTGAAACACCTTACAAGCAAGAGTCATATCTTGCTTACATTTATATCTCCTGTACTTAAAATGTGTGTGTGTGTGAATATATATAATGAATATATATAATAAATGTAACTAACCTGAAGCAATCAGAAAAGCTAATCACAAAAATATTCATTGAAAATTTTTCCATGTTAATCTGATATAGTGAAGTAAATTAAATTTTGGTTTTAAAACTAATTGAGACTAGCATGAATCTACATTATAAACTATCACTAATTAATACTTATGTATGGAATCTAGAAAGATGGTACAGATGAAACTATTTGCAGGGCAGGAATAGAGACACAGACATAGAAAACAGACTTGTAGATACAGTCGGAGGGAATCAAAGAGTGGGACAAATTGAGAGAGTAGGATCAACGTACGTACACTACCGTGAGTAAAACAGATAACTGTGGAAAGATGCTGGATGACACAGAGAGCTCAGCTCCTTGCTCTGTGATGATGACCTAGAGGGCTGGGATGCGGGGATGGCTCCAGAGGGAGGCGATACATGTATCGCTGATTCATTCATATGTAGCTAATTCATTCTACGGTACAGCAGAAACCAACAAAACGCTGTAAATCAACTAAACTCTGATTTTTAAAAATTATCAAAAAGCTACATAGCACAGTTCCGTGCTTATAATTATCTTGAAGATCATGTTCCTAATCTCAGTAGATGTAGAATTCACCTTGTTTTATGTATATGTCTACCCTTTGTGACTGAACATTCTTTTTGTTTGAATAATTCCCTAGCACGGCTGTTGTTAATGGGTGTTCCTTTGCCCAGCACGCATTTGTTCACCACCTGCTAGGTGGCAGGCACAAGACTAAGCAGTAGAAATTGCAACAATGAACAAAGTCAAGAGTCATCATCCTGACCTCATAGAATGATAGACTGGGGAAACTAATCAACCAGTAGCAGAAAACTATATATGTGAGCATTTTGATCATGCAACCATAATAATATGTGTGTGGAGATCACAAGAAAATCGGAGTCAGTGACATTTTGGTACAGACTTTTGCTGTTGTTGGAGACCTGATATAGTCTTCTCAATCTCTGACTCACTTTTGATTAAAGGAAACACATTCATAACCTTTCTTCTACCTATCACTTTTCTCAGAAGTTATAGTTTTTGCTCATCAAAATTATCTGTGTACTGGAATCCCTCACAGTGCTAGTTTAGAATTATTAAACTAGCACTGAAATAAATTCTTTAAAAATAATTCCTTTATATATGTATTTCTGTATATGTATTTATAAAATGTAACTACAGCATGTGTACAATTCTGTAGTGTAATTGCTGGCATATTTTAGATGCTCAGTGTGTGTTGGATCTATAACCTCCTACTTGCTTCTCAATTCCTATGTAGTTTGTGCTAGGATGTATTTCATAGGAGCAAAAATCATTATACCTCCATCTCTCTCAGTCTCAAGAAAATAATTCCCTGTTTCATAAAAGAAAATAGAAATTCCTTGATGCTTTGACTTTCAGTACAAGGGCTCAGAATCAAGTATTCCCGTAACCATTCTCCGGTTCATAAAAGACTTTCACCAACAATTTTGAAGGAGTCAGAAACCTGCCTCTGGGCTCACTTCTAGGACTTCTTGCTTTTCACTTTGGGCAGGTCACTTCTTTTGTTTGTGCCTCTTTTATAAAAGCAAAGGCTTGAAAATGGGGACCTCTACCTTCCCTTCCAGCTCCATGAATCTGTAAATTCCAACCAAAGGATAAGAGTTTTAAATTCTAATGATATTCAACATGTTGCTCTTATTACAGACATTCCTGAATCTCAGTGAAAGTTTAATCCAAATTCTCTTGAAATACTTAGAAAATGTCAGAAGATTTAAGAATGACTCAGTTCAACAAATTGTTTTCTGCTCTTTATATGAAAACTTTCACCTGGCTTTACCTCTGAGACTCACACTGCTATTTTTCCTGCTTAATTTATTCCTCTCCAAGTTTGCTCCGCAGCGGGCATCACCCCTACCATTCGGAACTCTTTCGCCTCTTAGCCTCTGACATCTTGCTTAAATTTTATTTAGCTATATAACTATATTTTTATATGTATGTATATTTTTAATTGTCTTCTTTATCCCATTTTATGATTTTTAGCTTCTTTGAAAGACAGCTTTTCTCTTTGTAACTACTGCTATATTGAACATTCAGGATACAAAACTGACATCTGTTAGGCAGAGGGACAGATGGACTTAGCCCTGTGCTGAGGCCGTCTATGGGACTGTGATCAATGGACTCCAAAAACACACAGCCCAGATCAGCTTAGCAAGTTACTCTCAGTATTTCACAGCAAATATCTTTCCTAAGACATTTTCAGAAATGCTGATCTAGCTTAAAGTAAAATTATTACATATCCCTTAGGAGGTGAAATACATTAACCATATAAACATAAAATGGCAAATGATGTATCTGATTAAATCTGTCCCCATCCATTTGAAACAAGGCTCAAAGAGATTCCCGTGCCAGAGAATGTTTACCCTGAGGGAATAATCATTACCATAGAAGTAACAGATGGAGATGCTCCAGGGTGAGCTCAACCAAGTGCATCTTTTCTAGAACAAACTAGCTTATTCTATGAAGGGATGCTATTTAGAGAAAGTATCAGCACTCCTCTGCCCTAAGAAGTGCCACCCTTCAGAGCCTATGAAGTTATTTCATGATGCATTCGGTACTTAGTCTGTTTTTGAGGACTCTTGGAATTATTTCTAAGCATAGAGCACAGTTTTATGAAACTGATCTTTGAGAGTAGACAATGTTGTGTGAGGTTTAATTGTTGTAATACAATCAACACATTTCGAGGATACTTTGGAAACCAAATCCTGGGATTAACCTGTGGACTGATGTCCTGGCTCGTGAAACTGTATGAAGTTGCTGTAATAGAGGTATGTCATCCCTCACACTGCTTTTAATGAACTTTTTTTAAGTCTTCACTGAATTTTTTTACAACATCGCTTCTGTTTTACGTTTTGGTATTTTGGCCACAAGACATGTTGGATCTTAGCTCTCCCGCTAATTATCAAACCCACACCCTCTTCACTGGAAGGCAAAGTCTTAACCACTGAGCCACCAGTGGTTAGTCCCTCCTTATTTAAAGTAATTTGGAAACTACTCTTGTTAGAAGATCAGTTGCATCACTGTAGAGTCAGAATCTACAAAACTGATTTTATCTAAAATGAGATAAAGCCCATTTAATCCATTATCACTTAGTTCTGAAGTCTCTACATCAAATATATTAATTTCATAATTAAATATATTTCTGCAGATCTAATCAAGAGAAAAGAATATAAGAATTATTCATCTGTATAACATACATATTAGGATTGCAGATAGAAGTATGGGTAAAGAGGAATCTTATACTCTTCTTATGATCTGCCCTTAACTCTCAAAGAACGAACAAATTTTGGCAACTTTTCTCTGTTGCTCTTTTGATCTACTCTCTATTTAAAATTAGTCTGTGGTGATAAAGACCAATTTCAGAGTAAAAATGGATTTTTATTTAATCTTCAGGCTGCTTTCTCTGGTCAAAGTAAGATTTTATTTTATTGACCAAGTGATAATATTTAAATGTTCTAAATTAAAAACCCTTTTAATTACTATCCCAGGGTCTAGAGTAAAAGGGAGAATTTGTAAGGAAGTAATTAAAATGACTTTATTACTTGCAGTGGAAAAAGCCCAGGATGCAGCACAATTTTTTTGATCCAAAGGGCCATGGGTCCATCCAGGCCATTTGTAAGATGCAATAAAGAATTCTGGAAGATCAGTAGTTTCAGCTAAAGAAGCCTAAAGAAGAAAAAGAAGCAAATGTGTCAGAGTTGTTCCAATTTATCCCAATAACCATTATAAGAAATCCCCATGCCCTGTTATAATGTTTTTTTTTTTATTTTGTACATTCAACTGTTCTGAATGACATTTCTTAAATGTATTATTTATGTATCATATCTATTTCACTCTATGTTTAAAAACAGCAATTCAATGTGGGGAAACATAACATAGTATAAAATTGAAAGAATACATAGAATGTGTTTTCTCGGTTACTATATAGTGCAATAATTTTGGCCACTGTTTTTGTTGTCTTGAATATCCTGAGTTTCCTTACTAAAAATGCTGCTATTTAGGTGATGGGATAAAAGTGTCAAATTCTCAAGTAGATTGTGGTAGAGTGTCTGCGTGAAAACTCGAAGAGCAGTGCCATAGAAATCCTAGAAATCTGGGTGGTTTTTGATTCTTATGTCATCAGATTGGCCACACTGCAGAATCTTGGAGTTGGAGCAGAATAAATTTGCTTCTCTAAGTAGATCGTTTCAGAGACATAGACACGTTCTCAAAGTCTTTCTACCTGGGACAGAAATACACCTACCTTATACATTTCTCATACCTTGATTATTGGTTAATCAGTGTGCTTTTAGGAATTTATAATATTAAGCTGCCCCATGTTCCAGAAAAATAGATAGATTATCATTGTTATTGCAATTTATCACTTTAGAATTCTAATTTAATAACAGAGCTGGGCTATTTCCCTTCTGCTCTGTGGAAGTAATAAAAGTATAACACATTTTTGCAGGGTTGAGCTATTCAGAATTTGACATCCACTTTCCAAAGTTCGGAGAAGGCAATGGCACCCCACTCCAGTACTCTTGCCTGGAAAATCCCATGGATGGAGGAACCTGGTGGGCTGCAGTCCGTGGGGTCGCTAAGAGTCGGACACGACTGAGCGAATTCACTTTCACTTTTCACTTTCATGCATTGGAGAAGGAAATGGCAACCCACTCCAGTGTTCTTGCCTGGAGAATCCTAGGGATGGGGGAGCCTGGTGGGCTGCCATCTATGGGGTCGCACAGAGTCGGACATGACTGAAGCAACTTAGCAGCAGTAGCAGCAGTTCCAAAGTTGGCCAGAGAACTTTGTACATGGGAGGTATGCAGTGAATATCTGATAATAATGAGGAAATACACATCTATCTAATAGATTGCACAACTTTAAGAAAATCATTTCCTCCCCACAGGCACATTGTTATAATAATAGCATTTATTTATTTTTTATGATTTACTGTTTAAAAATAAAAGTATATTAATGTATAATCCTTCTCCATCAGAAAAGGTGATAGAGAAGCAACAGGCAAAATACCATATTTATTGAAAACATATTTACAGTATTTATCACTAAGTCAGATCATTTCATGAAGCTCACCTGTCAGATCTTACAAGACTTTTTACCAATTATTTAATATTGCTTTTCTCTAAAATAAGCCCATAGGACTTGAGACCCAAGACGCACGTATTATCTTGAAATTTTATTTACTTTATGATACCAGACAATCTGATATAATAAACACAGGGCAAATTTTACATCTCATTACTCCATGATTATTGCATTCCTCTATAAAGTAAGAATGTTTTCAAGAGCTAATAAAGAAAAGTAAACACCACAGAATAACAGCTTTTAGGAGTTGGTAATGAAGTCTGACTTCATTAAATGATTTTTTTTCCCTTGGTCAAAGGGTAACTTAATAAAGCAAAAAAGTCAAGAGGATAAGCTGACAGAGACAGTAATTCCAAAATGACAGTGACCTAAAGAGGCAAAATTTTAATTTTAAAAAGTTTTACAGTATTGCAGATGGCATTTTACTTTCATTCTAATGTTGAAAAATTTCAGCCACATTCTGTTTTCAGATTAAGATTAGTCAAACTTGAACAGTCTCCCACCTTAATATTTCAATTTTGATTAGAGATTAAATATCCTGTGAATAAATGTAAGAATTAAAAGCATTGGTGAATGCTGGAGAATATTTTACAATAATTGTTGCATTTAATAGAATAAAAATCTCTAAAAGTAATGGAAACCCAGTCACAAAGCAGATTGAGAACTAACTAATCAAATTCTGGACATTTTGGACAGTGTTATTAAAAGCCCACGTCTGCACAATATCCACTCGGTGAATCACCCCTTCATGCCCTAGTTGCACCTACTCCCACTTAAATGTGGATAATGAGTGACCCAAGAAGTCAACAGAAAATATTATTCTCTTCTGACCAAGTTCAGTGGCCATGCATACCACGAAATTTCTTCTAAGCTACTTAATATTGGAGAAGAAAGGGCTAACTTCCAGGTGCTAATGGCAAAATGAATTTTTCATCTTCAATAATATTTGCCTTCATGCCTGGAATCTGAAAGAGTTTTGCTTTGTTACTTGGCCAGTTTTGGTTTTTATACGGAACTAGTTTCTTGTAAATATCATTAATCAGTGACCACACTATGGCAGAGGGTGCTAGTCCCTCAGGGCTCCTGCTTTGAGTAGGCTTTCCTTCCTTTTGTAACTTTTAATGATAGCAATTTTAGTTCAGTACCTGCAGGCTCAGAAAAATGACTATATTTCTTGGTCTCCTTTGGCTCCCTGGTGTGGCCACATTACTAAGTTCTGTCCCATGGAATTTTACCCCTTTTTATTTATCCTTTTATCTTTTTTTTTTTTTTTGCTTGAACCCAGGACATTGTCAAATGTAAGAAGCATCCCAGCTTCAGAGGTGTGATAATAAAGAAAATGTGCCTCTGGAAATTGATGAGCTGCTCTCTCTTAAGATGACTTTCTCAGAACACTAGTTCTGAGAAATTGTAATAGATAATTACAAGAGGAGCAGCTGATTAATCAAACAGTTCTAAGAAACACCGGCTTTAAAAATTAAATAAATAGTCTTTTTTGTCCTCACGGCAATATTTTTTATAAACTACCTAAGTGCTGAGAGGCTGGAAGAAACAAAAATAATATTTGTGATTCTCAATATGCATGACCCAATGCAACGTATTCTACTCTGTTTCATTTGATTTAACATCATTTTTGCTGTGAAGTAGAACAGAGGACTAGTGTTTCATGGAACCCACTTTGGGAAGAATCATCATATAGACTAGATAGTTTCTAGTTTGGGGAGTCCACGTAGCCCAGAAGGACCCTAAAAAATCGTCTGGAAACAGACCACCACCCGTGTCCTCCACCTGCCTTTTGCCTTTAGAAGTGAAGTGAAAGGCACTCAGTCGTGTGCGGCTCTTGTGACCCCATAGACTGCAGCCCGCCAGGCTCCTCTGTCCATGGGATTCTCCAGGCAAGAATACTGGAATGGGTTGCCATTTCCTTCTCCATGTCTTTAGAAACTTTAGTTAAGAATGAGTTTAATTAAAGGAATGAGAAAATGCAAAAAGAAAGGAAAACAGTGAAGCAAGACAAATAATAATACTTCCAGTTTAGTTCAGTTCAGTCGCTCAGTCGTGTCCAACTCTTTGCAAACCCATGAATCGCAGCACGCCAGGCCTCCCTGTCCATCACCAACTCCCGGAGTTCACTCAGACTCACATCCATCGAGTCCGTGATGCCATCCAGCCATCTCATCCTCGGTCGTCCCCTTCTCCTCCTGCCCGCAATCCCTCCCAGCATCAGAGTCTTTTCCAATGAGTCAGCTCTTCGCATGAGGTGGCCAAAGTACTGGAGTTTCAGCTTTAGCATCATCCCTTCCAAAGAAATCCCAGGACTGATCTCCATCAGAATGGACTGGTTGGATCTCCTTGCAGTCCAAGGGACTCTCAAGAGTCTTCTCCAACACCACAGTTCAAAAGCATCAGTGCTCAGCCTTCTTCACAGTCCAACTTTAGCCATTAAAAAAAGTCCAAGGAGTCCTTTAGTTATTCCTCGAGGACTCTAGATAAATATTCAAGTCATGTTTTGAGCTGTTTCGAGCTGTTTTGCAGACACTGAAACCCCCACCAGGTGGGAGAAGTTAACTATATGCTGCCGCAAGGACTTAGATCCCAGACCGCTTCCAACCAGAAGGTTAATGATGTGGACTCCCACTTGCCTCGCCACCAACCAGTCAGAAGAACGTCCGCAAGCTCACGATGCCCTCTTTGACCCGTTGCTATAAAACTCACTACCCTCTCCAGGTCAGAAACACAGTCTTGAGGGCGCTAGCCCGCTGTGCCCTCTTGCCTGGCAAAGCAATAAAGTTATTCTTTTCTGTCTCACACAAAACTCTCTGAGTTTCTATTCAGCACCAGTGAACAAAGGCCATATTTCGGCAACAGACAAAGAGCAGGTATCTATTATATAAGCACACATCAGGAATCACCTCAGGAATCTACTTTTTAACAGCCCCCAATTTTTGTTCCCAGAAAAGGGAAAAAGTAAATTTTCACATTTCTCTCTCAAACATATGTCCTGTGGTGATCAATTCAGCCCCACGATGTTGATTCAATTACATCACAGTGCTACACATCAGGCTTCAACTAGTAAAGAAAATAACAGCTCAGAAACAGACTGATAACACACTCATTCTGCCACAAGTTCAGCTGAATAAGGAGTGAGGACAGTGTGTATTTCCTCAAATTTGCTGAAGGGTTTGCGATTCTGTTTTGAGGGGAGAGAGAAAGAAAAGAGAGAGCCTGGAGGAAAGATAAGGAAATGCTTGATGCTCTTCGAATTTCAAAACGCTTGCTTCAGAGACATCCAATTCTGCCCCTGGTTCTTCACCCACAGAGTGGAGGAGATGCTGGGATGAATTGAGGGAAGGGTGTACTTAAAGTCCACTGTGACATCTGCCTGTCATATTCTTCTGCCACATTATTTACACCTACTGTATGCTATTTCAAACCTAGACAGCCTATTAAAAAGCAGAGACATCACTTTGCTGACAAAGGGCTGTATAGTCAAAGCTATGATTTTTCCAGTAGTTATGTAAGGATGGGAAAGTTGGACCATAAAGAAGGCTGAGCACCAAACAGTTAATATTTTCTAATTGTGGTGCTAGAAAAGACCGTCGAGAGTCCCTTGGACAACAAGGAGATCAAGCCAGTCAATCCTAGAGGAAATCAACCCTGAATATACATTGGAAGGACTGATGCTGAAGCTGAAGCTCCAATACTTTGGCCCCCTGTTGTGAAGAGCCAACTCACTAGAAAAGACCCTGATGCTGGGAAAGATTGAGGGCAGGAGGAGAAGTGGGCAACAACGGATGAGATGTTTGGATGGCATCACCTATTCAATGAACATGAATTTGAGCAAGCTCTGGGAGAGCGTGAAGGAGAGTGAAGCTTGGCGTGTTTGCAGTTCATGGGGTCTCAAAGAACTGGACAGAAAGACTAAATAACAACATGACAGGTAAAAAGGACCTTGGGAACAGTCACTCAGATATTTCCCAAAGGTACCTCTCATCACTCAGTATTTACCAACACTAAAATACACCCCAGAAAATGATAAACAACTGCCTCCTAGAGAAAAAGATTTAGTCAATCAAATACTATGCATTATCTAGATAATGATGATCCAGGTAATGAAGTAAATTTTTCTTTCTCACTTCAATGATCAGTGGTTTTAAAAGTTATATAATATTAAAAATGTTATTTTACTTTAACTTCCAACAAACAAAGGAAAAAGATGATATTTTTTATTTGTTGGTGATGCCAGCTTAGACACACTAATATCATGTGTATTGAGTGTCTGAGAAAAGATGTACTAGTAAACAATGAGGTTATCCCTCAAATTTAGAACATGTTTATATACATCAACCTGATACCGTATAATGTAGTAAAGTTACAGGCTTTAAATATTTATTATTGCTTATTTATTTGGCTGCATCGGGTCTGAGTTGTGGCATATGAACTCCTTCAGTTCAGTTCAGTTCAGTCGCTCAGTCGTGTCCGACTCTTTGCGACCCTATGTATCGCAGTAACATCAACCTGATACCGTATAATGTAGTAAAGTTACAGGCTTTAAATATTTATTATTGCTTATTTATTTGGCTGCATCGGGTCTGAGTTGTGGCATATGAACTCCTTCAGTTCAGTTCAGTTCAGTCGCTCAGTCGTGTCCGACTCTTTGCGACCCTATGAATCGCAGCACGCCAGGCTTCCCTGTCCATCACCAGCTCCCGGAGTTCACTCAGATTCACATCCACCGAGTCAGTGATGCCATCCAGCCATCTCATCCTCTGTCGTCCCCTTCTCCTCCTGCTCCCCAATCCATCCCAGCATCTTAGTCTTTTCCAATGAGTCAACTCTTCACATGAGGTGGCCAAAGCTACTCCTTTAAATGTTATACCAGCTTTATTAGTGTTTTAATAGTTTCCAAATAGCTCCACCTAAGAGGTGAGTCTTACTTGTGATAACTTAGTTAACTTCATTGTTCTTCCAGGGAATGAATAACAAAGCTATTAAAATTATATTTTTTTACTAAGCCAAGTAGAGAAATGAACTCTGACTTTCCCCATCTCTGTTTGAAAACAGTATCTTTTATTCAAAATATTTGCAATATTTATAAAAGAGTATAACTCAAGGAAGCCTCTTGAAGTTATCTTTCAAATTCAGTGCACTTGAACTTGATGCCTGAAAAACAATCAGGTACAGAGCTATTCATTTGATTAGATTAGACTTGACATGATTTGATTTGATTTGATTTAGGAGCAGAGTAGAATTTTCAGGTTCACCAGAAATACATAAAGTCCATCAGGGCCAATAAATCCAGAACAACACTCTATTTATGAAATAAAATGCTCTAAATAATGAAGCCTTTCATTATTTAGCTCTTACAGAATTTAGCTGTTTCAGAAATCTGCTATCCTCCCAAGGTTAATGCAAGGAAAAAAGAATAAATTTATATATTATATAATAACATTTCTGTTATGCTCAACTATTAAATGAGCATAATAGATTATGCTCAATCTATTATAACTGTGTGGTAAGTACTTATTATTCATCATTTCATGGACTTCTCACAGGCCTGTGAGCTGGGTACCTCTGCTATAATCATTTAAGCCAGACTAAATAAGATCCAAACACACAACACGCAGAGCTCATGTCCATCAGGGCTTATGAAACACAGCCATGTGACTAAATGCACTGACTACATCAACAGACCTCAACTGTGTTGCTTCTGTTGGCTTCAAAGGACCTCAGTTTTCAGTTCAGTCATTTAGTCCTGTCTGACTGTTTGCGACCCCATGGACAGAAGCATGCCAAGCTTCCCTGTCCAGCACTAACAGTGGACAGTTGCAAGCCAATTTTGCCTACAATCATAAGAATTATTTGCTTTCTAAGACACTTAGAAACCTTTGTTTTATCCCTGAATGTATTTCTGCTCCCTCCAGCACTTTTCTTTCAATATTTTAGCATCTCCTAAGTGTGTCTGTGGAATATAAATCCTGTGGAATATTAACCATCATTATAAGCAAAGGAGAAAAGGTTCTATGATGTCATGAGTTTAGGAAACATGGGGTAAAAATAATGTCGATGAAGGAAGAGTTCTCTTCAGTATATTAATGAATAGTGTGACTCTTTGGAAGAAAGATACACCATTTCACAAATATACTTGACCACAGATAGGACATCTTTATTCCAAACCTTGCAGGATTGATGGCTAATGGCACATATGTTGAGAAATACTGAAATAAATTTCTGTGTTTTCTAACCTGTTTGAACTGTGTTTTTAACAGTTTCTAACCTGTTTTTCTACCATAAAGAGAAAAAAGTCTTAAGTGGTAGAATTTAACTTTTCAGGGAGCTGTGGTCTTCTGAAGACCAGCTCCCCATCAGTCCCACTGTGAATTTATCAAGACAGCACACAAAGTCCCAATGGGCTGACAGAGAATTGTTGGTTAATCTAATTTAGAGGAAAACAATTTGCAACAGGGTTGTCCCCCAATCAAGACATTATTTTGAACATTCCAAAGAAAGCACCTTTAAGAAAAACTTAGGCAAAGGCTGATCAGCCGATGTCATTTGACTTGATACTAGACATAAATCTAAAGTGGATAGAAGTGAGTCTTCCTACAAAACAAGGATCTGCACAGTCTAGGCAAGACCCTCTTGCCCCCTTTCCTTCCCCTCCCTCACTTCCTCGCAGTCGGTCTGCTTATACCAGGGAAAACAATCAGTTTTTGTTTCCTTTTGTCTGCTCACACTTAGGACTGTCATCCAGGAAGAGCTACCAAAATCTTTAAGCTAGACTCTTTCTAACCTCCCATGATCAACATATTCTATTCCTCATTGTTACACATCACAGTCTACCAAACTTCATTTGGGTTGAATTAATTCTTACTTTGGGGGGCTCCAAAATCACTGCAGATGGTGATGCAGCCATGAAATTAAAAGACACTTACTCCTTGGAAGGAAAGTTATGACCAACCTAGACAGCTTATTAAAAAGCAGAGACATTACTTTGCCACCAAAGGTCTGTCTAGTCAAAGCTATGGTCATGTATGATCATGTATGGTCATTTTCCAGTGGTCATGTATGGATGTGAGAGTTGGACTATAAAGAAAGCTGAGTGCCGAAGAACTGATGCTTTTGATCTGTGGTGTTAGAGAAGACTCGTGAGAGTCCCTTGGACCGCAAGGAGATCCAACTAGTCCTTCCTAAAGGAGATCAGTCCTGGGTGTTTCATTGGAAGGACTGATGCTGAAGTTGAAACTCTAATACTTCAGCCACCTCATGCAAAGAATTGACTCATTGGAAAAGACTCTGATGCTGGGAAGGATTGGGGGCAGGAGGAGAAGGGGACAACAGAGGATGAAATAGCTGGATGGCATTACCAACTCGATGGACATGAATTTGGGTAAACTCTGGGAGTTGGTGATGGACAGGGAGGCCTGGCGTGCTGCAATTCATGGGATCGCAAAGAGTCGGACACGACTGAGTAACTGAACTGAACTGAATTCATATAGATTAACCAATTTTTTTTTTATATTTATATGATCATGGAACTCTTTGTAGAAGACCTGTTGATAAGACTCTAACTTAGCTCAGAAGACATATTATGGGAATAATGGCTTCAATCAAGCCAGGAAGCCAGGAAGCCAGCTAGAGAAGATAAGAGCTTTCCCAGGAACCAGGGATGACTCACAGTTCACCTTTCCCACTCAAAATAAAGAATACGATAAATCTCAGTTCTCATTCAGATAATGTGCTCAAGGAAAAGGACATGTCTTGGGCTGGTGATGCAGAGTTCTCAGAAAAACCATCCCAACACTTGGTAACTGCCTATCCAGTTAGTACAGTTAGTATGTAACACACCATCCTATGTTTAAAATTGTATTTAAAAAAATGTGTGTGTTGGGGGGGGAGTTATCCAGAAGCAAACACACACAAAATAATTCATTTTTACTGTATTCAGAGTTCATTTGATAATTAGGGATATTTTGTATTATATGTAGTCACCAGGCTAAGAATTAACCTATTTTTAAAGCTCTTCCTGTAGCAACCAGTTTAACTCAGTTCATTTGATCTCATGTTATTCACTGAAGTACTTGTTATATTTCTGATTTTCTAATATTTGACCAGATACCAGGACAATTTCAACACTCAGAAATTTTTTGAAGAGCTTTCAGCCCTCAAGCTACTGTACCTTAGAAATGGGAAGCTATTTCCTTGCTTTGTATCAACAGAACTCTTACAGATCAGCCAGATTTTCCTTATTGCCTTCCTGGAACTATTTGACAACTTTATTACATTAATTCATAGTGCCAGGTAATTTAAATTCTCCCAAATCACTAATCATTTTTCATTTAAATATCACTTTAGTGACTTTTATGCAAACAAATCCCCAGGAGCCAATAAGTGATTTAGAATTAGATTTCCTTTTTTCTATGCTATAAACTGTGGCAACCTGGGAAAAAAATGTACCTCATTTCCCCTAGAATATAAAATACTCTAAGTTGCAAAGAAAATAGAGCTTCATAAGATATGTTAGAAAGAATTCAGAGAAAATGTATATTGCCACCTAAATGAGTATTTGGCTTAGTGGGCCCTCACTAGAAGCAAGGGAAAAATATTCCTTATTAAGGGGATGAATTTCTTATTTTCCAAAACAATTCTGTCTCTTTTTATCCAGATAAGGACAAAAATGGAAAAGAAAAAAGACGGGAAAAAGTACCTCTTTTCCAACTGATCACATAATTAAGTCACTCAAAGTTCACTCCAGTACTCTTGCCTAGAAAATCCCATGGACAGAGGAGACTGGTGGGTTGCAGTCCATGGGTCGCAAAGAGTGGGACACGACTGAGCGACTTCCCTTTCACTTTTCACTTTCAATGGGCCCTCACTAGAAGCAAGGGAAAAATATTCCTTATTAAGGGGATGAATTTCTTATTTTCCAAAACAATTCTGTCTCTTTTTATCCAGATAAGGACAAAAATGGAAAAGAAAAAAGACGGGAAAAAGTACCTCTTTTCCAACTGATCACATAATTAAGTCACTCAAAGTTCACTCCAGTACTCTTGCCTAGAAAATCCCATGGACAGAGGAGACTGGTGGGTTGCAGTCCATGGGTCGCAAAGAGTGGGACACGACTGAGCGACTTCCCTTTCACTTTTCACTTTCATGCATTGGAGAAGGAAATGGCAACCCACTCCAGTATTCTTGCCTGGAGAATCCCAGGGACGGGGGAACCTGGTGGGCTGCCGTCTCTGGGGTCGCACAGAGTTGGACACGACTGAAGCGACTTAGCAGCAGCAGCAAAGATGTTATAATTTACTGATTGTAGAAAAAAATCCAAAAATATATCTATTGTAGCTGTTCAGTCACTCAGTTGTGTCTGACTCTTTGTGACCTCATGGACTGCAGCATGCCAGGCATCCCCATCCATCACCATCTCCTGGAGCTTGCTCAAGCTCATATTCATTGAATCAGTGATGCCACCCAACGTCTCGTCCTCTGCCATCCCCTTCTCCTCCTGGCTTCAATCTTTCCCAGCATTAGGATCTTTTCTAACGAGTTGACTCTTCTCATCAGTGACCAAAGTATTGGAGTTTCAACATCAGTCCTTCCAAAGAATATTCAGGATTGATTTCCTTTAGGATTGACTGGCTTGATCTCCTTGAAGTCTAAGGTACTCCCAAGAGTCTTCTCCAATGCCACAGTTAAAAAACATCAATTCTTTGGTTTTCAGCCTTCTTTATGGTCCAACTCTCACATGCATACATGTGAATTGGAAAAACCATAGCTTTAACTAAAGGGACCCTTGTAGGTAAAATAATATCTCTGCTTTTCAGTACATTGTCTAGGTTTGCCATAGACAAACCTTTTTCTTCCAAGTAGCAAGTATCTTTTAATTTCATGCCTGTAGTCACCATCTGCAGTGATTTTGGAGCCTAAGAAAATTAAGTCTGTCATTGTTTCCATTTTTCCCCATCTATTTGCCGTAAAGTGATGGAACCAGATGCCATGATATTAGTTTTCTGAATGTTGAATTTTAAGACAGCTTTTTCACTCTCCTCTTTCACCTTCATCAAGAGGCTCTTTAGTCCCTCTTCATTTTCTGCCACAAGGATGGAGTCATCTGCATATCTGAGGTTATTGACATTTCTATGGGAAATCTTGATTCCAGTTTGTGCTTCATTCAGCCCAGCATTTGGCATCATGTGTTGGAGAAGACTCTTGAGAGTCCCTTGAACTGCAAGGAGATCCAACCAGTCCATTTTGAAGGAGATCTGCCCTGGGATTTCTTTGGAAGGAATGATGCTAAAGCTGAAACTCCAGTACTTTGGCCACCTCATGCAAAGAGTTGACTCATTGGAAAAGACTTTGATGCTGGGAGGGATTGGGGGCAGGAGGAGAAGGGGACAACAGAGGATGAGATGGCTGGATGGCATCACCAACTCAATGGACATGAGTCTGAGTGAACTCCGGGAGTTGGTGATGGACAGGGAGGCCTGGTGTGCTGCGATTCATGGGGATGCAAAGAGTCAGACACAACTGAGCAACTGAACTGAACTGAACTGACTCAGCATATAAGTTAAATAAGCAAGGTGACAATACACCGCCTTGATGTATTCCCTCCCCAATATTGAACCAGTCCGTTGTTTCATGTCTGGTACTAACTGTTGCTTTTTGACCTGCATACAGATTTCTCAGGAGGCAGGTAAGGTGATCTGGTATTCCTATCTCTTAAAGAATTTTATGACTCATTGGAAAAGACTTTGATGCTGGGAGGGATTGGGGGCAGGAGGAGAAGGGGACAACAGAGGATGAGATGGCTGGATGGCATCACCAACTCAATGGACATGAGTCTGAGTGAACTCCGGGAGTTGGTGATGGACAGGGAGGCCTGGTGTGCTGCGATTCATGGGGACGCAAAGAGTCAGACACAACTGAGCAACTGAACTGAACTGAACTGACTCAGCATATAAGTTAAATGAGCAAGGTGACAATACACCGCCTTGATGTATTCCCTCCCCAATATTGAACCAGTCCGTTGTTTCATGTCTGGTACTAACTGTTGCTTTTTGACCTGCATACAGATTTCTCAGGAGGCAGGTAAGGTGATCTGGTATTCCTATCTCTTAAAGAATTTTTCACAGTTTGTTGTGATCCACACAGTCAAAGGCTATAGTGCCATCAATGAAGCAGAAGTAGGTGTAGTCAATGAATCACATTTGCTGCTTAGAAATATATCTAAGCTGATCATTTCAGAAAGACATCTGGTTCCAAGATTAAAAGCCATTTTGCTATTTTGAACCTGAATGGGTCAAAGTTAACTGATTCTACAGGAACACTCAGTACCATTTGGGGGACAGATCTTTTAAAGTCCTGGCTCTGCCCATGATATGGAACAACTTAGATGTCTATCAACAGATAAATGGATAAAGAAGATATGGTACATGTATATATACAGTGGAGTATTACTCAGATATAAAAAGGAACAAAATTGGATCATTCATAGTGATGTGGATGAAATTAGAGTTTGTCATACAGAGTGAAGTAAATCAGGAAGAGGAAAATATCGCATATTAATGTATATATTATGGAATCTAGAAAAATGCCACAGCCGAACCTATCTGCAGAGCAAGAATAAAGATAAATACATAGAGGATGCAATTGTGAACACAGTAGTGGGGAGTGGCTGAGATGAGCTGAGAGACTAGCATTGACATATATACACTAACATGTATAAAATAGATAGTGGAAAACTGCTTCTGTACACACAGTGAACTCTGCCCGGTGCTGTGATGACCTAGAGGGGTGAGATGGGAAGGGGAGGGAGGCTCAAGAGGAAGAGAATAAATGTATACATATAGCTGATTCATGTTGTCGTACAGCAGAAGCTAACACATTGTAAACCAATTCTACTAGAATAAAAAAATTGTAATAGTATAGTTCTGGCTCTGCCATTTAAATAATTCTAGGTGGCTTCTCTCTACTTCAGTGTGACTTAGCCTCTCTCTTTCTCAGTGCTCTTGTCTTTAAAACACAGATAATTACAGTACCCACTACATCAAGCCAAGAATTAGATGAGATAATGTATGAAAGTGCTAATAAGAGTGCTTGGCACACAACTACTCAATCCACGGCAGCTATTATGATCTTTTCGCATACTAGTTATAATTTAGCAGAGTCTGCTACTGGAATGTGAATTGGAATACTAACTCAGGGGATTACATCTTTCGAAAGCAAAGCACATTAAACATTTAATGAGAAACTTGTGGATTTACAACTCATCCAACAGCAAACAGCAGCACTGCTTGCTCTCAAATGCTGAGAGCTTCCAGACAGCCAGGAACTGACATCTTCATTCCAGAGTGAAGTGCCAGTTCTTTAGCAGCCTGGACATTTGTTCTTTGGGCTTTTTCAAATTTAATTTTTATTTTATATTGGAGCATAATTGATTTTCAATGTTGTGTTTGTTTTAGGTGTACAGCAGAGTGATTCGGTTTGTCCATATGCAAATATTCATCCTTTTTCAGATCCTTTTTCCATGAAGTTTATTACAGATAATTGAGTAGAGTTCCCTGAGATATACAGAGTGTGTTGTGTTAGTCACTCAGTCATATCTGACTCTTTGAGACCCCATGGACTGCAGCCCTCCAGGCTCTTCTGCCCATGAAATGCTCCAGGCAAGAATACTGGAGTGGATTATCATTTCCTTCTTCAGGGTATCTTCCTGACCCAGGTATTGAGCCTGAATCTCCTGCATTGCAGACAGATTCCTTACCATCTGAGCCACCAGGAAAGCCCCAAGATATACAGCTCTCTTTTTAAATTATCTATTCTATATACAAGGGCTTCCCAGGGAGCTCAGTGGTAAAGAATCAGCCTGATACTGCTAGATGCAAGAGACATGGGTGGCAAAGAATCGGACCACACAGGCATGCACACCATGTGTATATGCTAATTCCAAACTCCTAATTTATCCCTCCTTTCCACCTTTGCCTTTTGGTAACCATAAATTTGTTTTTGAAGTAAGTCAGACAGAGAAAGAAAACTATCCTATGATATCACTTACATGTGGAATCTTAAAAAAGAAGTACAAATGCCCTGGGCATTTGTAACAGGTGTTGAATATAATCAGCATCTCAACTGAGAGGTCCACACGTGGGGTAGTAAAGCTGCAGCTCTAAGTTAGAGATTTGTGATAATTAGAGAAGGAGAAGTCTCTTTATACAAGACGCCTACGATCAGAAGATAACACCTCTCAGGAACGAAAGGGAAAACTAATTCAGTAGTACAGAGCATGAAGGTGTTAGGAAACGTGACAGTTTCATGAAGGAGTTTGCCAGCTTGTCAGGCAAAGTTTGAAGGTGTTCTTTAAATGAAAAATGTGAGGATTTTTTAAGATAAACTTCATTAATCATCAAAGCACACTCATCTGCTCAAAACTCACTATTTCAGTTATTTTAAATGATTTTATTTGCAAAGCAGAAATAGAGACAGAGACATAGAGAGTAAACGTATGGACACCAAGAGGGGAAAGGGAGTTGAATGGGAGGAATTGGGAGATGGAGACTGACATATACACTATTGACACTGTGTGTAGATAGATAACTGATGAGAATCTGCTGTATAGCAGAGTGAACTCCACTCAATGCTCTCTGAAATCCGAAAAAGAGGGGATATATGTAAATGTGGGCTTCCCCTGTGCCTCAGTGGTAAAGAATTCATCTGCAACACAGGAGGCACAGGAGACGTGGATTTGAGCTCTGGGTCAGGAAGATTCCCTGGAAGAGGAAATGGCAACCCACTCCAATATTCTCACCTGAAAAATCTCATGGACAGTGGAGCCTGGTGGGCTACAGTCCAAAGGGTCAGATACCTCTGAATGCCTGAGCATATGTATAATTATAGCTGATTCACTTTGCTGTACAGTAGAAATTAACACAATATTGTAGGGCAACCATACCCCAATAAAAGTTAATTTTAAAAATTGCTTTAAATGCACCTATGAACACACTTATACAAACACACATATACATGAATCAAACTGAGCAAATACTTACGGTCACTTCGTTCATGCTCAGAAGTAGTGGGCTGGGTGGTAAGGTGCCAAGGCGGTATTTGAAACCTTCCTCTAATGTCATTCCCCAGAACTGGCTATAGTTCTGGGCTGTCCATCTGCCTTACAAATGAAAGAGAAAAAATAGGCACAGGTTATATGATGTCACTTTCATCAATACAGGTTCATGTGTTTTTCTGAAATTATACAGAAGCAAGTCTGACAAAATTGGAACCATTACTGAAAACTAGGTATTTGTTATATTAATGATGCATTATTGATCACTCTAATATGGAAGCGTATCACTCTTCTTAAATTAGGTCTATGTCAATGATTTTAATAACTCATATGAGGAAACTAAGGCTGTATCAACATAGACTAAATTTAAGAATATGGAATCTCTCCTTACGGTGAAGTGATTTTAGTAAAAGGCCAATATATGTAGTTTCTTTTAAAAATCATTAAATGCATTTTAGACAGAAGCTTGAATGTTCAGGAATGTATAGGTTATGTTTTGTTTATAATTTATATTTGAAAAGAAGTTGATGGTGTAAAAAGAAGTATCCATGAAAAATTGAAGACAAAAAAGTTACTCTTAAAAAGATTACCNTTTATTTGTGTCTCTTTTGCTGTCTCGCATATAGGGTCATTGTTACCATATTTCTAAATTCCATATATATGTGTTAAAATACTGTATTGGTGTTTTTTTTTCCAACTTACTTCACTCTGTATGATAGGCTTCAGTTTCATTCACCTCATTAGAACCTGTCTCTTATACACATCTTTTTCAAAATCTTATGTTGATATTTGAAGAAAATTCTTTAAGAGATGATAGGAGATGACAAATGAAAAAAGATGAAAAGTAATTTAATCAATTTTGATTAATTTAATCAAAAAAAGATGAAAATAATTTAATCAATGTTGTTTGAATTAGCTACAACTTGAGGACAATATATTTTCAGCACTTAAGTCAGAACTAGACTTTATCCTGTTGTGTTTATCACCAAAATTGCTTATAATGTGAAAGAGTCTAAGGAATGATTCAAGATACAACTTAATTTTCAATAATATGCCTGACAAGTTAATGCTTTTCTTTTATAAGATCTGTTAGTTCATAAAACCTTAAGCAACTTCGAGCCACTATTTTTAAATACAATGTCCATCATCCAAGGAATTTCAATAAGGAAATTTCTGAATATATTAGATACTGCAGTCTTTATTTAAGAGACTACCAGGACCAGCCTTAGACAAGATCATGATGTCAGTAATGTATGTTTTTGGTGCTCTACACTAGTAGCCTTCAAACAATGAGATATTTGTGGGTCTTTTAACTAACCATCCAATTTAGTAAACAGGATCAATTTTAAAAGATAGTATATGGGAAAAACAACAGGAAATATTAGAGTTTATCAGACAGAGTGAGAGTAGGTACTATTTCTATACATTTAAGTATAAGTGCACACACACACGTGTGTGTGTGTGTGTTGTGTTTAGTCACTAAGTTGTGTCTGATTCTTTTGTGATCCCATGGACTGTACCCCGCCAGGCTCCTCTGCCCATGGGATTTCCCAGCAACAGTACAGGAGGGGGTGGCCATTTCCTTCCCCAGATTATCTTCCCAACCCAGGAATCAAACCTTCATTTCCTGCATTGGCAGGCAGATTCTTTACCACCGAACCACCAGGGAACTCTGCATATTATATATCTTTTTTGTAAAGAAATTTAAATATTGAAGAAATATTTAAAATATTTTTACACATATATATTTTCTAAAAAGAATAAATTTCTATTATGGTTTATTCCAAGATATTGAATATATTTCCCTGTGCTACACAGTAGAAAGCATCACTATGAACAAAGCTAGTGGAGGTGATGGAATTCCAGTGGAGCTATTTCAAATCCTGAAAGATGATGCTGTGAAAGTGCTGCACTCAATATGCCAGCAAATTTGGAAAACACAGCAGTGGCCACAGGACTGGAAAAGGTCAGTTTTCATTCCAATCCCAAAGAAAAGTAATGCAAAAGAGTGCTCCAATTACTGCACAATTGCACTCATCTCACATGCTAGTAAAGTAATGCTCAAAATTCTCCAAGCCAGGCTTCAGAAATAC
>SJYT01001881.1:427491-448335 GCA_006410635.1 Cephalophus harveyi
ACACACCCTCCCCACTAGCTGGGGCTAAACCACAAGACACATGAAAATTACCACACACACCCTCCCCACTAGCTGGGGCTAAACCACAAGACACATGACCCGGGTCACAGAAAATTACCATAATGTCTTATTTATCATTTGTAAATTCTAAGGCAAAATGTTGTTAAGGACTTCAAACTTGTCACTGATCTGGCATCAATCAGTTATTAACTTTTTGTAAATTTCTAAATAAAAGCAAAATAAAAGCAGATCTACCCTGTGGGGCCTCCAGAACGGAAACCCAGAAGCATCTGCTTGGTATCCACGTGCTGATACATATGTGATTTTAAATAGAGTTCTTTAAGAAAAGAAAATGTTGAGGTTGCCGCTAATGAAAATATATACTGTGGTGCGAAAATTCCACCTATAAACTATTCTTTTGTTTTTATTTCACTAGAGTTTGGGTTAGGATAATTTTGACATAAGTGAAAGTCTATTGTTTAAATAGAATTTATAATACTCTATTGCTTCTAGCTAATACCCTATAATTACCATTCAGCATGAGTTTTTTGGTACATATGTATCAATGCATAACAAATTTTTACATTTTATAAAGCCAAATAAAATACATGTTTTTTTTAAAAAAAAGAGAGAATCAAAAAAATATATACCATTTACAATGGCAACAAAAATAGAAGTTACCCAGGAATAAAACATGCACAAGACCTTAAAAGAAAAAGTTATTAATCAATAAATTTAATGTATTTGAAGTAAAAATCCAACAGTTTTTTTCATGAAGCTTTAAAAAGATTTATTTTTAAAAGACAGCCTTCAGTATGGGAGAAAATAATAGCAAATGAAGCAACTGGCAAAGAAGCTCAAAAATATACAAGCAACTCCTGCAGCTCAACTCCAGAAAAATAAATGACCCAATCAAAAAATGGGGCAAAGAACTAAACAGACATTTCTCCAAAGAAGACATACAGATGGCTAACAAAACACATGAAAAGATGCTCAACATCACTCATTATCAGAGAAATGCAGATCAAAACCACAATGAGGTACCATTTCACGCCAGTCAGAATGGCTGCTATCCAAAAGTCTACAAACAATAAATGCTGGAGAGGGTGTGGAGAAAAGGGAACCCTCTTACACTGTTGGTGGGAATGCAAACGAGTACAGCCACTATGGAGAACAGTGTAGAGAGTCCTTAAAACACTGGAAATGGAAATACCACATGACCCAGCAATGCCACTGCTGAGCATACACACCAAGGAATTGAAAGAGACACATGTACCCCAATGTTCATCGCAGCACTGTTTATAATAGCCAGGACATGGAAGCAACCTAGTTGTCCATCAGCAGATGAATGGATAAGAAAGCTGTGGTACATATACACAATGGAGTATTACTCAGCCATTAAAAAGAATACATTTGAATCAGTTCTAATGAGGTGGATGAAACTGGAGCCTATTATACAGACTGAAGTAAGCCAGAAAGGAAAACACCAATACAGTATACTAACGCATATACATGAAATTTATAAAGATGGTAATGATAACCCTGTATGCGAGACAGCAAAAGAGACACAGATGTATGGAACAGTCTTTCGGACTCTCTGGGAGAGGGTGAGGGTGGGAAGATTTGGGAGAATGGCATTGAAACATGTATAATTATCATATGTGAAACAGATCACCAGTCCAGGTTCGATGCATGAAACAGGGTGCTCAGGGCTGGTGCACTGGGATGACCCAGAGGGATGGGATGGGGAGGGAGGTGGGAGGGAGGTTCAGGATGGGGAACACATGTACACCCGTGGTGGATTCATGTCAATGTATGGCAAAACCACTACAATATTGTAAAGTAATTAGTCTCCAATTAAAATAAATTAATTTATATATTTAAAAAATATATGAAAAAGCAAAGGGCTAAGAAAAGCCAAGACAACTATGAAGGAGAAGGTGACTGGCCTTCATCTTACTGTGAAACTATAATAAACCAACAGGCCTATAGAAAGAGTAAGAATGGTCAGAATTCTGCAGTAGTGTTTTGGGGAGGGGAGCAAAGTGGGTGGAGGAAGAGAGATGTCAAAGTTGACCCAGTCCAGGCAGTGTGGAGATAGTCAAATTCATTTAGGTAGGTGGTTACTGATGATAATGGTGATGCCAAATCCTTTTTAGAGGAAGATAAGAAAAAATGGCTCAAGATCCTGACATGGGATGTTTTGAGGTGGCTTTGAAGCAAGCACAAGTACTGAAGAACACATGAGTCAGTCATTTTTGACACCACCAACTGTGAAAGTCTGTCGTTTAAAATCCCATTTTAATGATCATTTTATCATATATTTACCTATTTATTAGAAATTACTTTTTTTTTTTTGCCTAATAGCAATTTTCTTAGTATTCCACATTAACCAAGATGGTAGCCATGACTGGACATAATTTAATCGGGGGGTGTGGGGGGTTGGAGGCGGTGGGTGGAGGGGTCCCTAAGTTAGGCCCCATTTATCTTCTGCTACTTTAGCTAATAATTCCTACTCGGAATTTATAGAGAAGATGAGAAATTCAATTAATTGAAAATTACTTTGACAAAGTGATAATGAATGTCAGAAATAAACAAATCTTAGAAGATTTCATAATTTCTATATGAACATACAAGATACAGTTCACTGACAAGTCAAAAACCTTACCCTTTTCAGGCATCTCTGGAGCTCTTGCTCTACTTCGGCCCATCCGGTCATTCCTAACCTCACTTCGAGACTCATTTCTGGAGTCATTCCTTATTTCAGTGCGAGAACTTTCTTCTCTCAGATGGTTTCTGCCATAACTTCGGGATTCTTCCTGATATGTGTCCTCCTTTCGATGAGCATCTCGACTTTCACGGTCCCTGTAGTCGTGGGCATCACGAGTAGACCGAGAATCCCTGGGGTCGCGGCTCTCTTTGTTATCTCTGCTATAATCTCGCATCTCCCTGGAGTCCCGAACATCTCTAGTGTCTCTTAGCTCCCTTCGGTCTCTAGCATCTCTGGCATCTCTCCGATCCCGCCCATCTCGAGGTTCTCGGTCATCCCTGTGGTCTCGAGAAGAGCTCTGATCCTGTTCATACTCTCGTTCTTCTCTTGTGTCCTTTTCTCTGTCCCTTTTACCTCTAGTCTCTGTAAACATAATTTTGGAAATACACTGTAATTCCTTTCACAAAATTGTAGGAAACTAGACAGTGTATTCAATACAGAGCTTTAAAATTTTTATTACGATGGTAATTCATGTTCTTTACAAAAACTAAAAGGAGAAAACATGGGCAAATAAGAAAATTAAACCTATTTGTAAGCTAAAATTCCAAAGGTAATTTTATTAACATCTGGATTATTCATCTTGATTGAACAAACTTTGAACATGATATTCTGGTATCAACATATCCATACACAAAATCTGAAACAAGCAAGCTGATCTCCTATCAATCCTATCAATGATGGCTTACTTTTAGAAATCACTTTTAGATTCAAAGGTACAAGTGACTTTAACTCATCTCTACTAAGTATTTTAGGCCAGACTAGTTCACTCATGACCTCCAATGTATTTAAACACTTGAGAGTAACCTATAGTTAGTAAGCTGGCTGGCAAAGAGACACTGCTATTCACCCTTTCTCTCTCTCTCTTTCCTTTTTTTTTTTTAAGCTATGTAATGGACTCACATTCCCATCTCTAAAGCTTTTTCTACTTAAAGCACTTTCTAACATTTCATGGGAAAACTTTAAAAAACAACTTGTTTTAAAAAAGCTGGAATGAATCTCAATAGTTATTTAACTCAAACTCGTCACTGTATACATGAAGGAACAGAGGTCAAGAGCTTAAGTGGTTTAGTCAGCCCCATACATCGTGGGAATTTGCAAAGATTAGAAACTAGCGATGTCTAGAGAAACATAAATTGATTACAGCATAAATCTGAAATGAACTGAAAGAATTAACAAGAGATCCTCAAAGAACAACAACCCCTATACTTTTTTTGTCAGATTCCTTCATAAATTACTCTTATACTCTGGAACAACCACAAGATCTGATGCTATTTTAGCAATTTTATAGTAGCCTAGGACCTGTGGCTAGGTCCTAGCCATAGGACCTATCTAGTATCCACAAGATCCTCATCAATAACTTATCTCCTCTGCCTATGTCCATAAATGCCATCTAAGGATAGAAGCACTAGGCAAGAATCTGACAATGTCTCAATTTTTTTTGACTACATCTATGACTTCAAACCCTCCTCCAATACCAAGTGTGCCTAGAAATTTGATTACTTAGCACTAGGTTCTTCTTTTATGATGCCCCCAGCTGTCTTTACAAAGACACCCAGTTACATTACTTGCTCTTTACCTACCTCCCCATCCTTTCACTAAAATTATTCTTATTTCAAAAAATGACTTTCGGAAGATTAAAAAAACACCCTCCTTACAAGTAATCAAAAAGTGTATGGTTTATTATTAAAAGGATTCATATAACATAAAACTCCCTTACCACAAATAAAAGCATTCTTGTAAGAATCAACTGCATACTAAATTTCCCCTTCATTAGGGTTACGGTGTTTAATAAATAGTATTTTGAAATAATAAAGCGTTTTCATTCAATAAGTAGTCACTAAAAATATACCATATTCCCAGTCAACCCTAGTTGTTGATAGGTATAAGAACATTTTCCCACTTACCAATGTTTTATATATACTGCTATGCTGATATGGTTCCAAAATCATGTATACAAGGAATCATTCTCTAAAATACATGCTCTGTCTAGTCCCTATCTATGCATCCATCATTTCTAGAAAAAAATAATTATTTCTTACACTGTTGACTGGAGGAGAATAAGTTCAACATGTTTCATAGGAGACTACTATGTGATACAGAGACTTTAAAAGTGCACATTAAATAGAAATGCTGTTGCAAGTAAGCATGTATTTCCTGAGTATTCTTTATGTTAAAAAAAAAACTAACTTAGAAGATTTTAGGAAAAAGGCTTGCTAAGTTAAATAAACAAGAAGCTTAGATAAGAATTACAGAAAGAGATGAGAATGATTCAACTGTACTATTTCAATCTCAGCTTGAAGACAGAATTCAAAGTTAATGTAATGCTCAGGAATCTAAAAACTGACTTGCTTACTTCTTTGTTGAGTTAGACCCGGAAAATTGATCACTTGGTTCCCACGGACCTTCTGAACATTCCCCCAGCCCACACCTCTTTGTTAAGACTTCTCTGAAAGAATTAACAAGAGATCCTCAAAGAACAACCCCTATACTTTTTTTTATCAGATTCCTTAATAAATTACTCTTATACTCTGGAACAACCACAAGATCTGATGCTATTTTAGCAATTTTATAGTAGCCTAGGACCTATGGCTAGGTCCATAGATATGTTCCAACTCTGCTCCCTAGTTTGTTGCTTCTCTTTTAACCTTTTCTGTTGTTTTTAAAGAATTAACTAAGCAATTAGACTGATACTCTTAAGAATCATATAGCCCCAAATTTCTAGAACTTGAGAATACTCAAGCAAAACAATGTATTGAAAGAAAGCAACAACTTAATATACATATAAATGCCTAATTACATATATCTAGCTTACATTTTCATGTCCTTAAGCACCTCCTGTTGCCCTAAAGAGCTCTGATCCACGTGTTACTGAAAATGTAGTATAACACAATTCTCTTCTATCCCTTATTCTAACAATAAATCTGAATGTCCGATTTTTTAATAAAGAAAATCCACTTATGGAAAAGAACTCTAAAAAACCCCACAACACTGCTGAGTATTTACCTTCCCTCCTTTCATGACGCCGATCGTGAGACTGTGAAGCTCGCTCATGATCATGCCTCCCCTTCTCTCTCACTGGAGAGCGATGTCTTGGAGGGCTTTGCTTTCTCTGAGGAGAAGCCAGAGAATGTGAAGGATAGGGAGAAGCAGAGCGGCGTAAAGGTGGAGTTATTGTCCTCTGATAAGATGGTGAAGGAGTTCTTTTTCGGCGAGGAGAAGGAGAATGTCTTTGAATCGACGATCCTGACTGTGAGGAAGATGAGTGATGTCTAGAAGATATTGGAGAATGATGTTGTCCTGCTGGGGAAGTGGACCTGTAAAGAGAAACAACAATAAAAAACTGGGTTCAAGAGCCTTCAGTTCAGTTCAGTCACTCAGTCGTGTCCGACTCTTTGCGACCCCATGAATCACAGCACGCCAGGCCTCCCTGTTCATCACCATCTCCCGGAGTTCACTCAGACTCACGTCCATCGAGTCCGTGATGCCATCCAGCCATCTCATTCTCGGTCCTCCCCTTCTCCTCCTGCCCCCAATCCCTCCCAGCATCAGAGTCTTTTCCAATGAGTCAATTCTTCGCATGAGGTGGCCAAAGTACTGGAGTTTCAGCTCTAGCATCATTCCTTCCAAAGAAATCCCAGGGCTGATCTCCCTCAGAATGGACTGGTTGGCTCTCCTTGCAGTCCAAGGGACTCTCAAGAGTCTTCTCCAACACCACAGTTCGAAAGCATCAATTCTTCGGCGCTCAGCCTTCTTCACAGTCCAACTCTCACATCCATACATGACCACAGGAAAAACCACAGCCTTGACTAGACGGACCTTAGTCGGCAAAGTAATGTCTCTGCTTTTGAAAATGCTATCTAGGTTGGACATAACTTTTCTTCCAAGGAGTAAGCGTCTTTTAATTTCATGGCTGCAGTAATTTTGGAGCCCAAAAAAATACAGTCTGACACTGTTTCCACTGTTTCCCCATCTATTTCCCATAAAACCCTGAATATAAAAGTTAAAGCTAAAAGTGTGAATAATAATTTTCATTCAAAATGATGTAAAATCATTAACAGGTTGATTTTTAAGTCAGTTTGAGGCAACAGTTCTAGATGAGACACATATTGACCTCCTGAGCTCTGGCTCCAAGGCACACTTCCTTTTTCCAGGTAACATTCTCCCTGATCACAAACGGTTATTATCACATAAAGTATGGAATTCACTCTTAACCAGAGATGATCTCTGACAGTGTGAATGTCTGAGAAATATGTATCTTAGAGGACGGAATCCACAAAAAATTAAAAAGAAAACATACTAGTGAGATCTAGACAGATATTACTGGCTGTGAGAATGCTGATAATTCAGGGTTGTGGGAGAAGTGAAAAGCTATCACCAGCTATACCAAATGTAAGACTGCCTGGGCTGACATGTAGGATGGGAAAAGAACATTAGGGTTAAGGAAAGGACATACTGCCTATACTGTCTTTATCTTAAATAACCTACCTTTCACTCTTGGGCAGTACAAATTGAGATTTAGTTCATAAGCTTTGGTTTAACTAAGGCTTCCTCTGCTTCCTTCAAATCATCTTGCTTGACTGCTGCCAGAGAAATAACTTAAAAACACATGAAGCATATCTGAATCACTCCTATGATCTGTTAGGTCCTGGGCTCTGTCTACAATGAATATGCAAAAGCTAAGTGTGACGGAGAGCTAGAATACATGCATTTGCACGTTAACTGAAAAGAAACAGGACGAACATTTAAAAAAACAGCATTCCAGACATCACATACTGAGATACATATTTCTCAAAGCAATCATTTCAAGGCTACATGGTTGTTCAAAAAAATTATGAGTTCCTGTCAACGTATTATGGAATTACCTTCAGTGCCTATGATGAGTATTTTTTAACTTCTGCAATGCTGACAAAGTTATTAAACCAAGATTTCTCAATCTTGGAACTACTGGCATTTTGTATGCAGTACTTCTTTGTGCTGGGGGCTGTCCTGTGCATTGGAGGATGTTGAGAGGATGCCTGGCCCCTACCCATGAGAAGCCAGTACCATCTAACTCCCACCCCCATTCATATCAGTAAAAATTACTTCATATAGCTCCAAATGTCTCCAGGAAGGTAAAATCAAGCCTTCTGGAGAATCCTTGCCCTAAACTATGTTTATAAATGATGCCTTAGTAGAACTTCTATCAACAAAAGGTTTAAATCTATAAAATACATGTTGCTGAACCAGGAAAGTGGTCTAACATGTTGGAAAGGATTTTGTAAAATAACGAGTTGAACAAACACTTTTTGGATAACAGTTGACAGTAAAACAATAAAAATCATTAAATATCAGCTAACTAGAACACCACACTTATCTAAACATTCTAGGTATTTATGATTACAGAACTTTCACTTTTAATAAAAACTGTTATTCTTTCCTCATATACAAAAAATAAGACATAAACCACCAGAGTTAAACTGACTCTAAACTGGAATATATTTACTAACAGATATGAGCAGAAATGCTCAATGGGTCTGCCAAATCTGGAAAACCATTTATGACCAAAGGCTACTCATATACTAACCAGAAAAATTATTGCAGGACTGAGAAATTCTCATTCTAATTTGACTATTGTTTGGTGTTTTCCAAATTCAATTTCGTTAGGTTCTGATCAATTTGGAAACACCTAAATTGAAAAAATAAACAATGTGGCTCTCCACTGAACTAACATTTTGGTTAGCTTTGAGTTTATTTCTGAGATAAACTCAAAATTGTTTCAGGAATGTCTACAACTCCTTTTGGTGATTTGTTCACAAAACTTAAACAGCTCACAATACTGTCTTTTAAAAAACACATTACAGTCTAATCACATCTCTATTCAAATTTGGTGTCTACTGCTGCTGTTGTTCAGATATTAGGTACGTCTCTTTGTGACCCAATGAACTACTGCATGCCAGGCTCCTCGGTCCTCCATTCTCTTCCTGAATTTGTTCAAATTCATGTTCACTGAGCTGGTAATGCTGTCTAACCATCTCATCCTCTGTTGCTTCTTTCTCTTTTGCTTTCTATCTTTTCCACCATCAAGGTCTTTGAGTCAGCTCTTCACATCAGGTGGGCAAAGTATTGGAGCTTCAGCTTCAACATCAGTCCTTCCAATGAATATTCAGGGTGAATTTCCTTTAGGTTTGATCTCCTTGCAGTCCAAGGGACTCAAAACAGTCTGCTCCAGCACCACAATTCAAAAGCAACAATTCTTCCACACTCAGTGTTGTTTATGGTCAAACTTTCACTTCCGAACATGACTACCTGAAAAACCAAAGCTTTGACAACACAGACCTCTGTTGGCAAAGTGCTGTCTCTGTTTTTTAATATGCTGTCTAGGCTGGTCATAGCATTCCTTCAAAGGAGCAAGCATCTTTTAATTTCATGGTTGTAGTCACCATTAACAGTGATTTCAGAACTCAAGAAAATCTGTCACTGCTTACACTTTTTCCCCTTCTAACTATCATGAAGTAATGGGAATGGATGCCGTGATCTTAGTTTTTGGAATGCTGAGTTTCATGCCAGCTTTTCCACTCTCCTCTTTCACTCTCATCAAGAGACTCTTTAATTCCTCTTCACTTTCTGCCATTAGAGTGCTATCATCTGTAAATCTGAGCTTATTGATATTTCTCCCAGCGATCTTGATTCCAGCTTGTGATTCATCTAGCCCAGCATTTCACATGATGCCGGGAGCCTGTGTGAGGAATCCTACCTGTGACAAAGGTCATGAGGAAGGAAGCCCAACAAAATGCAAAGGCGTGATCTGGCTTCGGGGGTTCCCCCTTGGTTTTCCTGAACATCTATCCCCAAAAAACCAGACTCTGCCTGCCTTATTGTACTGTGCTTTTCCACTCTTCTGACATTCTCTGGAAAAAAGGGCTTAGGGCTTCGGTCTCCTGCAAAAGAATGTCTCGGCTTAAAATCCCTCTGATGGCTCTCTAACTTGCCTAACAGTTGGAGATTTTTTTACAACTTGTGAATTGTTTACAGCCCCCCAACTGCGAGAGGCACGAAGCTTAGAGCATCTTAGAGACACGAAGCTTAGAGCATCTTAGAGACACAGAGCTTTTTCTAAAAAGCTAAACATTATATTGGTGACAGGTTTTCACTGCTGACTCAATGACTGCTGCCAGGCCTCCATATTCTTTATCTTTTAGGCATGTGAAGGATATTAATCAATGTAATTGGGATATAGAAATAGGAATATAGTAGTTTTGATGTTTGCAACACTAGACTTTTGAGTTAATTACTTTTCTTTGTTATAAATCACTGTACTCCTTTTCATTGTTATAAATTGTTGTATCTTTGCTATGTAAGAATGTAACTTTATTTAGTGCTGAGAGTGGCACCAGACTTTGGGAAGATCAACACAAATAAGTCTTCTGGTTGACAAACCCTTATCAGAAAAAAGGCTGTAAAATGTTAATTGGCCCTCTGGCTAGAAGATGATGTAAATCACCTAAGACTTGTGTATACAATTAGGTATGCAGAGAGAAAGCCTAGTTTTGATAAGAGTCAGGGCTGCTGATGCTGTATAACTTTATATTACCCATTGATATCTATGTACAATCAAAAAGGTATAAAAGGCCTTTCTGGACAATAGAGGACGGGCCAGTCGCTGGACTGGTTTCCCCTGTGTCTTCTCTTTACTCTAATTTCTGGCTGAATTCCCATCTGGAGCTGGAGGCTCGCCATGTCTACTTACTTGCCCCAGCTTTTAAGTTCTGTGAGAGAGAGAGTCCAAGGCAGGGCACTCTCCAATATTCAAATGGGCGCCGGTGGCCCAATGCAAATGGTGCAAATCTCTTGTCCTGAGATTTTATTGGCTTTCCCCATAAACCAAGTTATTCAGCCTCTTTTCTCCACCTAATTTTCCTACTACACTATTTCTTCCTAATCTAATCTTATATTTCTAATTAAATAAATAAGTTTTCCTTGCCTATGCTGGATCCCCTTCGAATTACCCTGGATCCACCGAGGCTGGACCCCGGCAACATGATGTACTCTGCATATAAATTAAATAAGCAGGGTGACAATATACAGCTTTGTCATATTCCTTTCCCAGTTTTGAACCAATCTGCTGTTCCATGTCCAGTTCTAACTGCTGCTTCTTGACCCACATACAGGTTTCTCAGGAGACAGGTAAGGTGGTCTGATATTCCCATCTTTTTAGGAATTTTCCAATTTGTTGTGATCCACACAAAAATGGAAGAAAAACTTCAGTTCAAGCTTAGATAATCAAGCTATCATTTTAAGGACAGAACACTAATGTGTTGTCAAGTTATGTCTTCAGCATTTTAACCATATCTTTCTACTTATCCTTTTGGGCAGGGAGAGGGGGATTTGTTGATTAAATCATCTATTATCAAATGAATGTTTGTGTCCCCTCCCCCATCTACTCCAAATTTATATGTTTGAGGCCTTAATCTCCAATGTGATGCTATTTGGAGGCAGGGCCTTTTTGGGAATAATTAGGTTTAAATGAAGTCCTGACGGTGAGGCTCCCATAAGGGGATAGTGTCCACATAAGAGGACAAAGAGACTATAGAGTTCTCTCTCCCCTGTAAGTGAGGACACAGTGAGAAGACAGCCATGTACAAACCAGGAAGAAGGCTTTCACCAGGCACCAAATCTGCTAGCACCTTGACCTTGGACTACCCAGAAACCAGGTCTGCAGGAAATAAATGCCTGTTGTTTAAGTTACCCAGTCTATGATATTATATAAAAATCACAGCATTTTTACATTTTCTTCTGTTACTTTTTTTTTTTTAAGTCTGAAGACTGAAAAATAGTGAAAAGAGAGAGAAGATCTATTACCAAAATAAGATGAGTCAAATTATGAATATAAGCCTAATTGGTCCCACACCTATGTTCACTCTGCATATATAAAAGAGGTGACTCTAGGTTAGAAAACTGTCTTGAAATCTGACCAAAACTGTTAGCAATTAGGCTTCTAGAATATTGCAGGGATGTAGTAAAATACATTTCACATTAACTAGTACACTCTAGTGCCTGAAGAACTATGGATGGAGGTTCATGTCATTGTATAGGAGGCAGTGATCAAGACTATCCCCAAGAAAAAGAAAAGCAAAAAGGCAAAATGGTTGTCTGAAGAGGCCTTACAAATAGCTGAGAAAAGAGAAGCTAAAGGCAAAGGAGGAAAGGAAAGCCATACCCATTTGAATGCAGAGCTCCAAAGAAAGCAAGGAGAGATAACAAAGCCTCCCTCAGCGATCAATGCAAAGAAATAGAGGAAAATAAAATGGGAAAGACTAGAGATCCCTTCAAGAAAAGTAGAGATACCAAGGGAACATTTCATGCAAAGATGGGCTCAATAAAGGACAGAAATGGTACAGAAGCAGAAGATATAAAGAAGAGGTGGCAAGAACACTCAGAAAAACTATACAAAAAAAGATCTTCAAGACCCAGATAACCAATGATGGCGTGATCACTCACTTAGAGCCAGACATCCTGGAATGTGAAGTCAAGTGGGCCTTAGGAAGTATCACTATGAACGAAGCTAGTGGAGGTGATGGAATTCCAGTTGAACTGTTTCAAATCCTAAAAGATGATGATGTGAAAGTGCTGCACTCAATATGTCAGCAAATTTGGAAAACTCAGCAGTGGCCACAGGACTGGAAAAGGTCAGTTTTCATTCCAATCCCAAAGAAAGGCAATGCCAAAGAATGCTCAAACTACTGCACAATTGCACTCATCTCACAGGCTAGTAAAGTAATGCTCAAAATTCTTCAAGCCAGGCTTCAGCAATACGTGAACTGTGAATTTCCAGGTGTTCAAGCTGGTTTTAGAAAAGGCAGAGGAACCAGAGATCAAATTGCCAACATCCGCTGGATCATCGAAAAAGCAAGAGAGTTCCAGAAAAACATCTATTTCTACTTTACTGACTATGCCAAAGCCTTTGACTGTGTGGATCACAATAAACTGTGGAAAATTCTGAAAGAGATAGGAATACCAGACCACCTGACCTGCCTCTTGAGAAATCTTATGCAGGTCAGGAAGCAACAGTTAGAACTGGACATGGAACAACAGACTGCTTCCAAGTAGGAAAAGGAGTACATCAAGGCTGTATATTGTCACCCTGCTTATTTAACTTCTATGAAGAGTACATCACGAGAAATGCGGAGCTGGATGAATCAAGACTGCAGGGAGAAATATCAACAACCTCAGATATGCAGAAGAAACCACCCTTATGGCAGAAAGTGAAGAACTAAAGAACCTCTTGATGAAAGTGAAAGAGCAGAGTGAAAAAGTTGACTTAAAACTCAGCATTCAGAAAACTAAGATCATGGGACCTGGTCCATCACTTCATGGTAAATAGATGGGGAAACAATAGAAACAGTGACAGACTTTATTTTCTTGGGCTCCAAAATCACTGCAGATGGTGACTGCAGCCATGAAATCAAAAGACACCTGTTCCTTGGAAGAAAAGTTATGACCAACCCAGACAGCATATTAAAAAGCAGAGACATTACTTTGCTGACAAAGGTCCATCTAGTCAAAGCTATGGTTTTTCCAGTAGTCATGTATGGTTGTGAGAGTTGGACTATGAAGAAAGCTGAGCATCGAAGAACTGATGCTTTTGAACTGTGGTGTTGGAGAAGACTCTTGAGAGTCCCTTGGACTGCAAGGAGATCAAACCAGTCAATCCTAGAGGAAATCAACTCTGAATATTTATTGGAAGGGCTGATGCTGAAGCTCTAATACTTTGGCCATCTGATGCAAAGAAAATACCCTTGGAAAATACCCTGATGCTGGGAAAGATTGAAGGCAGGAGAAGAAAGGAATGACAGAAGATGAGATGGTTGGATGGCATCACTGACTCGATGGACATGACTTTGAGCAAGCTCTGGGAGTTGGTGATGGATAGGGAGGCCTGGCATGCTGCCATCCACGGGGTCGCAAAGAGTCAGGCACAACTGAGTGACTGAACTGAAGATGTCTGTTCGTTTGGTTTAGTCACTAATTTGTGTCTGACTCTTGTGACCCCATAGACTGTGGCCTGCAAGCTCCTCTGTCCATGGGATTCTCCAGGCAAGAATAGGGGTTGCCATTTCCTGCTCCAGGAAGATGTCTAGGGTTTGCTTCAAAATAGCACTGGAGTGGGGAAGCAGGCAGGTGTACAAATGAAACTATAGATATGAGGATCATTATACTACTGTCAACTTTTGTGTGTGTGAAATGCTTCACAATAATGTTACTGTAACATTTTTCCATCCTTTCTATATAATTGAGTAACATTAGTATACACTTACTCAAGAAACCTACCAGTTCAGTCTATAAAAATGCTTATTGAGTGCACCCATGGATTCCTCCCTGACCTGTCCTTAATGGCCACAAAATAAGATTCACCAGTCCACATTATGAATGGTAGATACTTAATAAGATACTGAATAAATCAAAGAATTAATCCAATATGTAACAGTCTTTGTCAAAGGTCTGAAACATTCTGATTTTAATTATTCAGATGTGCACAATCACTGAAAGAAAATAAGACTATCAATTTGGTGGTAAGCTGTTTATTCTACTTACGTGATGTCAGTCAACAAGTTCTGAATGATCACATCTGTCTTTAAAATATCTGGGTAAGACTTATACAGGCATTTATATTTCTATCAAAACATATTCAGGTAATTACAATAAAGTGACTAAAATAAAACTTACTATGCTCTTAATACTACCTTATTAAACCATAAAATTCTACAACCTAGTATTCTGATTAAAGCATATTAACCATCATAAAACTATATTTAACAGCACAATGAACTATATGCAATAATTAGCTAACTTTTCTGGTTAACTACTATCCAAGAAGATTTTGTGTTTGCTTAATCCCTTGTTCTTAAACTACACTAATATATTGTCTCACATCTGAGATTCAGCAAAGTGTATAGAATATTTTCATGGACATTATTTGCTTCAAAAACAACTACATGACAGAATTTAGTGTTATTCAAATTAACAAAATATTCTGGGAACAGAGTATATTCTTAACAAGATTGACATGGACAATAAAGATTTAGGAGGAAAGTACTTGAATTCCGATGCCAGATTAGTGGCAAAGGCCTAAAGAATGATTATTAATTCTAAAAAACTTCTGGAAGGCTATGGTACTCCCCCTCACCAAAACACACACAGGCAAATTCTAACTCACAAATCAGACCCTAAAATCCAGGTCGGTCGCCCTTGATATAGAAAACTGATGAACAAACTGAGACACAGAAGACAGGGAGAAGGACTTCAAAGTCACAGAATCATGTGGCTTTGTGGCATCATCTGTCTCACATGTAGGCACATACATTTGGACCACCCTTTAAGAAATGTAAACGATCCCCTAAATCCAATAGGCCTAGTAAGTCTTCTTTACCTGAAAGGAAAAATAAACAAACCCTATATATGCAAAGATGTTATTTTACAGACACATGATTACTATATTACTTCCACCTGTAGTAACAAAGCTTTGGCCAACATTTTAGTTCACTGGTGCATCACGATCTTTTAAAACAGTGCACCCCCTCCCTCCACACACACACACACACTAGGAAGTCAGTAACAACTGAATGAATAAATGTATCAGCATACTTTCACTTAAGCCCAGCACATTCTGATAACCAAAAAACTCCCAATAAGCCCACTGTAACAACTAAATTAATTTTAAAGTACAATTTTCTCCAAAAGGAATTTAGATACTATCTTCAACCATATATCCCAGAATCTGAAAGCAATGACAAAGATTCTTAAATACACGGTTTGGCTTTAGAATTAATAAATTCTTTATGAAAGTGAAAGAAGAGAGTGAAAAAGTTGGCTTAAAACTCAATATTCATAAAATTAAGATCATGGCATCCAGTTCCATCACTTGATGGCAAATAGATGGGGAAACAATGAAAACAGTAACAGTATTTTTTTGGGCTCCAAAATCACTGCAGATGGTGGTGACTGGAGCCATGAAATTAAAAGACGCTTGCTCTTTGGAAGTAAAGCTATGTCCAACCTAGACAGCATATTAAAAAGCAGAGATGTTACTTTGCTGACAAAGGTCTATCTAGTCAAAGTTATGGTTTTTCCAGTAGTCATGTCTGGATGTGAGAGTTGGACTATAAAGAAAGCTGAGCGCTGAAGAACTGATGCTTTTGAACTGTGGTGATGGAGAAGATTCTTGAGAGTCCCTTGGACTGCAAGGAGATCCAACCAGAACATCCTAAAAGAAATCAGTCCTGAATATTCATTGGAAGGACTGATGCTGAAGCTGAAACTCCAATACTTTGGCCACCTGATGTGAAGAACTCACTTATTGGAAAAGACCCTGATGCTAGGAAAGATTGAACACAGGAGGAGAAGGGGACAACAGAGGATGAGATGGTTGGAAGGCATCACCACCTGGATGGACATGAGTTTGAGCAAGCTTTGGGAGTTGGTGATGGACAGGGAAGCCTGGCAAGCTGCAGTTCATGGGGTCGCAAAGATATGGACACAACTGAACTGAACTGAATGGAGATAAGTTAACAAATCTGCGTTAAAAATAAACAAAAACCTACAAATCAAATCGGTTTCTCCTAACTCAAAGTGGCCCCTTTCAACCTTGTCAAACACCAAAGTCAAATTGGACCCCTTTAGGGGTTTCAGGCTTTAGGACTCCAGTGCCAACAGGGTACCCATGAAGTCCTTCAGTAATCTGCTGCTTAGTTTCCTTACACAGAAGAAATAAACCAAGTTCAGAGTTTTCTGTACAGAGAGCAACAGGTGAGTCCTAGACTTACCTTATTACTTCTGATAGAGACGGTCAAGGAGAAAAAAATGGAATGGCACTACCCCAGGGACATAAAAATCACCTCTCACAACAGACTTCTGGGTCAAAATAACAAAATAATAGCACTAAGAACCATTAGAAAAGAATAAAAACTTCAGCAAGAACATTTAACATGATTTATACCTGATTTACATGTCATTTTCAAAAACAAACCTATCAGACTAAGATAAAGAGTCTATTTTAGGAAAATATGTTCAAGAATTATGGATGTTCCAGTTAACCAATTCTTATTGCTCCACTAAGACATAATGTTGCTAGATCCTAGCAACAGCTGACACAATCATTCTGGTTCTTTCAAGTCACCAGAGGGGGAACAGAAAGAAAAAAAAAAAACATTTCACCTAAATGAGTTAGACAAGATGACCTCTCACAAAGACCAAAAAAAAAAAAAAAGTGGGGGAGAGGGTTAAGCTTATCACCAAAATCTTTTTTGGGGAAAAGGATGGGTTTTATTGAACTTATAAAGTTGTATTAACTGCTTACTGAGTGGATAATTTATCCTGAATGATCTCAATATAACACAGGCTGTTTATGAAAAACCCACAGCAAACATCCCTCTCAATGGTGAAAGACTGAAAACTTTTCTCTAAGGTACAAAGCAAAGATGCCCACTTTCACCACTTCTATGTAACTCAGTACTCGAAGTTCTAGTCAGGACAATCAGCTAAGAAAAATTTTTAAAAGGTATCCAAATTGGAAAGAAAAAAACAAAATCTCTACCTGCTGATGGCACGATCTTATATTTAGAAAACACTACAAATTTCACATTGCTAGAATAAATAAGTTCAACAAAGTTGCAGGACGCAAAATCAACACACAAGATCACTTGTGTTTCTACACAATAACAACGAACAATTTGAAAAGGAAATTTAAAAAATAATCCCATCTACAATAGAATAAAAAAGAACAAAACACAAAAAACACTTAACATAAAAAATACTTAGGAATAAGCCTAACCAAAGGGGTCAAAGACTTGTCTACTGAAAACTACAAAACTATGTCAGACACAAATAACCAGAATGATATTCCAGGCTCATGGACTGCAAGATTTAGTATGGTTAAGAAGTCCATACTGTCCAAAGTGATTTACAAATTTAATACAATCCCTGTCAAAATCCTAAAGGTAGTTTTGCAGAGGATTGAAAAACCACCCCAAAATTTACATGCAACTTCAAGGGATTCCAAATAGACAAAATCATTTCAAAAATAATAAAGTCAGAGGATTCATGCTCCTGATTTCAAAATCAGTGCAGTTCAGTATTATCAGTTCAGTCACTCAGTCGTGTCCGGCTCTTTGAGACCCCATGGAATGCAGCATGTCAGGCTTCCTTGTCCATCAACCAACTCCTGGAGCCTACTCAAACTCTTGAGTAGGTGATGCCATCCAACCATCCCCTTCTCCTCTCACCTTCAATCTTTCCCAGCATCAGAGTCTTTTCCAAAGAGTTGCTTCTTCACATCAGGTGGCCAAAGTATCAGAGTTTCAGCTTCAGCATCAGTCCTTCCAGTGAATATTTAGGACTAATTTCCTTTAGGATTGACTGACTGGATCTCCTTGCCATCCAAGGGACTTTCAAGAGTCTTCTCCAACACCACAATTCAAAAGCATCAATTGTTCAGCGTTCAGTTTTCTTTATAGTCCAACTCTCACATCCATACATGACTACTGGAAAAACCATAGCTTTGACTAGACAGACCTTTGTTGGGAAAGTAATGTCTCTGCTTTTTAATATGCTATCTAGGTTGAACATAGCTTTTCTTCCAGGGAGCAAGTGTCCTTTAATTTCATGGCTGCAGTCACCATCTTCAGTGATTTTGGAGCCCCCCCGCCAAAATAAAGTCTGTCACTGTTTCCATTGTTTCTCCATCTATTTGTCATGAAGTGGATGGGACTGGATGCTATGATCTTAGTTTTCTGAATGTTGAGTTTTAAGGCAACTTTTTCACTCTCCTCTTTCACTTTCATCTACAGTAATCACAATGTGGTACTAGCATAAAAACAGACAAGAAGACCAACGGAGTAAACCTGAGAGCCCAGAAATCCTTCCTTCCATATATATGGTCAAATGATCTTTAAGGGTGCCAAAAACACTCAATGGGGAAAGGAAAAGTTCCTTCAAAAAACAGTGCTGGGAAGTGAGGTTTTCTACACACAAAAAATGAAGTTGGAACCTTATCTTACACCATATACAAAAAAAATTAACTTAAAAGGTATTAAAGATTTAGATGTAAGGTCTAAAACTATAAAACTCCTACAAGAAAACATAGAGGAAAGTCTTCATGACACTGGAGTTGACAATGATTTATTAGTTCTGATACCAAAAGCACAGGCAACAAAACCAAAATCAACAAATAGGACACATTATACTTTAACAACTTCTGCACATCAAAAAACACCATCAAAAGAATGAATAGGCCATGTATGAAAAGGGAGAAAATACCTGTAAATCATGTACTTGATAGGGAGTTAACATCCAGAATAATGGATTTCTATAATTCAACAAGAAGAATCAAATTAACTCAATTTAAAAATGCATAAAGGACTTTAAATAGACATCACTCCAAAGATGACATACAAGTGGCAGGAAAGCAACGAAAAGATGCTCCATATCACCAATCATTAGCAAAATACAAATCAAAGTCACAGTATCATCTCACACCAGTCAGGATGACTGCTATCCAAAGCACAGAAAACAACAAGTGTTGATGAGGATGTGGAGAAACTCAAACTCTTGTAACCCTCTTAACAGGACTGTAAAGTGGTGTAACTGGTATGGAAAACAGTATGAAAGTTTCTCCAAAAATTAAAAATGAAATGAAACTACCATATGATCTGGCAATCCCATTTCTGAGTCTATGTCCAAAATAATTCAAATAAGGGTCTTAAAGCGATGTTTATATACTCATATTCATAACAGCACTATTCACAATAGCCAAGAGGTGGAAGCAGCCTAAATGTTCACTGACAAATGAATGGATAAACAAAATGTGGCATAGAGATGATGGAATATTATTCACCCTTAAAAAGGAAAGCAATCCTGTTATGTGCACAGCGTGGGTAAACCTTGAAGACCTAATGCTAAGTAAAATAAGCCAGTCACAAAGAGACAAAGTGATTCCATTTATATGAGGTATCTAATGGAGTCAAATTCATAGAAACAGACAGAACAGTGGTTACTAGGGACTGGGGAGTGGGGGATAGGTTGTTTTAGGGGTACAGAGTTTCAGATTTGCAAGATAAAAGTTTTGGAAATCTGTTTCATGACACTGTGAAAAAAAAAAATATATATATACACACACACACATATAAAACAATACTGAACTGCACATTTAAAAGTGGGTGAAATTAGAAATTTTATGTTTCTTAGATAATAATGATTTATGTTATTAACATTTATTGAAGTAGTCATACTTCAATATGGTAATTATTAGGTAGAGTTTAAAAAACACTAAAATATCCAGGACAGTAATGCCTAAAAGCTTCTGAATAGTATTACAGATTTTAAGAAAGTAAGATTATTAAAAATCCTACTTACCTCGGCTTGTCTCTTTTTTCTCTTTGTCTTTCAAAATCTCGTCCTCTATCCTTTCCATCTCTTGGTTTTTCCTCTATCCTGTCTTTCACTTTATATTTTTCTTTGTATTTTTTCCCTAGAGCAATATCTTCCTGTATAGGAGGGGGTGGGCTAGGAGTTCGAGGTCCTTTCTTCTTACTTTGGTTGCTTTTTGAATTCCTAAAGTTAACACAAAGCTGTCAGAAGTCTAAAGACTTTTAGAAGGTGAAATAAATTTTTTTTTTTCATTTTAACAAAGCACGATTAAAGAATGGTTAGCATTCCTTTCAATAACCTGCCATTTGCTATTTTATGTACTAGTAATCAATATACCCCCCAAAAACAACAACAAAAAAAAACCAGAGAAATGAGCAAAGATTTACTTGCTACCTATTTCATTTAACAGTGCTTACTATATACTTTTAAAAGGTAGATTTCTGAGAAAAGATAGAGGTGGACTAGGAAGAGATTCAGGAAAGAAAATGTCATAAAAAAAAAAGAACTGAAAAAATTTTAAGCTTATTATAAAAAAGTAGATAGAAAAGTAAAAATCACCTACAATTCCATTACCCAAGGACAGCCCACAGTAGCACCATGGATAAACATCCACACTTTTTCTATGTCTCTTTTCCTTTTTCCCTCCCTGCCCACCCCCATATGCACAGTCATAA
>SJYT01001881.1:448509-471664 GCA_006410635.1 Cephalophus harveyi
TAAGAGACAGCATATGCACAGTCATAATGCAATCTTTTTTAAAAATTGTTTGTACTAAATACAGTATTGGTATATTTCTATATCAAAAAGTGGATTCCTATAACTATTCTTACGCACTGTACAGAATTCCCTTAATAGATATGCTCTATAATTTATTTAAACAATTTCACATTCATAAGGTTTTTAGGTGATTTCCATGTTTTCAGCATTATAAAGGACAATGACATCAAGTATAAATGAAACCCTAAGCATTGTTAGTAAATATTTATTTAAATCTTTGTTTTATATCTTAAACATTCATTTAAACCTTTTCCAATTCTCAGGCTACAGAGATGATCCTTTAAATTTTCAATTTTGTCTTTCATGGTTTTAATCCATCTGGAACTGACTAAGTGCTATAACTCCGAGCCCTTACACATTACAAATTGTCTGTCTTCATACCTTGACAGTGGTTTGACTGAATACTAGAGGATTTCAGAATGATATCCTTTTCCCTCAGAGCTCTACAAATACTGTTACACTATCTTGCAGCATTTAGTGTTTTGGATGAAAAGTCCAAAGAGAGTCAATTAATTTTCCTATGCAGGTTTTTCAGCTTTTCTGCTGGTATGCTTATAATACATTATTCTTTGGAAATTAAAATTTTCATCAAGATAAATCTAGGTTTTCTTTTTTAACCTTTTCCAGTACTCAATGTGCTGTTTCAATCTGAAACCTTAAGTGTTTTGCTCATTGTTTTTCCTTTTCTTATTTCATCAGTTCTCCAGAGGACCTGGATCTCTCTAGTTTGCAGTTACTGCATATCTCCTAGGTCACTTCTCCATTATTTTTCATTATTCCCATCTCTCCTTTTGCTTTCCAGTATCTTAAAAGTGTTTTCAAATTCTGTAAGTTTTCTTTTAATTCTAAATTTGGTAATCTCATTATTCTGCTATTCCCAGTATAAAAATCATTTTCGTTCCAAAATATCCTTGTTCACAGACTGCTTTAATTTTTTCACGATCAACTGCTCTCAATAGATCAATGCACTATCCTCTCAAATCATACTAAAATTTTGAATGAATTTATTGTTTCAATTCATTCCTATTTTCTGAAACATGGAACAGTCAGTCTGGTACTGAGTTTTAAAGGAGTCCTTTCTTTTCAGATATCTGGAAAGTTTTCACTAGCTACTTATTTTAGTACTTATTGATATTTTTAAATGATGACCTAAGCCAAAATCCCAGAACTTACTACCTGTGACCTTGGGCTAGAGTTCTCTAGCCCAAGATTCCTTAGCTAAATTAAAAAGTAACAGGTAGTATCTTCCTCAAAATTGCTGGTAAGACTAAAAACAGATACAAAAGGCAACTGACTCAGAGTGGGCATTCAGAAAATTTGCCTTAGTCTTTCTCCCTACTTATTATCACAGATAGGGTAAACCATCTTACAAGTCAGAAATTATTAAAATATGACCAAATCTGCTTTTCATCTTCATCTCCTGCCAAGAACCATTATTAGCTACATTATCTCACTGCATATTTATGAGATGACTGAAACTTTTAATGTATTTAACAGATAAGTGATAAATGTCTTTTCCATTTAAAAGACACATTGGGGGTGGGGGAGGGAAGCAGAGAGGAAGGGGACATGTATACTTATAGCTGACTCTGGTTGTTGTATAGCAAAAACTGAAACATTGTAAAGTAATTGTCTTCCAATTAAAAAAATGACACACTAATCAATAGTTGGTACAGATAGTAACAAAATTACTAAAAAGCCATTTTCAACCATTATCATTTCAAAATGATAGAGGAATTCTTGACACAAACTGTATTTTCACATTATTGCCTGTGACAGAGACTAACTAGGTATTTACTAAACTTTTGTCCTGGCCATACTGTTGAACAACACTCTAGACATTTATCAAGTTAGATGTGACCAAATGACCAAGTTCTGGCCAAAAGAACATAAGAAGAAGTGATGTATACCACTTCCAGGCCTAATTGATAAAAAAAAGCCTCTCATATTCCAGGTAATTATAAACTATATAACTAAATAAGTGCAATACTCTTTTTTTCTTTGCATATTTCATTTTTTGATCCTCAATAACACAGGAAAGTGAAGCTACAGTCAGAAGGAGCTTAGTTACTCAAATCCATTTACAGGAGAGTCACCTCTTAATCAGAAATACCCATTTCTTGCTTGAGTGAGAAACTTCTGGTTGTGTTAAATTCACATTCTGGGAGTAAGCTATCATAACAACCAAGATTATGCCACTACACTCATTAAAGTACAGAATTTCTTCAAATACGTTCAAAAATACACGCGTTCACTGGTTGGGAAACAGTTGTGTTACAGATAGAGTCTGCAAGTGCCTTCCAACAGAATGGGCCAAACTGGTCTTGTGCACTCTGCAGTCAGCAAGATCTCTCAACATTTTTTGAAGTCAAACGATCGTCCTTTTAGGGGCACAGAGCCCACTTCCTATTTGTGGCACAGAGCTCAATTATCTACTTCCATCACTTTGTAGAGCCTCTCTCTCTCTTCCCCAAACTTAATTCTTTTGAATAGCTTTTGACATACTTCACAAATCATCTTAGCATAAAGCTTAGTATCAGACTATCTCTCACAACAAATGTCACAGAAAACTGCTAACTTTCAGGGAGAAGTGTGAGTCTTAATTTGTCTGTGATTATCTCTGCCCCTTCAATATGATAACCACGTAAAAACAAGGAGTTAGTTTACCTGATTTCACCCTCAGTTTACTTACTGACACTGGTTGCAATATTCCACTGAATTTTAACTGAAATTCTAATCATTACTTGTTGTTGAATGTCTTCAAACAGTTTATCGTATGATCCACAATGAAACTACAAGTTGATGATCTGACACACTCTAGGCAATTTAAACTACATGACTACAGAAGTGCTATATACAACTCAGTGTTTTCTTTGTATCTTCAATGTACTGTTTTCCAGGTCCTTCTGTTTCTATTATTAAATTAATGATGCATCTTAAACTCAGGATCGCATAATACAAAAATATAATAGTTAAATCAATATAATTATTCATGTGTGCATGCTAAGTTGCTTCAGTGATGTCTGACTCTTTGTGACCCCATGAACTGCAGCCTGCTAGGCTCTTACATCCATGGGATTCTCTAGGCAAGAACACTGGAGTGAGTTACCATTTCCTCCTCCAGGGATCTTCCCAACCCAGGGATTGAACCTGCGTCTCTTAAGTCTCCTGCATTGGCAGGTGGGTTCTTTACCACTAATGTCACCTGGGCAGCCCCCAATAATTCATGCTCAATATTGAAAGGATAAGTGAATTACCAATAAGACTGTTAGAGAAGACTAGAGGAAAAACAGAATGAAACTAACCCTTCAACTAAATAGGTATCAAAACTTTCTATGAAGAGATTAAATACTGAAGATTTCATAAATAACAAGGGTAAGAAAATGAAAAAGAGTATTTCTGGCATGCTGGGTTTTGGGGGGGAAATAAATGGAATTAGGGGAATTTATATAATTGGTTAGTTAAAAGGAAAAAGAGCAGGTGGGTTAAATTGTATCACTCTGTAGTTTGACTTCTTTCATATCCCTTTACTCAATTCCAGGAGCAAAGGAGAGAATTAAGCCTGCTTTACAGAGTGCCTTATTACAACGCAAAGCTCTTTGAAGCATAGGTGCGATGGAAAGATAGAATAGTGAACCATCAAGATGCCAGTCTTCAGGGAGCTTAAATTTAATAGCAGTTGTAAAACATGTATGCCACGGCTAAAATATAATAATGGAAATAGCAGTTAGTATTATGCAAAAGGTATAAATAAAATCTGATAGATATACAAAGGGAGCAGAAATTATGTTCAGTAAGGAGAAAGGGGAAATCTTAATGGAAAGACAGAATTTGAGCTAGACACTGAAGGACTAAAGATGATGAGTGTAGGAGGAACATTAGACAAAAATATGGACAAGACTGAGAAGATCAATGTATGAATTCCCCTCTAAAAAATCTGAATTTCATTCAATAGAATAGAAAACTACTGAGTTTTTCAATGGCATAATAAATTAATAGGAATTTTTCTTTTAAGATATCTCTTACAACATTTGTAAAGTGAACGGTTATCACAGCTGAATGAATATGTTTACATGTGTGAGGGAACGGACCCTAGATAAAGTAAATATAGTTTATAGGATGATATATTAATAATAAACTAGGCAAGAAGTAAATGAAGTCTAGATTAGGGTTAAAGCCCCCAGAAACTAGAGGGAGAACAAATATAAATTTCATTATGGGATCATACAGACATCTACCAACTGGTCAAATATTGAGAAAAGGTTTAGCCTTGTTCTTAAATAATGCTAAGCTGCTTCAGTCGTGTCCGACTCTGTGTGACCCCATAGACAGCAGCCCACCAGGCTCCCCCATCCCTGAGATGCTCCAGGCAAGAACACTTATCTTAAATAATAAATTAGTGTATGCCCTTTAATTGAAATAAAATTTAAAGAGTACAGATGACACTATATGGAAAACTATCTCCTGCCTTATTTTCAACCCCCCAATGTAATTTGTTTCTATCCTTATTCTTTCAACTGGCTACTACAACAATTCTAAAAAATGTACTCATACTGCTTCATACACCAGGAGACAAGAAGAATGTTGTTCACTGTGCATAATCTGTAATAACTAAAACCTGGAAATGACTTAAATGTTCAATAACAAAAAAGTAAATATATAAATATTAATATGCAAGAACTATGGCTATATATATATCAACATAGGTAAATGTAAAAAACTGCAAAAAGAAAAAAAAGCTAAGTAAAACAGTAAACTGCAGAAGAAAAGTTATATCTATATTAAGACTAAATAAATGAAAATATTATATATTGTAAGATAATATGATATGGAAGTATAAACACACATGCACAAGTATCATAAACAACAAATTCAAGAGGGAAGGACGGGAAATATTTACACCTGCTTAGTTTCGGTGGGGGAAAAAAGTTCTGAAGCATATATAGGTATGACACAGATCTTTGTTTCATCATTCTCTATAATTTTCCTTTAAGTGGAAACTTTCCATACTTTTTTATTTTTTAAGAAAAAAGCTTATATTAAATGCTCAATGTATTAAAAGTATCCTTTTGTGATCTCCTAAGTAATTCTTCTGAATATCATGTCAGAAAAAGCTATTTCATTCTGGCACTATTTATCACCCTACTGACCTCTGCTGGTCCAACAATGGAGAGGAAACTGCAGTTGTCTTCCTGTCTTTCTTGCTAGTTGAAGATGATGACTTAGGGCTTGATTTTCTCTTTGGAGATTTGCTAGACTTTCTTAGAGAAGGTGATGGAGACAACTTTGATCTAACCACTTCTGGTGAAACCTTTCAAAAGAATTCAGTAAGTCAGAAAGTGTACCGATCATGGTTGCTACAATCAGACAACAAAGCAATAACAACAAACTTCAGATAAAACATTAAGTGTTATAACAGGCACCACACATTACTATCAGCCTGGCTCCTAAGCCTGTACTGTTAACCAATATGCTAACTGCCCCAACATTAATATCAAAAGTGAAAGTGAAGTTGCTCAGTCATGTCTGACTCTGTGACCCTGTGGACTGTAGCCCACCAGGCTCCTTTGTCCACGGGATTCTCCAGGCAAGAATCCTGGAGTGGGCTGCCATTTCCTTCTCCAGGGGATCTTCCCGACCCAGGGATTGAACCCAGGTCTCCTGCACCTCAGGCAGACTCTTTACCATCTGAGCCACCAGGGAAGTCATAGGCAGTTTGTAGGCTCTTATTCGGAGCTTACGACTGTTAACAGGGAAGTGACAGCAGGGTTGCAGAGAGAGCTGACCGGAGCTGGCATGGCTGGGGCAGGATGTCCAAATTCATCACAGATAGTCTAAAACAGAACTCTGCTCAGCACCTGGGGGCATCAGGTTCTCAGCCCCTTCTATATCTGCCACACAGCTATTAACATTAGTATCAATTAAGCAAACTAAAATTATGAAATTTCAAGATCTCCTCAGAAAAATTACAAATTATATTCAAATATATTTTATCTCTTTCTACTCTTTAGAAAACAAAAAAGCACTCTATAGAGATAGCATGGGCCTAAAAATCAGGCATATATAGATTCAAGTTCCACTTCACATTAGTTGGTGACTCCAAGCAACAGAAACTCAGTTTTGTTTATCTGTTCAATATTGAAAATATGCCCTATTTATCTAATAGAGTAACGTGAAGACTAATTGATTAACATGTATGAAGTATCAATATCCCAATACAATTTTAGATGTAGCAAGCAGTTAATGAGTTCTGCAATCAATATCCATGTTGATGTTAATTACTAACATATTTCAATAAATAGCATACCTCCTTTTTAATAATAATTTCTTCTCTTTTCTCCATGTTTTCTTGTTCCAGCTTCATTAATTCCCTCTGTATCTTTTGACGCTTCATTTCCAATGACAACTCATGAACATAATCATAATTAATATCTCCATTGTCAGAATCTTTAAAATAAAAATTCCATTACTTTTCAAAAACTATTATAGTTATCTATACCAAAAATTATAACAATTTTTTCAACTACTTTTTATAAAAATTAAAATTGTAGATTCTTTAATAAGAGTAACACACTTCTAAAAAATAAAGGAAATATATACTGTTTCTACCTGGAGGAGGGCATGGCAATCCACTCCAGTATTCTTGCTGAGAGAACCCCCATGGACAGAGGAACCTGGCGGGCTACAGTCCATGGGGTGACAAAGAGTCAGACACGACCAAGTGACTAAGCACAGCAGCATACTGTTTCTATAAACACTTAAAATTGATATAGCTAATTTCTTTATGAAAAACCAGTCTTAAGGTTCCTGGTTTTCTGTAAGTCATTTTGGGTTGTTTGGGGATTGGGTTTTTGGTTAGCTGGAATTTTTTAAAGACATAATTAAAATACTCAGCTACAAATTCTCAGTATTAAAGCTACCAAAACCTTTAATATTTCATACTGTACATGATGTGATTCATTTTTCTTAAAGACTCATTAGTATTAAGGTTACATTAAATGTACAATCCTGTTTCTGTAGTTTTGTTTTTTAATATCATTACTAAAAGTAATTTTAATACTAATGTGTACATGAGCTCATTTCTGAATGATCCGTAACATTTTTATTATAAGTGGTTTATAGCAGTTCCTTAGATTAGAACTGTCCATCTCTTTAATAGATCTGATACCATGTATCTATTTCTATTTACACTTTCAAAGAAAAGAATATGAAGATTAAAAAGGGGAAAACAAGGAAGAGTGATGCACAGACTATTTCATTACAAATGCATATAGATGTTTTCAGAGTCAACTGGCACTGTTATCTCTTTGTTATTAATGTCAACAAGCCTAGAGGAGGAAATTTCACTGACTGCTATCCTAACACCTGACCACACTGGGACTGACCACTTACAAACTGAAGAACCTTCTCAAGTCACACTTTTAGCACTTAAGATCATCATTTCTTAACCTGACGTAAATAAATAAAATGAAGAACTAAAAAACAAAAAGATAAAGGAGTCCTACTTGATTGCTTAAAGCACAAAAATATGGACATCACTGACATTCTTTATATATAAAGAATTTCTACTAATTAAAAGGGAAAATGGTCAAAGGACATGAACAGGCAATTCATAAAAAGAAATGCAGATGATAGATAAGTAAGTCTTTTTCATGTATTAAAGAGCCATTTTTCCCCCTTAATGGTAATAGTTGGTACTGGCAAAGGTATAGATAAAAGGCATGTTCATTCTCTGGAGTAGTGATGTAAACTAATACATCCAGCCTGGACAATAATTTGGTAGCCATGAGTAAAAGCCTTAAGAACATTCATAACCTTTAATATGACAACTTTACTTTTAGAAATCTATTGCAACTAATAAAAGATATAAAAATAAAGCTTTAAATTTATAGTCTTCTACACTGCCCTACAGAAAGATCTCTCCATGTCATACACAAGGTCAAACAACTTCATTTTAACATCAGCAACACACTTCATGATATAAACATATCATAGTTTATTTAACCATTTTCCTTCTGACATTTAGTTTGTTTTCAATATTTTGCTATTATAAACAAGACTTCAAAGAACATTGTGATACCTACTTTGGTTTATAAGTGCAAATATTTTCTTTTCAGAACAGATTTCTTGAATTACATTTGCTGGAGTAGGTATAATTTTTAATTTGCCAAACTATACTTGTTTATTTGGCAAACAATATTTTTTTTCCCTGACAAACTATCCTATTGCCAAGTAGTAGTATATTGCCAGATATACTCAGAATTTTATTATATTAATATTTATATTAATATAATTTATATTATAGGTGACAATATACAGCCTTGACGCACTCCTTTTCCTATTTGGAACCAGTCTGTTGTTCCATGTCCAGTCCTAACTGTTGCTTCCTGACCTGCATACAGATTTCTCAAGAGGCAGGTTAGGTGGTCTGGTATTCCCATCTCTTTCAGAATTTTCCACAGTTTATTGTGATCCACACAGTCAAAGGCTTTGGCATAGTCGATAAAGCAGAAGTAGATGTTTTTCTGGAACTCTCTTGCTTTTTCCATGATCCAGCGGATGTTGGCAATTTGATCTCTGGTTCCTCTGCCTTTTCTAAAGCCAGCTTGAACATCAGGGAGTTCACGGTTCACGTATTGCTGAAGCCTGGCTTGGAGGATTTTGAGCATTACTTTACTAGCATGTGAGATGAGTGCAATTGTGCGGTAATTGGAGCATTCTTTTGCATTGCCTTTCTTTGGAACTGGAATGAAAACTGACCTTTTCCAGTCCTGTGGCCACTGCTGAGTTTTCCAAATTTGCTGGCATATTGAGTGCAGCACTTTCACAGCATCATCTTTCAGGATTTGAAACAGCTCTTATAATATTGCCAAACTATACTCAGAAATTTTGGGGGCTTCCCTGGTAGCTCAGACAGTAAAGAATCTATCTGCAATATGGGAGACCTCAGTTCAATCCCTGGGTCAGGAAGATTCCCTGGAGAAGGAAATGGCAACCCAATCCAGTATTCTTGCCTGGAGAATTCCATGGACATAGGAGCCTGGCGGGCTACAGTCCATGGGGTCACAAAGAGTCGGACATGACTAAGAGACCACACTTCCACTTTCATACTCAGAAACAGATTTACCAAAGTAAACTTCCACTTGATAATATTAATATTAGTATTTTTCACTTCTTCCAGTATGATGGGTAAAGAATGTTATCTCTCTATCTTCACCAGTATTTCCCTATAGTAAAGCTGAGCATTTACTGGCCATTTCTATTTCCACTATGAATTACATATTCAATTCTTTTTATTTTTTGCCCATTTTTCAACTGAACTCCTTATGCATTTGTGGAAGTTCATTATATGTTAATAGAGTGTTTTTACTATATGCTTTCACATGACACATGTCAAATATTTTCTTTTGTGATCTGTTTTTAATAGATGACGTCTATGTTTAGTTAGGTACAAAATTTTAAATCCTTATACAATCAAATCTTTTATGGATTCTGCATTTTATGCTTATTTTAGGAGAATGTACATACCTCCAAGATTTCCCAATTATGTTCATACATTTTCTCTTCTAGTACAATGGTGCTTTTGCTTTTTATATTACTGCATTGTTCTTTGTGATAAACAAATATGGTAAATTTAGAGAACCAAACAAAAAATAAAGACTTGGGGAATGGGAGCTGGAAATACATAAAACAACTGGGGATAATGAAAAGTTTTATAGGTACATAAGAATCTATACTTGATCCTGTAGGCAACGGGAAATCAGAGAATTTTAAACAGGGGAGTGAAATGAACTAATTTATTCTTTTATAAGTTCACTCTAACTCACAGAGTGAGAGAAGATATTTATAATATCTATAATATTAATAATAAATTATTACAATAAATTATATAATTATATAAATAAATTATAATAAATATTATAAAATTATAATATTTATAATATGTATACTGATTAAGAGATTTCATATTCAGACTACACAAAGAACGTGCTGTGTGCTTCAGTCACGTCCAACTCTTCATGACCCTATGGACTGTAGCCCGCCAGGCTCCTCTGTCCATGGGATTCTTCAAGCAAGAATACTGGAGTGGGTTGCCATTTTCTTCTCCAATATAAAGAAAATTCAACAATCAAAAAAAGCAGTTAACAATAAAAAAGTAGGCAAAAGTCTATAGAGTTTACAAAACAGGTGGCACAGTGGCCAGTAAATGTGAGAAAACTGTCAACTTGTTACTCATTAGGGAAATGTACACTAAAACCACCACAGTAAGAAACAACCACCTATCTCTAGAATGATTATGATGAAAAAGGCAAAAATACCATAGAAAGAACTATTTTTGACCTGACATTATCTACTTAAGATGAACATATGTAGACTCAATGGCCCAACAATCCTACTCCCAAACATAAACTCAAGAGAAATGAGTACATGTTTACCAAAGGTATGATTAGGAGTAGCAACTTATTCAAAATAGCCCCAAACTAGAAATTAACCAAATCTTTATTGACAGAAAAATGAATAAGTTATGGTATACTCATACAATGAACTACTATATACCAATAAGAATTAATGAACTATAACTATATTCAAAAATCTCACAAACATATTGTTTTGGCTAAGTACAGAAAGAGTACATGCTAAAGATTTCATTTATGTAGACTTCAAAAACAGACAAAACTAACCCATGTTGGTAAAAATCAAGACAGCAGGTACCTTCAGGAGGTGGAGGTTGGGAAAGTAGTGACTGAAAAAAGGGAGTACGAAGGGGCTTATGGGAGACGAGTAATTTCCTATGTATTGATGATGAACAGGCTGCTTACACAAGCCTGTTCTATTGGTGAAAATTCAGTAAGTTGTACAAATGAATCATGTACTCGTCTGAAAGTTATTATTATACCTTAATAAAAAATCTTTTGTGAAGATTAGTCTGGGGTTTAAGTGGAAAATGATTTAGGAGACAAGACTAACCTCAACACATGAGGTTAGAGAATTATTTGTAAAACACACTTATAGACAACAAATAAGTATCTTAAGAACTAGAGTATCGTACTAGTAATTTAGAGAAACAGGTGGTTTTGCAAGACACTCACAGACAGAAATGTTTAGATTTATGTTAAGTGTCTGGGTTGAGCAGAAGGAGACCCAACAATGACCCTTAGACTTTCAGGAAACCAGTAGGAAAACTGGTGCCTTTAAGATATGGAACTCAGGCATAGATATCCAATTGGTAATGCATCAATTAAGAGCTCTACATATTGGAGTCACTAATATGTAGATGTTAATGATGCCCTGGGAGCATGATGTCATCTGGAGAGAAAAACTGAAAGTGAGGGGGAAAAAAAAGTCTTGGGAAGTGGGAAGGGGAAACAACTAAAAGTTTTTAAAGCAGCTTCTAAAGACAAGTGGGTCTCAAAGAGCAGTATGAGGACTCCTTGAGATCCCCAAGGGAGATCAATTTCTGGAGTTTCAGAAGATCAAAAGTATTTCCATAATTCTACATTATTTGCCTGGTTTACTCAATCTCTAGAGTATATTGGGGCTTTTTCCAGATGTCACATCATTAACAGACTGAATGTGGATTCAGACACAAAAATCTAGGTATCTTTCATTAAGGTAGTTAAGAAGTTTACTTTAAGAAGTTAAAATGATTTGCAAAAACATTTAAAACATTGCCACCTCCAATTTTTATTTTTGCTTTGCAAAGTATGGCTGTTTTCCATAAAACTGTATGCTAGATTTATTACTGTCACTATTTAACAAATTAAAATTTAAAAATTTTCTCAGAACTAACTTCTAAAATGGAAACTACTGAAGCAGATAATCCACAAAATGAAAAGCTCTCGAGGGTCCTTAAAAAGAGTGAAAAGTGTCCTGAGACCGAAATGTTTGAGAACTACTCATACAGACCAAACTTCTTCTGAGTCTAGCTAAAGTTGCTATTTAGATTGAAAATGTAGAGGGTAAGCATATTAAATGAGGTCAGTCTCACTCTCTAACTCTATGCTTCAATATTTCTTCAAACAGAAATTTTTAAACCATAGCGATTTATAATAATCAGAACCTATGAGTTTTAAAATCAAGAGAAAACCTAAGAAACAGCCATGTGAATATTTTGTATGTAAAAGTACTATAAAATGCATTTACTCACCTTTTAAAAGAATTTTACATATAAAAGACTCTTGCAGTAAAAATCAGTTTAGTTTTTTTAAAGATGAGTCTAGAGCAAAGTGTTGGGAAGGGATAGATAGCACACAAGGAGCCTCTGGAAGGCCAAAGAGTTAGAATATGAAGACAGAAAACCCCACCAGTGATAGATGGATGCCAAGGGGAAAGTGTTTCAAGAAAAAAGGTTATGGGATGTACCACATGCTGCAGATTACAGGAGAAAGAGACAAGTATGTCTTCATTTATTTAGCAAAAAGGAGGTTATTGTGACCTTAAAGAGCAGTTTTAGTGAAGATGCGCATCAGAAGACGAATAAACATGAAGTGAAAAGGTACAATTTAACTGTAAAGTGGGAATAAACAAGGTAATGACTAAAAACAATATGGTGAAAAGAGAAAATGTGCCAAGACAGATCTTAAAGCTAAAAAAGAGAATGTAAGATAAACAAATAAGATTGCAGACGTGGAAGGAAATCAGGGGACTCTAACCTCATGCAGCAGGAGGGAAGCCTCTTATTAAGAACAAGAAGGAAATAAAAAAAGTTTAGTGAATAAAAACTAGTTTACAGATGTGCTGGCAGGAAGCTGAAAGAGTCTGTGGATAAAGAGTTACATCACTTAAATAGCAAATAGGAGAAAGGGGTTGGAAGGGTGGAGATTTAAGGAGAGGGTTTGAAAGAGCTACTATGAAAAAAGGAGCAAACTGACCTAGGCTTTTCTGAATCTTTAAAATATTCAACAATTAGCATGTACTACTGTAACGGAAATACAGAAGTTTCTATTTTTAAAAATAAGCATCCAATGTATTTCAGATTTAAAAAAAAAAACAAACAAACAATTAAAATGAAAAGGAACAATGTTGGGTGTCTTCGGTGTTAATCCCTTAGAATTTAGTAAAAGTGAGCCATTCAAATCTGAACAGTCAAGGTTTGGAATATTTACTGCTATTCTATAGGAGGTATTAGTGTTACTTTTGAAATCCCAATAAACTAATAGAGAAGTTTCTTATTTGTTCTTAGAAACAACTTTTTAACAGACAATACTGTATAAAGATGGAATAGATTTCTTTTAAAAGTACTGATGTTCAAATTGCTGGAGCTAGTGGAGGTGATGGAATTCAAGTTGAGCTATTTCAAATCCTAATAGATGATGCTGTGAAAGTGCTGCACTCAATATGTCAGCAAATTTGGAAAACTCAGCAGTGGCCACAGGACTGGAAAAGGTCAGTTTTCATTCCACTTCCAAAGAAAGGCAATGCCAAAGAATGCTCAAAATACCACACAATTGCACTCATCTCACACACTAGTAAAGTAATGCTCAAAATTCTCCAAGCCAGGTTTCAGCAATACGTAAACCATGAACTTCCAGATGCTCAAGGTGGGTTTAGAAAAGGCAGAGAAACCAGAGATCAAATTGCCAACATCCACTGGATCATGGAAAAAGCATTGATCAAAGTGAAAGAGGAAAGCAAAAAAGTTGGCTTAAAGCTCAACATTCAGAAAACGAAGATCATGGCATCTGGTCCCATCACTTCATGGGAAATAGATGGGGAAACAGTGGAAACAGTTGCTGACTTTATTTTTCTGGGCTCCAAAATCACTGTAGATGGTGATTGCAGCCATGAAATTAAAAGACGCTTACTCCTTGGAAGGAAAATTATGACCAACCTGGACAGCATTTTAAAAAGCAGAGACATCACTTTGTCAACAAAGGTCTGTCTAGTCAAGGCTATGGTTTTTCCAGTGGTCATGTACGGATGTGAACGTTGGACTATAAAGAAAACGGAGTGCTGAAAAATTGATACTTTTGAACTGTGATGTTGGAGAAGACTCTTGAGAGTCCCTTGGACTGCAAGAAGATCCAACCAGTCCATCCTAAAGGAGATCAGTCCTGGGTGTTCATTGGAAGGAATGATGTTCAAGATGAAACTCCAATATTTTGGCCACCTGATGCGAAGAGCTGACTCATTGGAAAAGACCCTGATGCTGGGAAAGATTGAGGGCAGAAGGAGAAGGGGACGACAGAGGATGAGATGGTTGGATGGCATCACCAACTCAATGGACATGGGTCTGAGTGGACTCTGGGAGTTGGTGATGGACAGGAAGGCCTGGCGTGCTGCAGTTTCATGGGGTCGCAAAGAGTCTGACATGACTGAGTGACTGAACTGAACTCTTAAGGTACTTTTCAAGTTTATAAGTTTTCAGAGATATTTCTTAAATATTGTAGTAAATAGTTTAGGCTTGCAGTCTCTTTGCTGTCACACGTATTCAACTCATCTACCGCAGCTCAAAAGTCACAGAAAATACGTAACCAACAGACATGGCTGTTCTGTAATAAAATTCTACTGCAAAAACAGATGGTTGGCCCACAAGGTATACTTTTCTAGCCCCTGGTCTAAGTGTTTGGCTATCTGATGAGGAAGGAAGTTACATTCTTAAAGTCTTTAGTTTTGACAAGTATAGTAGAGTAACAAAGCTGAACTACTGAAATAATTATATAAATTATATTAAAAATGCCCAGTATATCTACAGATGTGAGTTCCCTCTCTCTGCATTTGGTAGTGTGAGACTACAGTGCTCAACTTCTAGATCACAAAAGAAGAGAAGACAGAACACTCATGGTATGGGAAATAAATGCTTATTTGTTAAAAAACAATGACTTAAAGGTGATTTTACTAATTTTTCACAAACAAATCCCCCAGTTATCATCTGATATCACTTTCTTGAAAGATGAAATCCAACCATTTCTTGGAAATAATCTTCCTAGGTCTTAAGGTTTAAAAATCTCACTTTTAATATTTTATGCAAAACAATAAACATAAATTTCAATTCTCTTAAACCTTGATACTGAGAAACTTAAAAGATTGACAAGTGCAATAAATTTCAAAGTAGTATGATACTGAACAGGTAAGTTCTAGAGAGAACAGCTTTCTCGGCTTTTATTCAGCTACATGCCATTTCCTGCCTTATAACTCAGTAAGACACACAAGTCAATTAGATTCTGAAACAATAGGGAGATCATGGCTGGAAAGTGTTTTGAAGCCCACAGAAAAACCTACGAAGTGAACAATCAATATACTGACTATATAAACAAAGATTTTTGAAACTCACCATCTCTATTAGTTTCCCATTCTACATTTTCTTCTTCACTTTCTGGAGTTCTCTCCTTAGTGATTTTTATGTCTTCCTTTTCCCTATGTCTCCCTCTTGAAGATTCTTTCTAAAAAGTACATACATACGTACATGTGGGTTATTACATTTATAAAAACTACAAGAGGTAGTTACTATAATACAGAGTATTTCTAACTTCATCTTTGTTTCATTAAAGAACCAGTTTTGCAAACACTCATCCACTAAGTGGAGGAAGTAACAAATTCTAGAGTATCATCACAATGAAAAGACTGTACTATTATCTATTTTACTAAAAAACGGCAAATGTATGAACTTTAAGTTTTTAAAAGACACAATGAAAATCAAATACTTTATTACGTATTTGGTAGTATACTACATATTCAGTTTCTACACGAACATTACGGGGGTAAAGTTTAAAATGGATAAAATACAACAGGAGGAACTGTGATTATATTTTAAAACAACTAGAAAAAGGTTATACTGTTCACAGTAGATTCTCAAAAATAACTGCTGATCCAGGATGCGTTATATATTACTAACAAACGAGTATTTAAAGACACCTAAAGGTAAATCCAAACTTAACCAATAATTTTATAAATGCCTTAAAAGAAGGGATTTTCCCTGTTTTGGTGTGGTAACTATAATATTTAGAAAAATTATCTTTATATTGCAGCCCAAAAGCAAAAAAGTTTAACATTTCATCCAGGTATACCAGTAGCCTATACACAAAGCAGGATAATAATAATTCAGCTTGTAAAATTTAATGAAATATTATATAAGATGAAAACTCTAAACCACATTTTACTAAGTGGAAAGAAAACATAACCTGTGTCATGGAATTCTTACCTTCTGACCACAGTGTCTTATTAACACTCAATCTTGACTATGAAAGACACTAATACACAAGGATATTAAGTGCTGAAAGTTCTTTCCGGGCATTACCAGACATAAAATTTGGCTGCTTACAACACAAATTAACTTATCTTTGTCTTATTTTTAAAGAACTCTAGTATATAACTGCCCCTAAATTTTACTTATTTAGGTAGAAGTCATGTTTTAAGTATTACTTGCTAAATGACATATATAGTTGCTGATACAACAGAGGCTGACAAATATTAAAAGACTATATAATAGAACCAGACAAGACAAAATGGTGACAGATCAAAAAAAGAAAAGGAAAAAATAAATGCACTCCTATTTGTACATGAGACAAAAGGAGAAAAAAGGAGGAAAAAGGAGGAAAAGGAATACCATCTATTTTTACTCTTAAAATATATTCTGTGAAACATCAATGAAGAATTATTCTATATGCCATGCAACTTTTGAATGTTCTGCGAATTAAACCCACATACAAATGTGTGTGTATATACATATATTTATATAAATATTTAATAACATTTACCCTACATATTGAAATTATACAATTTTTGCTTTCCAGTATGACTCTAACACTGTCCCAGAGATCACATATAACTATTATTAAGCACTAGTGTTGGAGAAGCCAATGGCACCCCACTCCAGTACTCTTGCCTGGAAAATCCCATGGATGGAAGAGCCTGATAGGCTGCAGTCCATAGGGTCACTAAGAGTCGGACAAGACTGAGTGACTTCCCTTTCACTTTTCACTCTCGAGAAGGAAATGGCAACCCACTCCAGTGTTCTTCCCTGGAGAATCCCCAGGAAGGCGGAGCCTGGTGGCTGCCATCTATGGGGTCGCACAGAGTCGGACACGACTGAAGCGACTTAGCAGCAGCAGCAGCAGCATCAAGTACTAGTGTAGGCTTCAATATGTGGTGGAATTTCAAGTTAGGAGATATGCTTTTGCCTAAAACTTTGTCACTATCTCACCTCAAATCAAAATCCTATGGCCAGAGGAGCTTGGTGGGCTACAGTCCACGGGGTCGTAAAGAGTTGGACATGACTGATCGATTGAGCACACCTCAAATCATAACAGAGGAAACAATTTTGACAACACCTAAGGCTCAGGTCATCTTTTAAAATGGTGTATTTCCTCATTTTTTCCTCTTCAAACAACGGTGTATAACTTGTTAGGCATGTTATTCCTTGTAAAATGAAATTATTTCTCTCCTCTTATCATATTCAAATGTAAAGGGTCTGCCATTACTTGTCTCATGCATTAGAGGATGGTTTGCTCTATCACCTTCTTGTATTTCTTGAATAGAATGGTTCGTCAACTTACTGCTCTTAAATGCAAATATATTAATTACAAGTATGACCATTTGATTATTATGTATTCTAAAGTAATCATTCTGGAACATGTACATGTTGAAATATTTGTTAAAGAACCACAATATTTTAGCCAATACCCATGAGATGAGATATTTTATGAATTCAGAATTATTTGGATTTCAAAATATATTAAGTAACAATGCCAACAGGGTCTGGAGTAGCAACCTGTGATCAAACATTCAGTTATTTGTGCAGCAAAACATACGAATTCACCAACTGGATAAAGGCTATATAATAAGCTTCTTATCAATTAAGATCTGGTTTTGCTGCCAAATAAGTCTTTACCTAACTTAGGAAAAATGTTTCTTTTAATAAAAGTCTTTTACATTTCAGAAATGCAGTAGATAATTGTGAACTTTTACTTTCACTTTATTTCTACTTTATATCACTCATATTTATTTCTTAAACATATGTATGGATAGATTATATTTATTACAAATTTTATTTCTAGCTAGTAAGGAGCCATTAACAAGATTATAATTTGAAAAGAAGTGTTGAGGCTAAAGGAACAGAAAGACAATATTACTAATATAATAAGTGATTAGCAATGATAATAATAAAATATTAAGGTCCTTGAAGTAATATAATCCAACCTCATACCCCATGTAGAAAATCTTTCCCTAAATTTTGTGTAGTTGTACAAATCTTCTATTAGAAGAATTTCAGGGGAAAAAAGTTACTCCCAAGGTCTCCACTGATAGTTCTCCACTGCTGCATTCTTTGCTCCCATTTTTAGACAGTTCTAAACATTAGAAAATTATTTCATATACTGATCACAACTTTCTTATATTGATACCCCTCCAGAATGTCTACTGATTGGAACTACTTTTGACCTCTACAATCATGTAAAACAAATCTAGTAATTCTTCCACATGATAGCTCTTTAAATATTTCAACATTGTTACTAAATCTTTTCAATATCTTCTTATATCAGGACAAAAATACTCTTCACACTGATCATATATTAACATTTCATATTTTCATACCCTTCACTACTCTGTCATTTTCTCTGAGCACACTAATCTCACAATGTTGCTTCTTAGTTTAGTCTTGCCAGAGTAGCATTGAGTATATAGCTTCTACCTCTCCCAGTATAGAATTGAAATTATTCTTGTATTAATGAACTTGTTTTTGGGGGGAAAGGTGTTTGGAGGAGGGAGAGGTGTTTTGGATGGAGTTTAAATAAATTATAATTTTTAAAGCTATATAAATGTAAACTACAATCTCACATATAATGAAGCCTGTGTGTCGCTCAGTCGTGTCCAACTCTTTGCAACTCCATGGACTGTGTATAGCCTGCCAGGATCCTCTGTCCACAGGATGTTCCAGGCAAGAATGCTGGAGTGGGTTGCCATCTCCCTCTCGAGGGGATCTTCCCAATCCAGGGATCAAACACAGGTCTCCTGCATTGCAGGCAGATTCTTAACCCACTGAGTTACCACGTAAGCCCCATCAAAACAAAGCCTAGAAATAGGGCAAACTTCAGGGCTGGGTAAAGTAGTGATACACTTAAGTAGCAATACACTGAAATCATTGGAGATCAAATTTTCTTATTGTTTTTCTCCTTTCTCACAATGCTGCTATTCCTATTGTTGACTTCACATGAAGGCACATTTCTTTCACCACAAGGACAAGCAATCTAGACTCACCCAGTATGTGCCTTTCTCCAATCAAAAAATAATGTTTTCTTTCAGTCTGAGTAAGCCAACTTCAGTCACATGGCCACATCTGAATTAATAATTGATAAAGATAACAGCCACCAGTTAAATGAATTAGACCTGGATCCTAAGTCAACTGAATCAGCAAGGAGAATGGGATTGTTATGACTAGGTTAGGCCAATGAAGGTCCAGCAGTGAATCTGGGGTCAATTCCCCAAACAGCAATGCAGCTTCAAAACAAAACAGCGAATGGATTGTGGGAAGTTCAAGGTTATTTACACTATACCTTTGGAACTACACTTTACTTCCTCAAAGTACTGTACAATGCAACACTTTTGAGAGGGCTCTTGAGAGTCCCTTGGACAGCAAGGAGATCAAATCGGTCAATCCTAAAGGAAATCAACCCTGAATATTCATTGAAGGACTGATGCTGAAGCTGAAGCTCCAATACTTTGGTCACCTGATGCAAACAGCTGACTCACTGGAAAAGACCCTTATGCTGGGAAAGATTGAAGGCGCGAAGAGAAGGGGATGACACAGAGAGTAAGATGGCTGGATGGCATCCCTGACTCAATAGACATGAGTTAAACTCCAGGAGATGGTGAAGGACAGGGAAGTCTGGCGTGCTGCAGAAGTTTATGGGGTTGCAAAGAGTTGGACATGACTGATGGACTGACTGACCAGCAACACTTCTGACAACTGCAGAGGCCATAAAAGTAAAAAAAAATATACTTTCCAACCTACTAAAGATTTTCTTTGTTCACCTTTACTAATGCATTTCGGACCCTCATTCTAAGGTCATTTTCCATCTTCCTAATGTATATCCTTTTAGAAATTATGTAATCAAAAAAAAAAAGAAATTATGTAATCAAAGTTTCCTGGTAATCAACACCCTCTACTTTACCAAAAATTTTCTTTATTATATCCTCATTCTTGAAAAACAGTTTTTCTGGGCAAATAACTATGAGTTCACATATTCATCTCAGCTTTGAAAATATCATTCCACTGTACTTTGGCTTCCATTGTTGTTACTGATGTTGTCCATCTATTTGCAGAAAGATCTGCCTTTTATCTCTGGGTGTTTCCAGTATTTTCTCTACACCTCTCATGTTCTGCAGTTATAATACTCTACTTGATGACATGTATCGTGCTTTCTATATCTGCAGGCATATGTCTCAACAATTATGGAAAATTCTCAGCCACTATTTCTTTCAACATTGCCTTTCCCATATTCTATTCCCCGCCCCCAAGGATTCCAATTAAGATGCACATTAGATTTACTAAGTTTTTTTACCTGCAATTATGAGTTTCTTGTATATTTTTTATAACCTTGTCTTTATAGGCTACATTCTGGATAAACTCTTCAACACCACTTTCCAACTCACCAATTCTCTCTTTGGAGATTATGGGTCTCACCTTAAGGTTTTCAAACCTTTTCAGTTGGGACACTTGACCAAGGCTGAAAACTTTAATGAACAATGCTTCACTGTGGCTTTTTGGCCTGAACACGAGCCCAACAACTTAGCTCAGTATATAGCTTTTAGGATACATATAACTGACATTTTGAAATTTTAAAATGATTCACAGATGTGCGATTTTGGATTATTTCAACATTATAGAAAGATGGACAGCAAAGAAACTTAGATCTACTCTTAGGAAACTATATTTAATTTGTACTATACTGAAGAAAAATCTCATAATAGGGTTATCAGAGGTTTTCTTTTATGAAGAAAAAGGAAACCTAGCTTGTCTCAGAATAAGCAGCGTCACAAATAAATAAGATTATAAACTTCAAAAACCATTCAACAGATAACAAAGATCGGGTCACCTTCAAACACCACATTTTAAAAATACAAAGAAGAGAGGACAATTATTAATATCTTTGTATCTATGTACCTAATAATATTGCACTGAACAGTACAAACTATAGGAGACAGGGAGAGAGCTAGAGAGAAACACACTACTACTAAGATACTTTAAAAGGCATTCTCAGGGTTCCAGTTCAAGATGGCAGAGGAGAACGATGTGTGTTTATATCCTCCTGTGAGAGGACCAAAATCACAGCAAGCTATTGAACAACCATTGACAGGAGGATGCTGGAACCCACCAAAAAATGATACCCCAAAGTATATCAAGTCTAAAGACAAAGAAGGTGCAATGAGATGGTAGGAGGGGCACCAACATGATAAAATAAAATCCCATACCCACCAGGTGGGCAACCCACAATCTGCAGAACGATAATATTTAAGAAATTCTCCCAGTGTTGTCAAGGTTCTGAGCCCCATGTCAGGCTTCCCAGCCGAGGGATCTGGCAAAAGGACAAGGAATCTCCAGGGAATTTGACTTTCAAGATCAGTGGAATGTGCTTACAGGATTTCCACAGGACTGGGGAAAACAGAGACTCTACTCTTGGAGGGCAACACAAACAAAATCCTGTGTGCATCAAGACCCAGATGAAAGGAGCAGTGATCCCCCAAGAGGCTGAACCAGATCTGCCTGCTAGTCCTGGAGGTCTCCTGTGGAGGCGTGCATCCGTAGATGGTCAGCATGAGCACAGGGGCACTGACAGCAGTTCTGGAAGGGCTCCCTGTGCATGAGTCCTCTTGGAGGTGGCCATCATCCCTAACATAGAGCCTCGAGACCCCAGGGCTGGCTCACCTCAGGCTAAACAACTAACAGGGAGGGAGCACAACCCCACCCATCAGTTCAGTTCAGTGGCTCAGTCGTCCGACTCTGCAACCCCAGGGATGCAGCACATCAGGCTTCCCTGTGCATCACCAACTCCCGCAGCCTACTCAAACCCATGTCCATCGAGTTGGTGATGCCATCCAACCATCCCATCCTCTGTCATTTGCTTCTCCTCCTGCCTTCAGTCTTTCCCAGCATCAGGGTCTTCTCCAATGAGTCAGTTCTTCACATCAAGTGGCCAAAGTATTGAGTTTCAGCTTAAGCATCAGTCTTTCCAATGAATATTCAGGACTAATTTCCTTTAGGATTGACTGGTTTATCTCCTTGCTGTCCGAGGGACTCTCAAGAGTCTTCTCCAACACCACAGTTCAAAAGCATCAATTTTTTCGGCACTCAGCTTTTTTTATGGTCCAACTCTCACATCCATAGATGACTACTGGAAAAACCATAGCTTTGATTATACAGACCTTTGTTGGTAATTTCTCTGCTTTTTAATATGCTGTCTAGGTTTGTCACAGCTTTTACTGAGCATGGCCCTGCCCATCAGAACAAGACCCAGTTTTCCCCACCACCAGTCCCCCTATCAGGACTCTTATACAAGCCTCCTAGTCATCCCCTCGGCCACTGCTCCTGACCTCGGGCTTGGGGTAGCTCCTCTCGGCTGCCGCCCTGACCTTGGAAGTGGGGTAGCTCAAACTACCACACAATTGCACTCATCTCACACGCCAGCAAAGTGATGCTTAAAATTCTCCAAGCCAGGCTTCAATGCTCCAAGGCTAAAATGCTCCAAGCCAGCAATACATGAACCATGAAATTCCAGATGTTCAAGCTGGTTTTAGAAAAGGCAGAGGAACCAGAGATCAAATTGCCAACATCCGCTGGATCATTGAAAAAGCAAGAGAGTTCCAGAAAAACATCTACTTCTGCTTTATTGACTATGCCAAAGCCTTTGACTGTGTGGATCACAATAAACTGTGGGAAATTCTGAAAGAGATGGCAATACCAGACCACCTGACCTGCCTCTTGAGAAATCTGTATGCAGGTCAAGAACCAACAGTGAAAACTGGACATGGAACAACAAACTGGTTCCAAATAGGAAAAGGAGTACGTCAAGGCTGTATATTGTCACCCTGCTTATTTAACTTATATGCAGAGTACATCATGAGAAACGCTGGACTGGAAGAAACACAAGCTGGAATCAAG
>SJYT01001881.1:471771-508093 GCA_006410635.1 Cephalophus harveyi
GCTGGACTGGAAGAAACACAAGCTGGAATCAAGATTGCCGGGAGAAATATCAATAACCTCAGATATGCAGATGACACCACCCTTATGGCAGAAAGTGAAGAGGAGCTAAAAAGCCTCTTGATGAAAGGGAAAGAGGAAAGTGAAAAAGTTGGCTTAAAGCTCAACATTCAGAAAACTAAGATCATGGCATCGGGTCCCATCACTTCATGGGAAATAGATAGGAAAACAGTGGAAACAGTGTCAGACTTTATTTTTTGGGCTCCAAAATCACTGCAGATTGTGTTTGCAGCCATGAAATTAAAAGATGCTTACTGCTTGGAAGGAAAGTTATGACCAACCTAGATGGCATATTGAAAAGCAGAGACATTACTTTGCCAACAAAGGTCCGTCTAGTCAAGGCTATGGTTTTTCTAGTGGTCATGTGTGGATGTGAGAGTTGGACTTTAGAAAGCTGAGCGCAGAAGGATTGACGCTTTTGAACTGTGGTGTTGGATAAGACTCTTGAGAGTCCCTTGGACTGCAAGGACATCCAACCAGTCCACCCTTAAAAAGATCAGTCCTGGGTGTTCATTGGAAGAAATGATGTTCAAGATGAAACGCCAATACTTTGGCCACCTGATGTGAAGAGCTGACTCAGTGGAAAAGACCCTGTTGCTGGGAAAGATTGAGGGCAGAAGGAGAAAGGGATGACAGAGGATGAGGTGGTTGGATGGCATCACCAACTCAATGGACATGGGTTTGGGTGGACTCCGGGAGCTGGTGATGGACAGGGAGGCCTGGTGTGCTGCAGTTCATGGGGTCGCAAAGAGTCAGACACGACTGAGTGACTGAACTGGAGTCTCATCTACCAAGAGGGCAGACAGAAGAAGAACCACCCAATCCCACAGAGAACAGAACCAAAACCACATCACAGGAAGTTAACCAGGATGAAAAAGCAAAGGATTTTGTCCCAGGTGAAGGGACAAGATAAAACCTCAGAAAAATAACCAACTGAAGTGGTGACAGGCAACCTTCCAGAAAAAGAATTCAGAATAGTTACAGGGTATACGATCCAGGATCTCAGTAAAAGAATAGGGGCAAAGATTTAGAAGATACAAGAAATGTTAACTAGAGAACGAGACAAACTAAGGAACAAACAGAGATGTACAATACACTAGAAGGAATTAATAGCAGAACTTATGCAGAAGAATGCATTAGTGACCTGGAGGACAGAATAGTAGAAATCACTGTCACAGAACAGAATATAAAAAAAAGAAGACAGCCTAAGAGACCTCTAGGACAATATTAAACAAATCAACATCCACATTATAGGGGTTCCAGAAGGAGAAAAGAGAGAATGGACTCGAGAAAATATTTGAAGAAATAACAACTGAAAACTTCCTTAACATGGGAAAGGAAACAGTCAACCAAGTACAGGAAAAGCAGAGTCCCAGGCAGGATAAACACAAGGAGGAACATAACAAGACACATAGTAATCAAAATGATGGAAATTAAACAAAAAGATAAAATATTAAAAGCAAAGGGAGAAAATGACAAATAACATACAAGCGAACTCCCATAAAGTTATCAGCTCAACAGAAATTCTACAAGTCAGAAGGGATTGGCATGGAATATATTTGAAGTGATGAAAGGGAAGAACCTACAACCAATAATACGCTACCCAGCAAGACTCTCATTCAGATTTGATGGAGATCAAAAGCTTTCCAGACAAGCAAAAGTTAAGCAAATTCAGCAATACCAAACCAAGTTTACAACAAATACTAAAGGAACTTCTCTAGGCAGGAAACACAAGGGAAGGAAAAGACCTATACAAAATATTCCAAAACAATTAAGAAAATGTTAATAGGATAATTTCCTGAACTATAAATGGAATAAATTCACCAACCAAAAGACACAGACTGGCTGGGCAGATGAGAACATGTGCATGTATGCACTTCCATTTACCACATCACTCTACTTAACCCCTCAAATTATATGTATTTATTTTATATTATTAGGTTAATCATGTTTCCATTATGGCTTGCAATTGTAATTATCTTTTCTTTTTTGTCTGCCTATTGATTGTGAAAACTGATAAACATCTTTTAGTATTAAAAAAAAGACAGCCTCAAACCAAGATAGATCAACAAAGATATGAAAAATACAGGAGATCCAAACAACAGATGTTTCAGATATAATTTAGTACTTCAAAGACAAAAAGCATAAAATATACCTTTATTTTAACAAAGGAAATTCAGAAAAATTGACCATATCTTAGGCCACAAAGTAAACCTCATGAAATCCAAAATACAAAAAGCAATAATATATGTTATTTTTTTTAATTAAAAGAATATACACATAAAAAGCTCTTGAATCTGAAAAAGTTTAAATATGTCATTAAGCAATTATTCTCTCTTCCCTGGTGGCTCAGAGGTTAAAGCGTCTGCCTCTGATGCGGGAGACCCGGGTTCGATCCCTGGGTCGGGAAGATCCCCTGGAGAAGGAAATGGCAATCCACTCCAGTATTCTTGCCTGGAGAATCCCATGGGCGGAGAAGCCTAGTAGGTTACAGTCCACGGGGTCGCAAAGAGTCGGACACGACTGAGCGACTTCACCTCACCTCACCTAAGCAATTATTGGACCATAGATGAAATACAAACCTAAAGATGAGACTTCCTTAAAAAGAATGACAAAAGTATAATACATGAGACGCATGGAATTCAGCTGAAATAGTTATCAGAAAAAATGCTTACAACATTAAGTACTTGTGTATGTATAAATATATATACACATATATATGCATATATATGAAAATAAATGCTCAACCCATTTAAAAAAGAGATAAACTTAACCAAAGAAGGAACTAATAAAAGAGAAATAAATGTGTTAGAAACGAGAAAGAATATATAAATCCAAAAGGTTACTCTGAAAATAAACTAACGACTAACCTAATGAAGAAAACAGGGAGAAAATCACAAGTAATCAAAATCCTCTGACAATGTGAAAACAGTTATTAGAAAAGAGAAAAAGGAAAAATGTGACTTCACACAACTCTATGCAAACTAGTTTAAAAATCTATTCAAAATACACAATTTTCTAAAAAAAAATATTTAACAAAACTGACTTAAGGATCAAAAGTCTATTCATTTCCATTGGACAAATAAATTCTTAAAGAACTTCTTCATACAATAGTACCAGACTCAGGTGGTTTCACATAGGAATTCTACCAAATCTTTCAAGAGCAGAAAATCACAATACCACTTAAGATAAAACTACTATGTATAAAATAGGTAACTAATGAGAACCTCCTGTATAGCACAGGCAACTCTACTCAGTGCTGTGGTAACCTAAACAGGATGGAAATCCAAAAAAGAGGGGATATATGTACAGGCTTCCCCGGTGGCTCGGCTGGTAAAAAATCCACCTGCAAATGCGGGAGACCTGGGTTTGATCCCTGGGTTGGGAAGATCCCCTGGAGAAGGGAATGAATGGCTACCCACTCCAGTATTCTCACTTGGAGAATTCCATGGACGATATTCTCCATGGGTGGGATCACAAAGAGTTGGAGGTGACTCAGCAAGTTTCACTCTCATACATACAGCTAATTCACTTTGCTGTACAGCAGAAACTAAAACAACACTGTAAAGCAACTTAAGTAGAATACACACTCTTCTCAAGCTCACAAAGAATACTTGCCAACGTGGGCCACATTCTGGACCATAAAACAAACTTTTAAAGGAATAAAAATCATATAATGTCTAATCTCAAACCACAATGGAATTAAACTTGAAATCAATAACAGAAAGATGGCTGGATAATCCCAAAATATGTGGAGATTAAACAAAACACTTCTACTTAACACATGGGTCAAAGAAGAAATCTCAAGAGAAAATTCAAAATATTTCAAACTAAATGAAAATACAATTCAATTTCTCTAAATTTGTGGGATGAAGTGAAAACTGTTTCGAGAGACATTTATAGCATTGAATTCATATAGTAGAAATGAAGAAAGTTCTAAAACCAATAATCTAAGTTTCTACCTTAGAAAACTATAAAAAGAGCAACTGAAATCTAAAGTAGAAAAAAAATAACAAGTAGAGCAAAAATCAATGAAGCTGAAAACAAGACATCAATGGGAAAGAAAAAAATAAACAAAACCAAAGTCAGTTCTTTGAAAAGATCAAGTTTCTACACAATCTAAGAAAAAAAGAAGAGAAAAATTACCAACATCAGAAACAAAAGAGACATCAATACAGATTCCAAGGATATTTAAAGAATAAAGCAATACTATAAACAATACTATGCCCACAAATTTGATAACCTAGATGAAATGGACTAATTACGTGAAAGACATACTCTGCCGAAACACACGTGTCAAGCATAAACAATCTGAATAGAATTATATCTATTAAAGAAACTGAGCTAATAAAAAATAATCTTTCAAAACCTAAAGCACCAAGCCAAGCCCATATGGGTTCATGTGTGAATTCCATCAAGCATTTAAGAAAGAAATTATACCAATTCTCTACAATTTCTTCCAAAAAACAGAAGCAGAGGGAATACTTTCTGAATTATTCTAAGGCCAGCATCTAAGTATTTGATAACAAAACCAGATGACGACATAACAACAACAACAACAAAAAAAAACCCACACAATTATTTCTCATGGACATCAATGCAAAAACCCTAAACATATTAGCAAAATATAAGCAAAAGTAATCCAACAACATATAAAAATAATTATACACCACAACCAAGTGAGATTTATACCAGATATGCAAGGGTGGTTCAACATTCAAAAATCAATCAAGGTAATTATAACATTAACAGACTAAAAAGAAAGAAAAGAAAAGATGACATGATCGTATCAATAAACACAGAAAAATTATTTAACAAAATGCAACACTCACATTTGTGATTAAACATTCTTAGCAAACTAAAAAGGGAACTTCTTCAACTTGATAAAGAACATCTATACAGAACCTACAGTTACCATTATATTTAATGGTGAGAAGTTTTCTTCCAATAGGATTGCTAACAAGAGGATATTAAGGAACAAAAGGCTGTTTCTCTCACCATTCCTTTTCACCATCATAATGGAAGTCCTAGCTTTCACGCATTGGAGAAGGAAATAGCAACCCACTCCAGTACTCTTGCCTGGCAAATCCCATGGGCGGAGGAGCCTGGTAGTCTGCCGTCCATGGGGTCGCTAAGAGTCAGACACGACTGAGCGACTTCACTTTCACTTTTCACTTTCATGCATTGGAGAAGAAAATGGCAACCCACTCCAGTGTTCTGGCCTGGAGAATCCCAGGGACGGGGAAGCCTGGTGGGCTGCTGTCTATGGGGTCGCACAGAGTCGGACACGACTGAAGCAACTTAGCAGCAATAGCAGCAGCAGCTAATGCAATAAAAGAAAAAAGTATACAGATTGAGAAGGAAAAAATACGTGTCTTTGTTCACAGATGACATGACTGTCTATGTAGAAAGAATCAACAAATCTGTGGGTTGCTTTGGATAGCACAGATATTTTAAGAATACTAATTCTTCCAATCCATGAGTATAGTATATCTTTCCATTTGTGTTGTCTTCAATTTCTTTCATCAATGTCTTAACAGTTTTCAGTGTATAGATCTTTTACTTCCCTGGTTAAATTTATTTCTATGTATTTTAATCTTTGTGATTCAGCTGTAAATAGGTTTTTAATTTCTCTAATAGATCATTATTAGTATATAGAAATGCTATAGATTTCTGTACATTCATATCCTGCAACTTTACTGAATTCATTTATTAGTTCTAACAGCTTTCTGATGGATCTTTAGGGTTTTCTATATATACTACCATGTCACCTTCAAATAGTCAGTGATATGTGTGTGTATATATGTTGGTATATTGAAGTGGCAGGATAATCCAATCATTTAGTTTCTAGGTTATCTATAGAGAAAAAAGTAGAGAGGTCAAGAAGATGAAAGGTAGAGTTTTCTGAATGTAACCCATTCTGTAGATTTAACTGTGAAACCATGAGGTCCCCAAAGCAGTAGGAATCAGTCTTATAACTTTGAAACCATGGAAATGTTCTACATATTTAACAAACAAAATTTAAAAAAACCCTAAAACTAAAATCAAAAAGTAATGAATCAACTCAACCCCATGATATTTGTGGTTTAACCACACAGACTGCTCAAGTGACTTAAAATACAATAACTTGCACTTTGCTGTACAGCAGAAACACACTGTAAATTAATAAAAATTAATTTTTTAAAAATACAATAATCTATCTATCCCTAACAAACTCCTGGGGCAGGAAGATCCAGTATTCTTGGGCTTTCCTGGTGACTCAGATGGTAAAGAATCCATCTGTAATGCAAAAGACCTGGGTTGGATACCTGAGTTGGGAAGATCCCCTAGAGGAGGGCATGGCAACCCACTCCAGTATTCTTGCCAGAAAAATCCCCATGGGCAGAGGAGCCTTGTCAGTCCATGGGGTCGCAGAGAGTCAGACACTACTGAGTGACTAAGCACAGCATCCCTAACATCAATTTCACAGATATTTCCCTCATGGGTTATAGTCTAAGAACTACAAAGATCTTAAACTGTTCTAAGTAATCATATTATTAGTAATACTATTGTTAATTATTCTGGAACTATTAAAAAGTAAGATAATCCAAATGAATGTCAACAGGGACTAAAATTTTCAGCACAAAAGTGATACAACAATAAAAATCAAAGAATTAGGTAAAAGCCTTTCAATTCTAAATTTGAATTATTTGAATTCATGCTTGTTTGCATGTTTTTAAAGAGTACTTTAAAAAAGTACTTGTACTTTTGTACTTCCCAGTTGAAATACAATGAAAAGTCCTAAAAAACGACTAAGTTAGTGGTTTCCAAGTGGTCCTGAAATACCATCTCCCAATAAAAGAACCTGGACTATAGAGGAAAATGGTTGACTGAATAGAGGGTATAAAATACACAAAATGAGCTGCGGACATCTTAACAGAAACAAAGAAACTATCAAGAACTACTGAAGCTGTGTCAATATAAGGCAGGATATAGTAATAATTGGATTTCATCAAAATTAAAAGATATCTTAAAAGACACAACTGAGAAAGTGAAAAAGCAAGTCACAATACTGGGAAACAGCTCCCTTGGTTGCTCAGCTGGGAAAGAACCTGCCTGCTAAGGCAGAAGACACAAGAGACGTGAGTTCCATCCCTGAGTAAGGAAGATCCCCTGGAGAAAGATACAGCAACCTGTTCCAGTATTCTTGCCTGGAAAATTCCATGGACTGAGGAGCCTGGCGGCGGAGTCAGGCAAAGAGTCAGACACAACTGAGTGCACATACACACACACGTACCAGGAAAATATATTTGCAACACATATATCTTCCATATGACTGGTGTTATTCAGAACATATAAGAACCATAAATCTGTAATAAGACAAACAGCACAACTTTTAAGCAAAAGATGTAAACAGACACTTCACCAAAAAAAAGGCAATAAACACATGAAAAGATGCTCAACATCACTAAACACAGAGAAATGCAAATTAAAACCACTAGATACCCAGCAGAACAATATCAAGTGTTGGCCAAAATGCAGAGCAACTGAAACTCCCATACACTGTGGGCTGAGATGTAAAATGAAATAACCATTAGGGAAAACTATCTGGCAGTTTCTTATAAAGCTAAAAGTACACATAACATAAGACTCAGCAATTCCACTTCTAGGTATTTACCCACAGAAAACATACATCCACACAAAGACCTGTACACAAATGTTAACAGGAGGTTTATTCATAATTGCCAAAAACTAGAAAACAACTCTAAGTATCCAGCAACTGGGGAATGGATAAACAAATTCTGATTGCTTATCTATTTGTCCTATTATATCTGTATAATAGGACACCAGTCCACAATGAAAGGAATAAACTATTGACACAAACTACAACATGGCTGTATTTCAAAATATTATGCTAAAAGAACCAAGATACAAGAATATATAACATCTGACTCCATATAATGAGAGATCAGAGGTTGTCAGGAGCATGGTTTGGGAGGAAACTTAAGTCTAAAAGGACATGAAGATAGGTTCTGGAGTTGATGGAAATGCTCCGTATCTTGACTGTGGTGGTGGTTATACCACTGAGTACATTTGTCAAGACTCAAATGGTACACTTTAAATACATTTTATTCTTTGCAAATTATTCACAGTAAACTTCTTAAGAGCTCAGGATCTAATACCAAGACCTCCCAAGCTAAGGAAGGAACATTTGAGCAAGAAAAAAAAGAGAGAAAAGAATAAAAGAATAGTAGCAGTCTTAGATTAAGTCAGAGACATCAATAAGAACTCATGTTTAGCTCAGTACAGATAAAGACTGTTACTAGTAATATTTACAGATATATGGATATACATTGGTTAGTATACACACATATATTTCTTTGCTCTGTCAGCTGAAAGGGCATAAAAGAAACACCAATCCAGCAGGAACAAGCACACCTAGCACCCTGATTTTTGCTCTCTCCTATCGGAGAAGGCAATGGCACCCCACTCCAGTACTCTTGCCTGGGAAATCTCATGGGGTCACTAAGAGTCAGACACGACTGAGCGAGTTCACTTTCACTTTTCACTTTCATGCATTGGAGAAGGAAATGGCAACCCACTCCAGTGTTCTTGCCTGGAGAGTCCCCTTGACAGCAGAGCCTGGTTGGCTTCCGTCTATGTGGTCGCACAGTCGGACACGACTGACATGACTTAGCAGCAGCAGCAGCAGCCATTAGAGAAAAACCCTGTGTTACCAATATAAAGAGGCCCACATGGAAACTGAAGACGCCAGCTGACTGCCAGCATCACAACCACACATGTGGGTACAGAAGCTTTCAAATGATTCCCACCTCCAGCATTCTAGTACTTTACTGAGGTTACAGACATAAAGGAAGTCGCGCCTACTGTATCCTTTCTGATTTCCTGACAGAATCCATGAAGAAAATAAATGGTTGTTTTACACCAAGGTTTGCTAACTGGAACTCCTTTTAATGCTATAAAAAAATGTATTTGCAGATCATGCAAGACTAAAAACATACTAATTTTTTATATAAAATGAACATTTTTATCTATACTTAAAAATCATCATAATCATTCCTGTACTATACATTATCAAAGTCTTCAGTTCAGTTGCTCAGTATTGTCTGACTCTTTGTGACCCCATGGACTGCAGGCAGGCCTCCCTGTCCATCAGCAATTCCTGGAGCTTGCTCAAAGTCATGCCCATTGAGTTGGTGATGTCATCCAATCATCTCATCCTCTGTCGTCCCCTTCTCCTCCTACCTTCAGTCTTTCCCAGCATCAGGGTCTTTTCAAATGAGTCATTTCTTTGCATCAGGTGGCCAAAGTATTGGAGCTTCAGCATCAGTCCTTCCAATGAATATTCAGGACCAATTTCCTTTACGATGGACTGGTTGGATCTCCCTGCAGTCCAAGGGACTCTCAAGAGTTTTCTCCAACACCACAGTTCAAAAGCATCAATTCTTCGGCGCTCAGCTTTCTTTATAGTCTAACTCTCACATCCATACATGACTACTGAAGAAACCATAGCCTTGACTAGACAGACCTTTGTTGGCAAAGTAATTTCACTGCTTTTTAATATGCTGTCTAGGTTGGTCATAACTTTTCTTCCAAGGAGCAAGAGTCTATTTCATGGCTGCAGTCACCATCTGCAGTGATTTTGGAGCCCCCCCAAAAATAAAGTCTCTCACTGCTTCACTGTCTCCTCATCTATTTGCCATGAAGTGATGGGACCAGATGCCATGATCTTAAAGTTTTCTGAATGTTGTTTTAAGCCAAATTTTTCACTCTCCTCTTTCACTTTTATCAAGAGGCTCCAGGTGGTCTATACTGTATCTCCACTATACCCTTATCCTTCTCTTCTAAACCTTTTCCTTTGAAATAAACAACACTACTCACCCATTCTACTTAATCGTGTAGATTCACTTCTCAAGTTTTTAATTTGATGACTCTCTACTCTTCCTATTTTACATTTACTGTGCTTTATTCTTTCCAAAGAAATTTTCACATGTATGTAAATTCCAAAGAATTTTCACATACATGCAGTTATAGTTATGTTCTCACTATAACGTGACATATTGGTGCAGGCACCTTTATTTTAAAGATAAAAAGCAAGGCCAAGAGACTTACTTAAGAATAGTTATAAAACTTTAATTACCCTTTGTGACTTAAAGTCCTCCACCATATGAGTCAGCTTTTTGTAACAGATCTAGTCCTACGTTCTTCCTTTGTCAGTGAAACTTCTTTCTCATCTAGGCAGATGTATCAAGATGCAGAAAAAGAACAAGGAAATTTTTTTAGGTGATGAGGGGATGGGAATGGGGAACAGGAATGAACTGTGCGGGGGACTATGAAGCAAAACTAATGATTCTGTATACATACTGGGAGGTACAGATCCCAGAGATAGAAAACTTCACATTAGAAATGCACGTCTTAATCATCAACAAATGCTCAAATATTCCTCCTGACTCTATAACAGAATTTGGCTTTCAAAGCTATTTATCTTTGTATTCAAATTACATAAAATAACAAATCTCTGTTAGAGAAAACACAATTCAATTACGGCATCTGGAAAGCTGTACAGATTGGGTGAAAGTTTCCAGCACCATAAGAATAAACATATTATTTCATAAATGTTGTAAAATTGCGTAACAGTGTCTGTGCAAATACAGAAAACAGTGTCAAAAAATAGTTGTCCATGATGCTATGAGTAGAGTGTACAAAAGAGCCAGAAAGCGATTTTCTCTCATTTCCATCTTGGTTAATGGCATGGAAAGCCTGTAGTCAGACTTAACACCTTCCTTCCACCCATTCTTTTGGTCATCAAATCCTACCTGCTCTAACTCATATAAGCCTCTCACCATGTTAAATTCAGTTCCATTGTATCAAGTTTGGTTTAAATCACCCAGACCAGCCAATATGTCCAAAATACTGCCCATACAACCAACATAAAAGCATTAACAAGATATTTGACTTTCTTTTCATACTAAGTCTTTGAAATTCAGTAAGCTTTTTATACTTACAGCATATCTCAATTTAGACTAGCTACACTTCAGGTCATCAGGAGTTCTCAACACTGGCTACACATTAGAATCACTTTTCATTTATTCAATAAATGACCTTACTAGTTCCAGGGTATGGAGGTGAATTGGTAAACAAGATAGATCTCATCAGCCCTCATCTCACATATACATGCCATTAATTCAGTTTCACAGGTTCTCAAACACGTCAGTTCTCTAAAACCCCGTATTGTTATTGTGTTGGTTTTCTTCCTCTTCCTAGACATTCACCTCTCCCCTCCATCTATTCTTCAATACCCTCTGCAAATGTCACTTCTCTCTGAAGTATACTCTGCTTCCCCAGGCAGTTATTTTTTCCCCTCCATTGTGAGCTTTGCTCATCTCTCTAACACTACTACAGTCTATAGAATTAGAGTCTATGAATTTGTCTCTCCACAAAGTCAGGGTGCAACAACCTCATAATTCAGACACATTGGAGTTGAGACCAGTGACAGAGAAATAGTGGAATCACAGTTAGTTTGTGGAAAACCACACACATGCTATCTTAGTCATGCTATGTTATCTGCTATAGTTGCCCCCACCTAAACTACATCTGATTTGCCCATAGAAATTTATCATGTGAAGATCAAGAGTCACACATGTTACAGTAGGGAATGAATCACAGAAATGATCAACACCCATTTTCATGCCAGATATGTAACTCAAAATAATTAATACCTGGCATCCTAACTTATTAACAGTTTTCTCTAAATTTGGATAATGGATTCCCTAAAACCTGACTACTTGTGAATCTTGAGACTTTATCCCTTAGGTGTGCATGAAGCTCAGTGTCTTTGAGGGCTTTCTCACCAAGGAAAAGCGAGAATCAGGCTTTGAATTTCTTAACAAAATAGCAACTTTGCTGTCTACTAAAATGATATGAACGTATAAACTTTTACAATCAACAACTACTTACATTTAGATATCTGTTAAAAAACCTAAATCTCCAATGTCTATATTCATCTTCTACTAACAGCCTCAAATTATATTAGAGAGAAAAAGCTAAAGAGCTATTCTTATACAAGAACATATCAGTTATTAAGCTGTCATCATAGTCAGTCATGTTACTTGATTTACATATATTTTCTTCACAGTAACACAATAATATGGACATCACCTCCATTTTACAGATAAGAAAAATGACAGTAGCATTAAATAATAATTCCTAAAGTAATGTGTTCAGAATATGAATTCTAGATGTCTGCCCTTTACAGTAAGTACAATCCACCTAATGATATGCTAGAGCCAGCTCACACTGATTCATAAGAGGCAACTGTTAAATTTTTAGGAAATGCACAAGCTGTAATTAAAAATTAAATCATATAAACTAACAAGTAAGTAAGTAATATTAAAAACAAAGGCAATAATTATTCAAAACTCATTTCCTAAATATTTTAGTATATTTTCTCTTGTGGCTTATTGTCTGTATGTGTGTGTGTTTGTGTGTATTCCCACACTTTCCAACTCTGTACTCAGTGATACCATTTTAGTAGGTTGAAACCAACCATGATAGGAGTATGTACACCAAAGAAACTGGTAAATCCTACATTTTTTTTTTTTCTGAGCGGTTGTCAAACATTTACCAGCAAACCACGGCGTCCACTCATTATTATGATACATTTCATTATTCTTTATATATTTTGGATCCAAGTCCCTTACATATGTAATACACATGCTTGCTCACCTCCTACCCAGAAATTCTGATTCAGTAGATTAAGGGTAGAGTATCTGCATGTGTGTTTTGAAAGAGACCATCTCTCCTCCAAAAGAATTTTGATACATATCACCAGCCGAGAACTACCATGTGAGATTTCTAAAATGGCTTTACATATCACATCAGACATTAGAAAACTACATACTTAAAAGACTGTATTCAAGTCCCCAAAGATAAGTTTTTACAAGCTACAATATAAAATTGTGACACAGCTCTTTTTTCGGGATCAAAACAGCCTTAAGAAAGCTTCTATATTTCTAAAACTATCAAAGAGGTTGCTGTTTAAACAATTCAGTAACTTTCATAAAAAGGCTAAAATGAGACAACTAGATATCCATATGCAAAAGAATGAGGTTGAGCCCTTCTCTCACACCATAAAAAAAGGATTGGCCAAGAAGTAAGCTTGTGTTTTTCCATAACACCTCTGGAAAAACCTGAATGAACTTTTTGGTCAACCCATTAAAAATTAACTCAAAATGGGTCAAAGATTTAAATGCAAGAACTAAAGCTCTAAGATTCTTTGAAGAAAACGAGCATAAATCTTTCTGATCTTGAATCATACAATAGCTTCTTAAATATGACACCAAAAGCAGAAGTAACAACAAAAACATAAATTGGATTTCATAAAATTAAAAACATTTGTTTTAAAGGACACCATCAAGAACATGAAAACACAACCCACAGAAGAATATTTCTGCAAACTGTAATATATAAGGGACTTAGATCCAAAATACATAAAGAATTTTTACAAATCAACAATAAAAAGATAACCCAATCTAAAAATGGACACAGGATCTGAACATTTCTTCAAAGATAAACAAATGGCCAATAAGCACACAAGAAGATATTCAACATCACTAGCAGTCAGAGAAATATGTCAAAACCACAATGACATTACCAATAAAATAGCTATATCAAAAAGTAGGATAACAAATGTTGGCAAGGATATGGAGTATTAGAAATCTCACACACTGCTCTAAGGATTTAAAATGGAGCAGCTGCTTTGGAAAACATCCCAGCAATTCCTTGAAAGGTTAAATATAGTTACCATATGACTCAGCAATCTCACTCCCAGACATAAACTCAAGAGAAATGAAAACACATGGCCACGCAAAAACCTGTATACCAACGTTCGTAACAGCATTATTCATAAGAGCCAAAATGCAGAAACAACCCAAATATTCACCAACCAATGAATGGATCGACAGAATGTGATATATCAATACAATGGAATGCTGTTTGGCAAAAACAAAGAATGAAATACTGCTACATCCCATAAGCTTTCGTGAACCTTGAGAACACTATGCAAAGTCAAAGAAGCCAGTCACAAAAAAAACCCCACATGCTATATGACTCTATTTATATGAAATAACCAGAACAGGCACATCTATGTGACAGTCTAACTGGAACAGTGGTTGCCTAAGGCTGGTGGTCAATTGAGGGGCCAGGAAAATGATCACTAAAGGGTATGGGGTTTTCTTTCTGGGGTGATGAAACTGTTCTAAAACTGACTGTGGTGATGGATGTAGGACTCTTGTGATTTTATGAAAAACCACCCAAGTGTACACTCTAAATGGGTGAACTGTACCTCTATAAATTTGTTGCAAATGCACACACAAGAGCATGATAAATTTCTTTTAAAAATACTTACTTCTGGGAAATTTCCATTCCTGACAAACATCTATAATTTCTTTTAATCAATAAACTACATCATAAACTGTGCTCTCTTTTCATTTCACTGGCAGGAAATTCACACTAAATTCTGTGATCATAGTTCAGTTTCTGCCACCACCATGCCTTGCCTTCCCTGTTTTAATTTAAAAGTGTTCTACTGGAAGCCTTTACAGTCTTTCTTGGAAGGAGGTAGGAATTGATGGCTGGTTAAATTCTGAAAACTTAAGAATACATTTAGATATTCATGATGTCCACCAAGGTACAGAAATCCTATGAAGTGCAGCTGGCGCTTTGCCAACCAGTTCCCATCATATTAACCAAGAACTAAAATGGTGAAATTATGAATTTTCCCAGAGGACTTTTTCCCTCGAAACTATATTATCCATATAGAACACTGTAATGTAATACACACTTACCATATATTTAGCACATAAGATAATATTTAAAATAGAACATATATAATAAAACACTACTAAAATTTAACTTTGTTTCAGGAAATTCATTCCTACCCTAACAGGTGAGGATGACTCCTCTGTATTTCGTTTCTGGGACTCAGAGTCCACATCTTGGCGCTTGTTCTTCATTCTTTCTCTAAGATCCCCTGTAGGTCTTTCTGGTGACCTTTAAACCAAAAAACAAAAACAAAACAAAAAAACAAAAACAAAAATCTATATTTATATAACATTTCATAAGAATATATTTACAGAAACAACCCTACAAAACTCTAATTTTTCTACTATCCATGACTACTGAAGTTCAGAAAGGTAAATTTCAGCTTAAACATTAATATATAAAAAATATGAGCATCACATACAAGTTTTCTCCCAATACCGATCAAAATGCATACATTAAAATTCCATGGGGTGGCAGGTGCTGGTGATAGTAATAAGAAACTATACATGAGCTGAGAGAAAGGAATTTGTCATTAACAGTTTCTTTTCCTATTAATCACACAAATATACTAGTTATATTTGAAAGCAAACAGTAGGAAGGTAAAGTTTTAAACCACAACACTGCAAAATTAATCTAGAAACAACAATATTATTTACACATGTATGTGGTTGGATGCAACATTAACAACTATGAAAATATTTTATGCATCTCAAGAATCAAAGCAAATATAGGAATTTTTAATATTATTCTTAATTGTTCTTAAATTTGAAATTATTTCAGAATAAAAAGCAGTTGAAAAATTCAAAGTAAGATTTGAATTTTATACTTTTTATACTTTGCTAAGGACTGGTTTTATTTAGGAAAAATACACATATTTATATTCAATACTGGTAAAGCTTCATAATTTATACTAGCCATTTGATAAATGGCTGTTCAATCATTTTCACACCATCATTAAGGAGAAAAACCAAGTAAAGACAGAAAATACACTGCCTTAAAAAATATTCCTAGAGCACCATTAAAAGAGGGCAAGAATTATTAAGAAACACTATGGCCCTCTTTAGCTACCAAAGAATACTGTGTATAATATTTCTAAAACATATAAACAAATTACATAAATATTCACATCTATTTCAAGTAATAGTTGATCAATCAACTCCTTTATCAATTACTAATACAAATCACATGGTTAGTGAAAAAATAATTTCAGTCAATTCTTTTTAAGGGATCTCATAACATTTACATTTACATGCACATTATATAGATCTATATTAAATGTTTTAACAGTTAAAGCTGAACTGGTAAATGGAATTTCTTATTAAGAACCAGCACTTAAATGCTTTAAATTATAATTAAGATGTGTATAAGAGACAGCTTTACAGTAAGTACAATCCACCTAATGATATGCTAGAGCCAGCTCACACTGATTCATAAGAGGCAACTGTTAAATTTTTAGGAAATGCACAAGCTGTAATTAAAAATTAAATCATATAAACTAACAAGTAAGTAAGTAATATTAAAAACAAAGGCAATAATTATTCAAAACTCATTTCCTAAATATTTTAGTATATTTTCTCTTGTGGCTTATTGTCTGTATGTGTGTGTGTTTGTGTGTATTCCCACACTTTCCAACTCTGTACTCAGTGATACCATTTTAGTAGGTTGAAACCAACCATGATAGGAGTATGTACACCAAAGAAACTGGTAAATCCTACATTTTTTTTTTTTCTGAGCGGTTGTCAAACATTTACCAGCAAACCACGGCGTCCACTCATTATTATGATACATTTCATTATTCTTTATATATTTTGGATCCAAGTCCCTTACATATGTAATACACATGCTTGCTCACTTGTCAATTTTATGTACCCTAGTTTCCTTTATATAATAAGACAGTTTATGATAACTTGTTTCTATCCTAAATAGTACCTAACAGAATTCTCCACATATAGTAAATGCTCAGTGACTTAAATCATTTGTAACTAAACAAGTATTTCTGAAACACAATGCTTTTCTTTTCATCTTTGAATCACATTATGAACTATATTTTTCTTCCTTACAAAAAAAGGGAAAATACACAAATACAAAGAAAGTTATCACAGGGAAAATGCACAAAACAGCAAAATTATAACAGAAATCCTTTATTCTAAATCTAGTAACGACACTACTTTTTTCCATTTTAGACGAATTTCTGTGCCCATTTTCCTTACAACCACTTGTATAAAAATTCTATAAGTTGATAATAAAAGTCAAAGATGAAATAAAGCATGTACTAAAAATATAGTAATATAAGCAAGACATAAAAATTACTGTAACAGTTTCCCCAGATATGTATTTACTTACACATATTAAACTTATAAAGATTAATTTTCCCACATTGACAGAAAGGACAGATGACAATCTAAATACAAGTAAAACAGTATTCAGCATCACAAGTAAACTAAAATGTACAACATTTAAGTGAACAGAAAATCAGCTAATGTTAAGGGTTTGAATTTTAAACTGTATTAAACTTCAAACTCAGTACACATACACAAAAATTCACCCAATTAAAAAACACACCTCCAAAGGTTAATGTGCAGTTTTTATACTGATGCTGAAGCCAAAGCAATCAGCACATCCAATTTTAAGACTAGGTAAATTAGTTGTTTACCAATCAAGTTTAAACTCTGTGACAATCTTTATGTATGTGACATCTTTAAATACCATAACAAAATCATCATGAGGGAGCCGAAAGAAAAGTAAAAGATTTTTTATTGGGAAGGTCTAATTTAGCCATGCCTTTATGAAAGGCAAAATGACGTTCTAAATAGGTAGTATACTTATCCAAATATAAATACATACTTTCATCTACCTCAGTATATTGTGAAAAGAGATTTGGCAAATGTATTTTAGCCTACGAAGCTTGAATTATATTATTTTTTGCAATGAAGTTTTGAATTTTGAACATCTTAAAAAGCCAAAAATTATATTCTATTTAAATTTTACTATTTCAAGAGTTGAAAGTAGTCTCTCCTCACTAAAAACAAATCCATGAAATTCTGCCATCTTAAACAGCATTTTAACACATATAACTGGGGAGCAGGGCATGAAAGTAAGCCATACACATATTACAAAAACAAATTTTTGAGCAAATAAATTTTAAAGCAAACATTTTTATTAATCTTGAAATTAATAACTAAAATAATCTTGTCACTCTTGAGTACTGATAAGACTACCACCAAAATAGAAAACCTGACCAAATATATGGCATTATTTCAAATTTTATACTAGATAAATTACAAAAGCCAAAAAAAAAAAAAAATTACAACAGCCATCTTCTAATAGCATAGGAACAATTCAAAGTTCTCAATTTACCTTCTATAATTGCTGCTATAACCTTTACCACGGGGTGAAGGGCCATGTACGAATCTACATGTGTTTCCATAGAGGCAGTTGCCAGTCTTCAGCCAGTTACGGCACTGTGTCTAAGAGACAGATATTACTATGTGAATTTCATATTTAGTCATATTTATTTCTGGAAAAAAAATGCTAGAGGGACAAAATTAAAATAAATGCTATCAAAAATCCAGCTACATTACTCCCCAAATAATGAAAACATCAGGAAAAAGAGGCCTATAAACCCTAATGCCCATCTCACTCCTTTGCTATGAAACACATTTAACCAATATTCCTACAACATCCTATTCACTTTTGTGATATAAATAAGGATCTGAAAAACAGTAAGTCAAGAGAACCCCTGTGACTATACTAGTGACAACTCACCTCTGCTGTACTGCCAGTGCTGGGTCCAAGCCTTTCAAATACACTGGGTCTTCGGGATGTGCTATCAGATATGGTCTTGGTATTTTCCACTGTGACCTTCCTTCTAATTTTTGACATTTTGTACTACTTTAACCAAAAAAGAGAGAGGCAAACTGTAAAATTGTTTAGTTTTAAATATCTGAGCCAATAACTTACAAGTAAATAAGCTGGTAGATAACACTATAAAATTACAAGGGATTTTTCTCAGAAGGAAAAAAGACATAGGAGAGTTCACAAGTAAACACAGGAACAGAAGAAACTATCTTCTAAGACACACCTTGTTAGTGAATTTGTTAGGACTTTGATTCTTTGGGGCTAGAATTTTACCTCTTCTACAGAATGAGTAAGATTCTACTCACACAGTTTTCACAGTACATTCAATTTCAGAAAACACTATAAAAAAGTTCCTAAGTTCCTTATAAAAGCTGTTTCAAAATTTAGTAATTATCTTTTAAAGAAAAAGTGTGCTATCATTCTCCATCAACTGGTCTACTGGATAAGAAAGCTATGCCAAAAATTTCTTCAGGTAAGAACTTTAGAGTAGAAATTGTGTTTTATACAACTTAAGCAATAACATTGGGTACATTCCAAAAATCAGCCTGGGAGAAAATTTTAAGTATTTTCTTTGTTTTACACAAGCCGAAGATGAACAGTATAATCAGGAATATTCTTTTGCAGTATTACCAAAAAAAAAAACAGAAAAAAACCCCTCAATATTGATAAAATGACTTTCTTTCAAAATAGGACAGGATGAATGAACAACTAGAAACAGTGAAGATGTTTTGATAATCTATACTGCACTGACATAAAAGCCAAAGGTGCAAAAGAAATAAACAGGCTATTTTCCATTATTAGTAACAAGAAAAGAAATTATGAAAATATTTTACAAAAGCAAATAAAACATTAGAAACTAAAATATACAATCAGGTGATTCAACTGGAAATGAAAAGTATCAGATAAAAACACTATGATAAATATTAGAAAACAATCTTAAATTCTAGACCTAGAATAATCTAGATGGTACACTACTGTGGGAAGCAGGCAAGAAATGCCTAAGAGAAAGAAAAGAAAACAAGAAAAGAAAAGAAAACAACCATATCACACGTTATACACTAAACATTAGTTGAAATTTTGTTAGTAGGCAAATCTACTACAATGAATGATGTCAGCTAAAGAAGTAGAAACTCCATTTGGTAAAGAACTGGTCTCTATAAAGTTTACAATGTTTGTTACTGTGATGTCAAAGTAAGGTCCCATGACTTGCAAGGAAGTTAAATCACCGCAGTACAGAATCAAAACTTATAAAAAAGAATTATAAACAATGTTTGGTCCAGTTAGATACTTCTTGTCAAGTCACATTTTAAAAAGGTCCAAAGATTAAGGACAACAGTTGACAAAGTAACAGATACTGAACCAAAAGAAAAATACATGATATGATACAATATGGTAGTTTTAAAATGGAAATATGTATGATTATTTTCTAATATACAATGTAACCATTAGTTAGCGTTAGAATCAATTTCTAGTGATTCAAAAAAGTTAGAAAGTAACTTTAGAGTAATTACAAATTTTTAAAAATTATGTAGAGCATCCATAAGTGAACAAGAATATGTTCAACATAAAATCACTTATGTATCAAATGTTCTTCAGCTTCCACACAACAGTGAATATTATCATCTTTGATTTAACTTTTCCTGAGCTCATCCTCAGTCCTAATGTGAATTTATAAAGGAAAAGGTGGGTAAATTCCATATGTACATTTGACTTACTGAATATAAAGAACTAAAAGCCAAGATAAGTGATAAGTGGAGTTGAAAAAGATCTAGAAAATGTAGAGCTTTGATTAACTGAGAAAAACAACTTTTTTGTAATCTATAACTGAGATTCAATAAGAAATATGTAACAAGATAAAGTTTTTAAATTTCATCATCTGTTACTATAAAAATATACAGGCATACACAAATTCACATTCACTAATTGAAAAACATTAATAACTTAAAAATGAATGTGTTCTAAAAGTTGATTAGCTGTTTCTAGTTACCTGCAACTTGGGAACAGGCACACTATCCCACCACACTGCATCAAGATGACTAACTCTAACCTTACATTTTTCCTTCCAGTATCCAAGGAAACGATCATGTCTGCCCCCCAAACCTCTATCCCCAACCATATCCTACTTCCAACACACCTTCCCTCTTCCAAAAAAAAAATCAACAGTAGTGTTTTCCACAATTGGGGTACCAAGCTATGTCTTAGTATACATGAAACACTGGTCATCTACTATCTCTTTTCTTGTCTTTCTGAGGGCTCCAGATATTAACTGCCTCTCTTCCCTGCCTATAACCTGTTGGCTGGATGAAGACCTTCTCCTCCTCTGACCTACTGCTGGGATGCATGGTCTCACAGCTTCTCTCCTATGTTAGATCCATCCCTAACACAAATTTTGAAGACTTCAAGGGGTTTGGGCTGCAACAGACAACGTAGTGAGGACTAATGATCCATCCAATCTTACCCCTCCTTTGTATTGACTCTAAAAGTTTCTTCCCACAGAAATAAAGTAGCTTTCACAGGAGACATCGAGTACTACAAGATTCACCTATAGGGTGATTATCCCAAGAATTTTACTTATGCTACTGTTGAGTCTTCCAACTTAGGGAAGATGAGCAATGAAGTAAAGACGTAGTCACTTCTCTCACAAAGTCTACAGTACCAAAACATGGCCTAAAATAACACTGAGTTTCAGAAACAGGTCTAGGTTACAGGGAGGTTCTAAACAGAAAAAAAAAAACCCTGCGGGAAAAAGTAGAAATTAAAGTTTCCTAATTGATAGAGAAATTTTCCTGATCATCTATCTAGGAACTTCTATCAGTAGTCAACAAATTATCTAAATATTACTATAAGCATTTATGATTTTGTACAGATAAAATGCCTTAAGCTTGCATCAAAAATATAAAATATATTTTAAATCCTATTTGTCTAAATAAACACACACAATCTACAGTACAACAGAAAAGCATTTGCTCATATATATTAATTAAAAATTAGGTTGCATATAATGTGAGAATTAGAATTTTCAATCTAAAGATTTGGCACAAAGAGAAAGACAAACCACAAAAGAATAAAATGTAGATTTGACTGAGAAGGGGAAAATTCTTTCAATTAATATATGAACAGACTTCAATAAGTAAATGCTTCAACGTATATGGGAAAAATTAGAGATAAGATTAAAATGTAAATATTAAAGTCTTCCTTATCTCACAGACTTTGAAGGCTTCCCCTCAGTTTTCAATTTATTCTTTAGTTTTAAGCTGGCATCACCTTCCCACTCACATTATCATGCCTTTCCCAAACACCAGCATTATCAAAGCCACAGTGCCACTGATGAAAGTCTATTGAGTAATTCTTCTATTTTTCCTCTCCATTTGCAGAGAAATAAATATCAGAAGCTTTAATATTTTTTCAATTGAAAAAGAAAATAAGGAGAATTCCCTGGTGGTGCAGTGGTTAGGACCCAGCGTTTTCACTGCTAAGGACCCAGGTTCAATTCCTGGCTAGGGAACTATGATCAAGCAAGCCACAAGGTGTGGCCAAAAAAACAAAAAACTGAAAAACATGGCCACAAAGTTTGAATCTATTAAGACACAACAAAAAGTCTTAATAAATGGGAAATGTCTTCCTTCCCCCATTAACTTACAAATATCACAATGTATTCATAGCTTCATATTACAAAAATATTTGAGAAAAGAAAAACACAAATGGGCCTCTTTTTAAACAATTATTTCGGAAGCCTGATAACTAAAACCTTTCAATAAAACATTAGTTCTAGTATTCTCACTTCAATCCACAATTACATCTTTGAGATCTCATCCTCCACTAGCATAAATGAAAGCATGAAAACACTTCCATCTGGATAAGAAGCACCGTATTAGGAAACTGTCAAATAACTAAACAATTAAAGCTACAGAATTCTTGCTACCAACTGGTAGGAGAATAAATCCCTATCCACTGGCACTCTAAAAGTGTTAAGGATCTCATCATATTTATGTCTTAGTTTTGAAAGAAAAAAGTTTATTTGATGCATACTGTGAGTTTTTTCTTCAGAATTTTAGAATAAAAGAATTTTCGTAAACAATCTTGCAGATTGCTTATATGTGGATAGACTAAAACAACTTAACAAAAGCAAATTCTGAACAGAATTGTCAGATCTAAACTGACTATGCAAGCATAAGGAAGGCAATATACTAGCGCTGTGTGGAAGACACATTTTGTTAAAAAGACTATGTAGGGAGAGTATCCCATGCTGGCAACTACTATAAAGTGAAACACAACAAACAAAACTACCAAAACAAAGAATAAAAGACACTTTGTAAACCAACCAGTTAACATTTCAACTGCTACTAAATATCTGCTGAAATAGCTCCAACTCAACTCTACAGGAAAAGGAGAGCAAGGTGAAGAGGGAGGGGATAGGAAAGACTAACACTGAAAACCAATTCTGTAAATAAATACGCTAAACAACTGCTTTCTATAAGTAAATGTCAGTGCATGTTACAATACAAACTAACACCAATGACTGTTAAATTTTCAATAACTTATACAGAAATTAAAACAGCATCCACCTGTGGGATTTTAGTTTTCATTTACAAATATGCAAATCAGATAAACGTGCATATCTTAATATCTGCAGTCAATGTTCATTTCAAAACACCAATAGTTCGGAGGCGAGAAAGAGGCGTGTATCTGACAAAACTAGATCCTCCCAGATCCCCACAGTCTTAATGTCACAATATTTTTCACAAAATTTTCACAACTATTTTTGCAGACACAAATCGCTACATACCAGCATCTACATTCTTAGTCTCCTGTTGAAATTGTCATGTTATCATCTAAATACTTCATTAAATTCTCAATCATTCAAAAATCAAGAGATATGTCCACAAAACTGTCCAAAATATTGACGCGTAGATTCTAAAGTCAGTAAATTCAAACACTGCAGAAGGAGACCCCGGTAGCCGGCACCACACACCAATGAATTGTCCTGCATAAGCATCTGGGTTTATTGCAACAGTATGTCTGGCAAAACTTTGAAAACTTGAGGTGTGAAGATCCTTCCAAACTTTTAAAATTATTTCTTCAAAAACAAATAAAAAACCTGAAGAGGCTGCACATGCCCACAATTTTCAAAACAGTTCAAATGATCTGAAAATCTCAGAATATAACCCAATGGCTTGACCCTAGGCTCCACAACCAATATCCTAGCGACAATGTGGTCTCATCAACTCAAAGTTCCAGCCACATAAATGGTTTGCACCTGTTTAGAAAGAGCTGATGCCAAAACATCTGAGCCTCGCCTTTCATCCCGCCTTCCCTGGTTTCTGACAGATAGCTGCCAAAAGTAACTACCGAGGGACTGTGAAGACAAACTACTTAAGTAGTTAAATGCTACTTAACTCCGTTCTCCTAAACTCCGAGAACGTTGAGTCGTTATCACTGCCGGGAAATAAGCAAGCCCAAAGATAACCAAAAGTAAAGATACCTTTCCTTAAGAGGTCTGGGGAATGCGTGGCCATATTCCGGCACCCTTCCATCTCACACAAATGAGAATACCACGCAAGAGTTCCCAGGCTCACATTAAATGGTAGTGACCTAGCAAAGTTTTCCGTCTGAATTCACTGGCCCCGTCAGGCAAACGCGCCTGAGAACACCTCAGGATGACAGCGAGAAGCCCGGCACGAGCACTGGGGTCTTCCGCAGAGTTCAGGGTGGGACGCTCACGGAGGGCTGTGCCCGGCGTGACCCAAGCAGGAGGGAGCACCGGCTGGGCCTCCCTAGCCTGGGCCCGTCCAACCAACCCCTTTCCCCCCGGGACCCACACCAATTCACAGGATTCAAGCTTACCTCCTTCCCGAGCTTCTTTCGCAAGCGCAGTTCGGAGGCGGCCCCGCCGCCTCAGCTCCGAGGAGCGGGGGAGGCGACTGTGTCCCCGCGCCCGGCCCCGGGGAGACGACGGCGAGAGGGAGGTGCGCGCGCGGCCCCCGGGAACAGGCCCTCGGCTAGCGAGGGACTCCGGGATGGCTGGGAAGCAGAGCCCGCTCGCCGCTTCGCCAGGGTCGAGCCAGCCTGGGACGTGGGGGGAAAAAAAGAAAGAAAGAAAGAGACTGGAGAGTAAGAAAGGACAAGGAAAACACTGTCAGGCCTCAAAACGCCGCCGGAAGTCAAGAGTTCGCCCTGTTCCTCAGAAGATCGAGGCAACTTCCGGCCTCCAGATTAGTCGTCAGAGCGCAGGCTCCGCCTCCCTCGTGGACACACCTCCCGGGCGTGACGTCGGCGCCGAGGCGTTCGGTAAAATCAACAATCTGTGCTTTACCTGAAATCCCTGGAGAAGAAACCAGGAATCCGGGAGAGCAGAAACTCCCACTTTTAAAGTGAATTTAAGAGGAAGAGATTTCTCATTTTATTACATAATTTCTTACAATAAACGGCTATTGTAAATTGCCGAATGGCACATTTGTTGTCGAAATAACTGCAGCTATTCATTTCCCTCAAAGTTTTTATTGAACAGCTGAACTGGAGAGACGCGCGGTTTGTGACTTGTTTTTCATGCCCCTCTGCCTTCTCAGACAGTAACAGCTGTCGCCTATTACTGTGGAGCAAAAGGCAAGCACGACTGAGTCTTTAAAGGAGCCAGCAGAAATTCACTGTAAATTGGGAGCAGAAACCTTGACTGTACTTCTAACAACCTTCTTTCCTTGTTTAGGATACAATGATCTGCATGAAGTTAGTTATTGAAATTGCTTGAGATGGCTAGTCAAATGTCACGGATCAAGAAAAACCCAGTACCTAGCCTCTCACAAATTAAAAGAAAAATGTAAACCCTGGTCGGCGTTAATTTCAAGGTACCATTTATTTTGTTCTTTGACAAAACCAAGAAATGAGAAAACCTTTGATCAAAACTACTGATAAAACTCAAAAAGAAATGGGTACAATGGTTTGGCTGGAATCGGTAAATTAAAATATGGGAAGAGAGTGAAAAAATCAAGGGCATTAAACATTCCTGACAACATGCGAAGCTATTTTAGCGACAGCAGCCAGAGCTTCTGAACACGTCGGTCTGATGTAACGCTCTGGCAGCAAGAATCCATATTTGCCTTTATCTCGAAGTTCAATTGTAAACGAATATTTGATACCTAAGTCATAGATCCAGTCGTCTGAACCTCCAGGAGCTAGATCTACAAAAAGAAAAAAAGAAATTACTTTCTGAAATACAGATGTTTCAATAAGGTGGGATTTTTTTTTTTTTCTAAAAATGAAAATAGCTTTGCTTTTTTCTGATTATTATATAAGTTTCTGGAAGAAAATAGAGATTGAAGGAAAGCAGTTTAAGGAAGAAAAGAAAAATTATACATGTAACCCTACCAAGAAGTGATGATCACCGTTTATATTCTAGTGCTTTTTCAGTGCATACTTGAACATAATTTTTTTCCTACATAAATAAGATCATTCTATGCAAGCGGTTCAGTAACATTTCTAAACATAATCTATCCTGAGCAGCTGTACGTATTCAGTTCAGTTCAGTTAAGTCGCTCATTCGTGTCTGACTCTGCGGCTACATGAATCGCAGCACGCCAGGCCTCCCTGTCCATCACTAACTCCCGGAGCCCACCCACACCCACGACCATCAAGTCGGTGATGCCATCCAGCCACCTCATCTTCTGTCATCCCCTTTTCCTCCTGCCCCCAATCCCTCCCAGCATCAGGGTCTTTTCCAATGAGTCAACTCTTCGCATGAGGTGGCCAAAGTACGGGAGTTTCAGCTTTAGCATCATTCCTTCCAAAGAAATCCCAGGGCTGATTTCCTTCACAATGGACTGGTTGGATCTCCTTGCAGTCCAAGGGACTCTCAAGAGTCTTCTCCAACACCACAGTTCAAAAGCATCAATTCTTTGGAGCTCAGGTTTCTTCATAGTCCAACTCTCACAACCATACATGACCACTGGAAAAACCATAGCCTTGACTAGATGGACCTTTGTTGGCAAAGTAGTGTCTCTGCTTTTCAATATGTTCTCTAGGTGGGTCATAACTTTTCTTCCAAGGAGTAAGCGTCTTTTAATTTCATGGCTGCAGTCACCATCTGCAGTGATTTTGGAGCCCAGAAAAATAAAGTCTGACACTGTTTCCACTGTTTCCCCATCTATTTCCCATGAAGTGATGGGACCAGATGCCATGATCTTCGTTTTCTGAATGTTGAGCTTTAAGCCAACTTTTTCACTCTCCTCTTTCCCTTTCATCAAGAGGCTCTTTAGTTCTTCTTCACTTTCTGCCATAAGGGTGGTGTCATCTGCATATCTGAGGTTATTGATATTTCTCCCAGCAATCTTGATTCCAGCTTGTGCTTTTTCCAGTCCAGCATTTCTCATGATGTACTCTGCATATAAGTTAAATAAGCAGGGTGACAATATATAGCCTTGACGTACTCCTTTTCCTATTTGGAACCCGTCTATTGTTCCATATCCAGTTCTAACTGTTGCTGTATATATTAATGGGTTCAAATCTACCTTATCATTTTTAATGATCTCATAGCATTGCTCTGTAAAGCTGGTATGATTAATTTTAGTAATTATTTATCTAGAGAGCTTTGGGAGTGTTTTTCTAATTAATAGAAACAACTTTACAATGAACATCCTTGTTTATCCATAATTGCTTCATTGTTTCTTTAGAATATTCTTTCCTAGAAGCAGATTCTCTAGGCTAAGGGTATGCACTTTTCACTGATGAGCTACTGCTGCTAAGTCGCTTCAGTCATGTCCGACCCTGTGCGACCCCATAGACGGCAGCCCACCAGGCTCCCCTGTCCCTGGGATTCTCCAGGCAAGAACACTGGAGTGGGTTGCCATTTCCTTCTCCAATGCATGAAAGTGAAAAGTGAAAGGGAAGTAGCTCAGTCGTGTCCGACTCTTCACGACCCCATGGACTGCAGCCTTCCAGGCTCCTCCATCCATGGGATTTTCCAGGCAAGAGTACTGGAGTGGGGTGCCATCGCCTTCTCCCACTGATGAGCTACCTGTTGCCAAATAGCCTTCAAAAGAGCAATCTATACCTCCATTAGCTGGGTATGAATATGTCCACTTCCCCTTCCCACACCATCTATGGGAATCATACATTTCTGGCAATTTTATGGGTGAAAAATAATATCAAATGTCTTTATGTTTGATTGTGAGTGATTTGGACATTTTGATATATTTATTGTCCATCTTTATATTTTTTTATCCATTTTCTTTGTTCATTTTTCTTGATTCATTTTATAGATTACTTACAAAACAACATTTATGTTCTTAGCCTTCTGTAATATGTGGAGAATTTTTTGTCTTATTTGGTAATTTAGCTTTCAGTTTGGTTTATGTATCTGGAATTTATTTTGGAGAAAGACATGTTAGTAATCCAAATACATTTTTTTTTCCTAAGCAACTTACCCGTTTTTCCAACCCCAATAATTGAACATTCTTAACTGTTTGAAATGCCTTCTTTTGAGATACTAGATGTTGTATATCTGTCCTTCTACTGATCTGTCTCTCACTACTGATCTGTCTCTTCCAGGCTGAGTTCCTTTACCATGAATATTCTTATTTATACACAATTGCTTCTTTGTTTCTTTATAATTACCATAATTAGAACAACACTGTAACTACAACAGGTTAGTAATGTGTTTTAATACTTGGTTGGAGCAGATTCTCTCTTATTAGTCTTATTTTTCAGAATTTTACAAGTTCTCCTACCAAGTATATTTTTTCAAATAAAGTTCAGGGACTTCCCTGGTAGTCCAGTATTTAATTCCATTGCTGGGGGCACAGGGTTGATCCCTGGTCAGGGAACTAAGATCCCTCATGCCATGAGGCACAGCCAAAAATTTAAAAACAAATAAATGAAGTTCAAAGTTATTTAAGTGTTCATTGGGGCTGCATTAAATACACAAACTAATTCAGGATGATTGGCACTTTTTTTTATATTGCTTTCCCACTCAAAAAATAGTTGGTTTCTCATTTTATTTGTCTTCATTTATGCACATCAGTAAAGTTCTCTAAGTTTTTCATCAAGATCATTGGATTTGTGTATGTGCACACATATACATTTAACAATGAATCTATGTACATATGTATCTACCTATATATATATATGTCTGCATGTGTATACATATATATTGGAGGGGGTAGTAGGAACTTATTTCCACTTATTTTCTTCCTGATTATTTTTGGTATGTAAGTTATAGATTTATATATGTTTAGTTCATAGTCAGTCACCTTACTCAACTCTTGGATTGTTAATATTTTTGGTTGATTTCCTACTGTTTTCAGGTAGACAATCATATAAGAAGCAAAGTGACCACTTTTCTTCTTTCTAATACCTGTACTTGAATTAATTACACAGGTCTTTACTGAAGTGCTGAAAAATATTGATCAACAGTACATTAGTTAAGTTACTCATTCAGCAAATGTTTCTAATAGTTATTATTAATATCTGGCATTTATTCTTCCAACTATATTTTTATACTTACACATACACACAGATTTGTGTTGAATGAATGCATGCATGAAGATGGAATTATTTCATCAAAACAGGATGTTTCTCTAGAAATTCCTCCTGCCCTGAAGGAACAATAGTAGAGAAGACAATGGGAATCAAGAAAGGGGTGATTTATGAAAGGAAGCTGTGGCCCAGGGCAAGGACCTGGGTCAGCAAAGGCAGAGACAGACTGTGACAGCACGAGGCAGAAATATCATGTGGACCAGTCTGGCCTCAGTTTGTCCTGGGATTGTCTGAAATGATTGAGGAGGAAGAGGAAGATTCTGAACTTTGTGGTAATAAAGCCTCATGTACTCAGGTAATTTATTCAGTATGAATGTTTTCACCCCCCTGTAGATCATACCAGTTGAAGGAAATTCTGGGACTTCAAGTATATTATCTCAAAGCCTTTTTACATGCCATTCCCACTCCTTGGATCTTCCCCACACCTTTGTTTGGCAGCCATTTGCAGGGTGGGTCTCACAGACATGTCACCTACCAAGAAAGATCTTCCCAGGCCACCTGGGCTAAGTTGCATCTCTCTCTGGTAGTCATTTTCAAACCTTTACGCTTATTTAGGAGAAGACTCTTGAGAGTCCCTTGGACTGCAAGGACATCAAACCAGTAGATCCTAAAAGAAGTCAACCCTGAATATTCATTAGAAGGACTGATGCTGAAGCTGAAACTCCAAAACTTTGGCAACCTGGTGTAAAGAACTTACTCATTGGAAAAGACCCTGATGATGGGAAAGATTGAGGGCAGGAGGAGAAGGGGATGACAGGGGATGAAATGGTTGGATGGCATCACTGACTCAATGGACATGAGTTTGAGTAAGCTGTGGGAGTTGGTGATGGACAGGGAGGCCTGGTGTGCTGCAGTCCATGGGGTCGCAAAGAGTTGGACATGACTGAGCAACTGAACAATGACAACAACAAATATGCTTATTTTATGTTCTTCATTATCAATGGGATTATACTATATTTTACTATTTAATTGTTTACATCAGAGGTTGGCAAGCTTTTTCTGTAAAGAACCAGATAATTAATATTTTAGGCTTTGAGGGCCACGTAGTCTGTGACACAGCTACTTAATTCCACTGTCATGAAAATTATATAGACAATATGCAAATGAATGAGTGTGGTGTGCTCAAATAAAACTATTTGTGGACATTGAAATTTGAATTTTATGTAATTTTCACATGTCACAAAATCTTATTCTTCTTTTGGTTTTCTTCAACCATTTAAGAAGTAGAAAAACCATTCTTAGCTTGCAAGCTATCCAAAAACAAGCAGTGGGCTAGATTCGGCCTGTGGATTATAGTTTGCTGATGGCTTGTTACATGCTTATTTTCTGTTTTCTCTTCTCTTGTTCCCCCCGCCCGACCCCCAGTTTTAAAAAGAGCTAAATTGTTTGTTATTCCCTCTGTGGATACAAAGGAATCCCTCAATAAATACCTCCCAGCAGAAATTAAGATATTTGTTAAGAACTTGCCACATACATGTTCTCATCAGTGTGATATAAACAAAGGATGTTCAACTCCAGCATGCCATGAGCTATACTCTTAGACACAGGTTGTCACTTAAAAGCATCTAATGTAAATGGCATTCCTAGATTTGTACAGTGTTCAACCTGCACAAACTTACATGGTGGCCTTGGGCATCTTAAACATTCTTTTGAACTTGTATGACCTTTTCTGCTTCAGTCGACTAATGTGATACCAATTCTATAATCCCTACTCTATAGGAAAGAGCATAATTTCTAAAGTGTCATTTTGGTTCCTTTTTAGTATGTATATTAATGTAGCTTTGTTCAACAATGTCATAGCTATTATTCTTCCATTTCCAATTGTTTTATGTGTGACCATGTTTTAAAAGATTCCACTTAGAAAAATTAAATCCACACAGAAAAACCAAACACAAATTTCGTTAGTACCTCACAGTCCCCCAAAATCTGAAGAAGAAATACTTACATAAACTTTCTGAACCACTGCCATGTGTATATCTGATATTTCTATGAACATTCTCCATAGCGTAGACTGCTTCTCTGGCCACTAGAGACTGAAATCAACAGAATATGGAATTTCAGCTAATGTGCAGCTTTAAAAGAAGACAGGTACACGTTTCTAAAAGAAAATAATATAGTACTTGAATCAGGCTGTAGATATGAAGAAATAGCAGAATGGTTATTGTCAGGGGCTGGGGTGGAGGTGGGAAGAAAATGGAGATACTGGTCAGTTATATGGTGAATAATTTCTGAGGATCTAAAATACAGTCTGATGACTCTAGTTAACAATACTATTTTACATACTTAAAAGTTGCTAAGAGAATAGATATTAAGGGTTCTTACCACAAAAGAAAAAAGAATTATGTGAGGTGATGAATATATTAATTAACTTTATTCTGATCATTTCACTATGTATATATATATATGTATGTATCAAATAATCACACTGTACACTTTAAATTTACACAAAATTAAAAGTCAGTTACATCTCAATAAAGCTGAGGGAAAATGGTATAATGAAAAATCTGCATTTATCCAAAAGGTAAATTGAAAAGAATAAATTAACTTTTTTAAATGTTTTTCTCTTTATGGAAATCACAGTTGGGTGGCTACAAACACAGATCCTTCCAATATAATGAAATTTTTATTTAATTTGAAGGAAAAAGAATTCTCACGTGCCTTTTTAAGGAATTCATTTATTTTGTAAAACAAAGCATAATAACAAAGTTATACTGTAAGACAAAATATAACTATATTTCAAAGACAAACAGCTAGGCAAAATTATCACCGAGCTTTAAACTCAGCTTCTCTAAACAATATGCACATCTTAGGTAATGGATGATTCTCTCCTCATCCTTCTCACACACTCTATTTCTTTTTTTGTGTAAAATCTGCAAAGACTCATCAAATAAAAATGATTATATCCCTGGAGTGCAGCAAGATGGTAACTAAATTCACTGTTCCATTATTTTTGTTTCTAGCTTATGCAGATCTTTTCTGAAACTGGCACTAGCTTTATAGTACTTACTGCTGCTCTTTTGAATGACCCCAAGGAATATCAGTGGATATGATGCTGTGTCACCGCCTGCTCAAAATAAGTTTCAGTAGAACTACATGATCTACAGAATAAAATATAAATTTATTCTGACATTTAAACAAGCTAACTGTTCTTCACAAATGGACCTCATCTGCTTTCTGAGGGATCAACTCCTTTTCTTGCCCCTACATTTCCCTGAATGTAATTCCTGTGGGGAAGCTATAGCCTCTGCTTAGAAAGTCTTCCACTTATAGAAATTGTCCACTTATAGAAATTCTATCTTTCAATATTGTCTGAAACTGTACCTGGTCCTTGACTTCACTAGCACTTTACCATTCCTTCTTCTTTACAGTACATCACATCTTCAGTTCCATTCATTTCAGTTGCTCAGTTGTGTCCAACTCTTTGTGACCCCATGAACCACAGCACGTCAGGCCTCCCTGTCCATCACCAACCCCCGGAGTTCACCTAAACCCATGTCCATCAAGTCAGTGATACCATCCAACCATCTCATCTTCAGTCATCCCCTTTTCCTTCTGCCCTCAATCTTTCCCAGCATCAGGGTCTTTTCAAATGAGTCAGCTCTTCGCTTGAGGTGGCCAAAGTATTGGAGTTTCAGCTTCAACATCAGTCCTTCCAATGAACACCCAGGACTGATCTCCTTTAGGATGGACTGATTGGATCTCCTTGCAGTCCAAGGGACTCTCACGTCTTCTCCAACACCACAGTTCAAAAGCATCAATTCTTTAGCTCTCAGCTTTCTTTATAGTCCAACTCTCACATCCATACATGACTACTGGAAAAACCATAGCCTTGACTAGATGGACGTTTGTTGACAAAGTAATGTCTCTGCTTTTGAATATACTATCTAGGTTGGTCATAACTTTCCTTCCAAGGAGTAAGCATCTTTTAATTTCATGGCTGCAATCACCATCTGCAGTGATTTTGGAGCCCCCCAAAATAAAGTCAGCCACTGTTTCCACTGTTTCCCCAGCTATTTGCCATGGAGTGATGGGACCAGATGCCATTATAAGTCCTCAAGGTGGAGACTTTATCCCCTCACTTATCTGTTTCCCTCTGAATGAATTAATAAGGCCACCCTTATAATAAATGTAACATGCTTGAATCACCCCAAAACTATCCTCCCCACCGATCCCTGGTGCCAAAAAGGTTGGGGACCACTGCCTTAGAGCAGAGAAATCTGTAACATTTGCTAATGCATGAGCTCTTTAACCATATAATGTCCTCTTAAAGGGCAGGGCCCTACCCAGTGCTTCTTTCAGTGTCCATCAAACACAGTATTTTACACGTAATAACTCAACAAACAGTTGTGATAATAGCAGTCCAAAAATAACTCAAAATCACATTAAATCTATTTCCAGATCATGATAAATACCCTCTCACTTCTTCAATCACCAATCAAGGAGCTTTCCTTAAAAATTTTCCCTTGAGAAGAAAAAGGAATCCTAAATATCAACTATGTTTCTTTTCTACAGGAGTTATTTTTAGCAGCTGCAAATAACTTTACATTTGTCATCAGGAATCGCTGGCCCCTAACATGGCTATAGTTTATTCTGTTAAGAGAACCAGGAAAAAACAAGTCAACGAGAAATAAACCACTACATAAAGATCAGAACTTGGGCAAGAACTGGAATGTTGCCATAGCACTTCCATTGACTAGAGAGCTTCTGGGGTGATGATTTGCTCAAACCTAACCACAATCCATCAAGAACCCTTGCACCCTCATCTTTCGGCATCTTACCCAAGCACAGAATATCTGCGACCAAAGAGTGGTTGAGGAACTAGCAGGCTGTGTAAGTCCTCTTTGAACTCACTGTATCATCCACTGCATTCCAAAAAAGGAGAGATGCTCTTGCCTCAATGCTGAAATTGGAGTTGCTTTTAATAGGACCATATCCCTGCAAGTAAGGGAGGTCAGTATAAAAGCAATTCCCAATACTAAAAATCAGATCAGTAAGTATTGTGCTAAGACTTGACCTGTGGCAGGCTGGCATAGAAAACTAGTCACCACAAACAGACCAATAATTCCAGAAAGTCTTGTCCTTGGCTTCATATGCAGGTCAGGTCAAGGTGGACTGGTTCCCTCCTGACATCCCAAGAGCTTGTCTGACGCTTTCCTAGGTAGCCCCTCTGCTGGACAGAAGTTCATGTCCTCAGAGCAAGGCTCAGTTCTTCACAATCTCTCAATGAACCCTGGCCCAGGGTGACTCTCAAAAGAGTTAGATCAAGATAGAAAGCATCTATCCCGCTTCGTACTCTATGGAAGAATAGTTTCCCCCACAGTTTTCAATTCTTAAACTAAGTATTATTTTATATGAAATGCTAACAAAAAATGAATTAAGCAGCACTTACCAGCTCCTCGTGGTCTTTGCTTCTGCTTCGGCTGTACGAATATGGAAACACTATCTTTTGGGAGTAGGAATGCATGCTGATATAAGCTTTTATGTGCTTGATATTTCTTCTCAAGAAATCAGCCACCGCCTTCACCTCTGGTTCCGACTCAGGGTAAGTTCCACAGTAGATTTCCGAGCATGAGGAACTTGAGGCACCCTCCCCTGGAGTGAAATCGATGGAGTGGAATGATGAGGGGCTACACTTCCTATTTATGATCTCCCTGGCAATGTATTCTCCTAATATCTCGGGAGTAACATTTTTAGATAAACGGATTTGGTTGAGCGCTTTAAACGTGTTTGTGACAGTGTCATCGATGCTCTGTACTCCCAATGCAGGGGGCCTGGAGTTCAGTCCCTGGTCAGGGAACTAGATCCCACATGTAGCAACTAAGAGTTCACATACCGAAACTAAAAGAAGGGAAAAACAAAGAAACCACGTGCCACAGTGAAGAGTGAAGATCCTTCACGAGACAACAAAGACCCAGTGCAGCCAAATAAATAAATAATGAGTTTTAAAAATGTTGTGTTTATTTTGAACTCAAAATTTATATGCCCTCATAGCAAACAACCCACCAGTTGTGGCCTGTCTTGCTATCTTGCAGCCTCAAGAAAGTGGCTGTGAGAATGTCAGAAATGCCAGCTCCGCCTCTGAATGTGTGGTTACGTGAGAAAAATAAACCCCATCTTCTCTAATCATTGTAAGGCTAGTTTTTCTGATGTGTATAGTTTGGTTGCTCTTGTGCTCAGTTGAGTCAGACTCTGTGAGACACTTTGGACTATAGCCAGACAAGCTCCTCTGTCCATGGGATTTTTCAGGCAAGAATACTGGAGTGGATTGCCATTTCCTTCTCCAGGGGATCTTCCCGACCCAGGGATCGAACCTACTATGTGTCTTGCATCTCCTGCACTGCAGGCAACTTGCTTACTGCAGAGCCATGGGGAAAGCCAGATGTGTGTATAAAAATCACTAATGAATAGAGCCCACAATAGAAAAGCCTCACTTGGGGACTCAGGACTGCTGTCAGCGCTTCTTCTAACCTGCTAAAAAGATTAGTAAGTAAAATGGGATGGCAATATTTGGTGCCAGCATAATGCATGTCTATTCCTTTGAGAAATTAGAGTAAGCATCATTTTAGATGGCAGCCTGACTCTTAACATTTCTCTTTTCTGTACCTAAGTCAAGGGTTGGGGCCCAGGGAGCCACCTCTGTCCCCAAAGATGATCTCTTCTAGAAACAGTTTATTAGCCTCAAATTGCCTCCTTCACTTGTGTTCTGCCAATCAGAATCCCTCCACCGATAACTTGAAGTGGAAATGCAGTTTCTAGTTTCAAGCTGCTCTCTTGAAAACAAAGAAGATAACAACAATAACAGTGCCAGCTGACTTGCAAAGAACACAAGCTGTATGTCAGGAACTCTGCTAAAACTTGTAGGGAATATCTCATTCAATCTTCACAGCAAATCTATGAAGCAACTGCTGTTATTTTAGGAGATGCAAATTGGGCATTAGGGGTGGTAACCATTGTTTACAATAGGTGCTATGGAGCATACTGTTAATCAGCCTATTACTTGATTTCAATCTTGGCATTGCCATTTAATAGTTATCTGGCTTGTGTGATTTTTTTTTTT
>SJYT01001887.1:0-57665 GCA_006410635.1 Cephalophus harveyi
AAAAAGGCAATGGTTAACTTCAAGTGAAACCAGGTGTCATTATGGCAACACAGAATTTTAAGAGAAAACTTCTTTTAAACTTGTATAGAGAAGGAAAAAATATCGGTAGTTTGTTTCCTCCTGCCGCTTAAGAGAGATAAAATGTCTGACACTTGCAGGCTATTTCCTCCGTTTGGAGGCCCCTGACCTTCCTGCCTGTTACCCTCCCCCCCCTCCCCCGTCCTCACCGTCGTCGGTCCCTTGCACACTGTCAGTCAACGGGGTGAACGAAGAAGGTGAGGCCGGGAGAGGTCCTCCCCCGAGTTCGGCCAGGGCTGTAAATACACGGCCTGGCAGTTGCCCTTTCACACTCAACTCTGCTTTGCCCTCTGACAGCCTCTCTGCCAGAGAATGCTGCTAGTTCAGGCTGGGTGCCCAGGGCCACTGTGTCCCCACTTGATGGCAAGATAGACAGCCAGACAGCCTGGGCCGGGGTCAGGCTCTGGGGCTCAGGAGATGCCTTGTGCACCGCCCCCCAGCCCCCTGTCCCATCTGTGACAGGGGTGTCTCACTGGATGCTTTCTCCACGGTTGGCTGTGCCCGCCCCAGAGAGAGTGTGTGCTCACCCNTGTGTCCCCACTTGATGGCAAGATAGACAGCCAGACAGCCTGGGCCGGGGTCAGGCTCTGGGGCTCAGGAGATGCCTTGTGCACCGCCCCCCAGCCCCCTGTCCCATCTGTGACAGGGGTGTCTCACTGGATGCTTTCTCCACGGTTGGCTGTGCCCGCCCCAGAGAGAGTGTGTGCTCACCCCATGGGAACGGGGCCTGGAGGGTCTCTTTGGTGCATTTTTTCCTGTTATTAGCCCTTCTCATCAGTAGATTTATAAGCTTTGCTCTCACAGAGCAAAGTGTATTTAGGGAAAGCCTGTGCTAAGCTGGACACTTTGGGTAGGGGGCTTAGGGGGAAGCTGCATCATCTCTTCACCAGAACTCAATAATGCACTTAACCATGGGTGGGGGGGACCCAGTGCCTCTCTCCTTTTTTAAACAGCATTTTTCTTTCAAGGAGCATGCAGCTCATTTTTACAATTCTTAACTGTAGCTTAGCTGTCAGTCGATTGAAGAGTCCAACTGCTTGCTCTTTTATTTTCCATTCTCCTCTTTATCAATCCAACATTTCCCTGTCAGATGGACATGGTGACGTAGACANAAGGAGCACGCAGCTCATTTTTACAATTCTTAACTGTAGCTTAGCTTTCAGTCGATTGAAGAGTCTAACTGCTTGCTCTTTTATTTTCCATTCTCCTCTTTATCAATCCAACATTTCCCTGTCAGATGGACATGGTGACGTAGACATTAGAGTTTAGATAAATGAGAAACAATCCTAGAGCGAGGTGTTGGGAATATAATATATTGGAGGTGACCTTTTACAAACCGCATGAGATAGGCAGGGCATAAACCGTGTCACTGGGTTTTTTCCATGGCTTTTGAAGGGCTTGGACAGGTGGCCTGCTCCATCAGCAGCCCCCACTGTCTTCAGCCCTCTCTGGAACCCTGGCCAGAGACTCATCAGATGTGTTCCTGGTGGGCCCAGGGAAAGACGGAAAATGTTGAACTGGAAGCAGCGGGTTTCTGCTAGGGGGTTATGGAGATTTCTCAGTCAACTTGGAGCGGGGGTTGGGGGTCGGGGCTGACCCATTGGGCCCTACAGCCTGTGTTGTGACAAGAAAACTTCAGTGGTGACATTTCCGCGGTAGGCTGAGACTGAGTTTCCACTTTCTCAGATCAGCCCCGTGCTCTGCCCTCCCTGAAGCATCCTGGGGAGAGTGGCCCAGCCCCCAGGACAGCAGATCGCGGGCCTCCAGGCCACTGGTGCCTGGCCTCTGACCCGCAAGTAGCCAGTCCCTCCCCATGTCCCATCTCACAGATCCTGTGAGGGCTGGAAGAGAGGTCCAGCAGCCCTGTGAATCTGGAGGTCTAATGAGAGACAGGCAGCTGCTCACTGGGAGTAGCTGTCCCCATGATGGCGTTTTTGTCATCGAATGTGCCCTTTGCTGCTCTAGTGTGACTGCCCTCCCCCCTCCCCCCGGGGTGGCAGGGACCCTGACGTGGCAGCCCCCAGGCTCGCTCTCTCTGGCTCATCCACCCTCAAGAAGTTTCCCCAGACCCCTCAGTAGGAGTGGGCGCTGCTGCGCGTATGTGTGTCCTCGTGCCCCTTGTGACGTTATGATGAACCACATTCTGTGTTTGCTCACTTCCTCCTGCACTCGTGGGACCGGGCAGCGTGGTGGGAATGCAGAGGCTGGATTTCGCTACAGTCAGGACTTGCTCCTGCTGAGCTTCGGGGTGAGTACAGGCCGGCCTGGTCCTGCGGGAGCACGGAGTCCATGGCCCGGGAGTGGAGGGTCAGCGGGTCTCCAGAGGTGGGCCCAGGGAGCCCTCAGCAGCAGAGAATGTGATCCTGGCTCCCGCTGCCTCCGTAGTGGTGAGAGCACGGGCGAGGCTCCCTCGCGTCCCCGCATAAGGGTGTCCCTCCCACAGCGGCGGTGCTGCAGGCCACGCCCTGCGTGCACCTTCTTGGAGGGAGCAGGGCCCAGAGAGTCAGGGTTCACGAGGCTGCCCTGCCCTGGGCCTCTCCGTGCGGATGCCAGCGTTTCACATGGAGCTGCACCGGCATTTGGGGCTAGGCCACCGCTGAGGGGAACCCTCCCTTGCAGGTGCCGCTCTGGGTGGGCCTCTGGTGGGTCCCACACGGGGGCCCAGCCCTACTCGAGCTGCTCTGAGGGCAGGAGGCTGTCTGCTCTGTCCTGGTCACGTCTCAGCTAGAAAGCTGGATTGGGCTTTTGAGGTTTTTTTACCAGCAGCTTTTAGCTATATGTCAGAAGAAAGTCAGCCACAGAGTTCTCTCCTTGATCTGGTGGGTCCGGCCCGGGGGCCCAGCCCTACTCGAGCTGCTCTGAGGGCAGGAGGCTGTCTGCTCTGTCCTGGTCACGTCTCAGCTAGAAAGCTGGATTGGGCTTTTGAGGTTTTTTTACCAGCAGCTTTTAGCTATATGTCAGAATAAAGTCAGCCACAGAGTTCTCTCCTTGATCTGCTTGGTCCTCCATGTTTCTCTGAATTCTCAAAGCAGCTGAAGCCCCGAATCGGGTGGAGGGGGTGTCTGGAGGGGCAGGGGCTTGGGCACCAGTTGCCATCCCAGGACTGACTCGTCTGTGTTTTCCAGTTTACCTGCACTAATTCTCCAGATGATTATACAGTGTCCAGTATACGACCAAGACTACATTTTGAACTCGATGCAATCTTTACTCTGTTAATACTTGTTACATGGACCTGAAGATATTTTATTACAGGGTTTTTAATTAGTGAAAATTTCATGAATTCCATAGAGAAAATACTTTAGAATTCAATGTTTCTTTTATTTATGTAAACTTACGACTTCATTTCTATTACTGACTTTTTCTTGTATATTTTGACTATAAATATCTTTTCAGATCAATACATGTTCTGATACCTGATTTTAGTCTTTCAAATGAATGTACTGTAGTGCTTGTCTGTATAAATCCTATGAATAAATATAGGGCTTTTGTAAATGACACATTTATTGTAATTATTCTTGTTTAATTGTTAAACCATGAGACAAGGGGTTTTCCTGCGATTGTAAAATCATCATGACACGGTATGCATTATCCTTCCAGAATGTAACCAAGCTCTCCAACAATCACTCTGAGATAAGCAAACTTAATTTCCACCAATTGTTGTTGGATTTTAATGACTGGCCTAAACTGTACTTTTTCTAGGGAGAAATGCTTTTTGTCTGCAGCATGAAGTGATTTAAAAGTACTGAGTGTTAAATGTGAGCTTCTAATGAAATGTGGGCTGAAAGGATGACTAGAAGACGACTATGAAAATCTCTCCCGTAACCTAGTCTCTGTGGACCCAGATCCCTCCACTCCGGTGAGACGCTTCGGGGACCAATCGCGATGCCCTGCACCTGCTGCGGAGCCATGGAGCTGGACAGTAAAGGTGCCACTTCCCAGACAGACAGCGGAGTGCAGCTCTGACAAAGGCCTTATTTTTATGTAAATCATCTTTTTACCTCTGTTTGTAAACATGTTTAAAGAATGGACCTAGGCGTACATTTTTAGATTGTGATGACATAGCTGTTCTGGATTGGATAAGTCTCAAATGTAACTTTGACTTTTTCAGCAGCACATTAAAAAAGCCAGCAAGAGATGTGTTCAGGTCACGGTGCGATATTTATTATGCAGCTGGTATCTCGGTAGACACAGACAGCATGTCTCTTTACATGTGGGTTCCACTTTTAATTTACTTGTACAATTCAGTGTTATCATTCTCTTTTCCTATTAATCTTTTGTGAACTTCTCGAATATGTGACAAAGTATGTACAGTCTACTTTTGAACTATTTGTATCACAGGATTATTTATTGCTTTCTTTCAATAAAGTACTGAAGCAAAATTTCCCAGGGCCAATAAAGAGTGAGGAGGGTAAGCTGTACTCTCACTGAGAGCAGACCAGAGCTGGTAATGGGAGCCCGAGTCATCACACGGACATTGTGTGAAGAGAAATGGACGGATCCAATGGAAAGTGCGGAAGATGGAAGCGTAGGTGTCCCAGAGGACGACCGACGGTGTGTTCATGCCCTTGGCTCCGGAAACAAGAGGCTCCATCACGTCAGCATCTGCGGGGACAGGGCCCCTCTGCTGCTGAGGTGTGGGCAGCGGGCCGAGGGTGGGAACAAAGTGCAGGTGTCGAGGCTCCCCGTCCGTCCCAGGGCGGGGGAGCCGAAGGCAACCCTGACGCAGACCCAAATGATGCACTAGGGAGTGTGCGTGTGCACACTTGTGTGTGGGAGCTGTTCATGTTATTTTAGTCAACAGTCTATGATTCATATATCCATAGAAACAAGGATGTAGCAAGGGGTGGTGTGAGGGAGATTCAAGAGGGACGGGACATATGTACACCTACAGGTAATTCAGGTTGATGTATGGCAGAAGTCAAGCGATATTGCACAAAATTATTTTTAAGTTAAAAAGAACATAGCAAGGTGGTCAGGAGAGTATGAAAAAAGATTTCTCATAGAGATTTATCCTCAACTCCATGTACATCTGGGAGCAGGCTGTCCACCATCATCAGACCTACCCCCAGCATCAGGCCCTAGGCCAGCATCAGATGTGCCCCCCAGCATCAGGCCCTAGTCCAGAATCAGACCTTCCCCCAGCATCAGGCCGTAATTCAGCATCAGACCTTCCCCCAGCATCAGGCCTTTGCCAAGCATCAGGCCCTCCTCCAGCGTCAGACACTCCCTCAGCATCAGACCCTAGTCAAGCATCAGGCCCTCCCCACCCTCCAACCCTTCCCCAGTATCAGGCCCCCCACCTCCGGTATGAGGTGTGGCAGCCCCACTTGTCTGACGCTCCTGAACACACGCAGGCAGCCCCAGAGCAGCAGGACAATAGCTCTTGCAGGAAGTGCGTCTTTAAGAATCACCTGCAGAGCAGCAGCAGCTGGGGATTTTCCAGGCCAAGGAGAGGCAAAGAAGAGGCACTGGAGGCTGTGGGCACGTTCCCCAGCTCTGCTTCCTCCCAGTGCAGGCTTTGCTCTCCTGCTCCCACAGCGGTGTCCTTCCAGATTCAAGGTCTCCTTGACATCTCAAGCCTAAGTCCTGAGTCGCGTCCCAGTCCAGCGTGGCAGAATGGCAGGTTAAACTCTCTTCATTTTTTAGACCTGGTTCAATGCAAAATCTGCATTCCACAAATATGACTCTTGTGAGCTTTATTTCAAATCTCCATGAGGAATTCCTAAGGCCTCAAGGAAGAAAGGAGTAGAGGTGGAGAGAAAGAGAGCAACCTTTCCCCTTGGCTCCATCTCACACAGCTGCTTCGTTCCTTCCTCTCATGGGCTACAATCTGGGATTCCCTCGTTTTGTCGGATTGTTGTTTGNGCATTCCACAAATATGACTCTTGTGAGCTTTATTTCAAATCTCCATGAGGAATTCCTAAGGCCTCAAGGAAGAAAGGAGTAGAGGTGGAGAGAAAGAGAGCAACCTTTCCCCTTGGCTCCATCTCACACAGCTGCTTCGTTCCTTCCTCTCATGGGCTACAATCTGGGATTCCCTCGTTTTGTCGGATTGTTGTTTGGGGACCGTTTCTAGTCACAAGGCTATAAACAGTGGTGGGGAAGCCCTTCTTTCCATTCCACATCAGACCCAGTGGACAGTCCAGGCCCTACCCAGTGCATTGAGTCTGTAGCCACAGAATCACCGGTGATGTTGGGTAACAATGCATATCCCTGGAATCCACTCCATTCACTACTGACTGTTTGAGGTGGTGCCCTGGAACCGATAACGGGCAGTTTTCCTGTTGATTCCAAATCACACAAAAGTCTGAGGCCTATGCAAGATCTTCACGTTTCTGGAAGAGCCACACACCTACATTTTTTTTTTTAAAGAAACATGTGGCAGGTTAAACTCCCTTCATTTTTTAGACCTGGTTCAATGCAAAATCTGCATTCCACAAATATGACTCTTGTGAGCTTTATTTCACATCTCCATGATGAATCCCTAAGGCCTCAAGGAAGAAAAGAGTAGAGGTGGAGAGAAAGAGAGCAACCTTTTCCCTTGGCTCCATCTCACCCAGCTGCTTCGTTCCTTCCTCTCACGGGCTACAATCTGGGATTCTCTCGTTTGTTGGATTGTTGTTTGGGGACCGTTTCTAGTCACAAGGCTATAAACAGTGGTGGGGAAGCCCTTCTTTCCATGCCACATCAGACCCAGTGGACAGTCCAGGCCCTGCCCACTGTATTGAGTCTGTAGCCACAGAATCACCGGTGATGCTGGGTAACAATGCATATCCCTGGAATCCACTCCATTCACTACTGACTGTTTGAGGTGGTGCTCTGGAACCAATAATGGGAAGCTTTCTTGTTGATTCCAAATCACACAAAAGTCTGAGACCTATGCAAGATCTTCACGTTTCTGGAAGAGCCACACACCTACCGAAGGAACCACAAGAGTTGCCTGAAATGGGAAAGGTATAAGTATTGGACTCCAAGTGGGAAGGTCTCCCCCTTTGCTATGTAAGTAACATGACCTTTCTTTGAAATGGAAACGGATAATACGAAGAGTTGACATGGTTCTAGAGCATTCTAAAAACCCTAAATGATGGAAATCTGCTGTACGAGTTCCTTGAAAGCAAGAACCTATGTGTATCGCTATGACTTCATGCCTTCGATTGTGCCTTGAATAGAGCATGCACATCACCAGAAGAAAGAAAAGAATTGAATTGACAAAGATGCAAAGAGATCAAAAGTGCTGAGCCAAGGGCAGAGTTGAGACTTCAAAGAACTTTTCTGTCTTTCACACACTGAATCAATCCTGAGCACCTACTATGAGCTAGGAGGCATGGAATCCGTTTCTGGAAATCGAATGCCAAGAGAAGGAGACATACAGTTCCTGCCTTCACGGACACCAATCCAGTGATCAATAATAGGCAGATCCTTTGAGAACTTCTCCAGGGGCCTCTTCCCTCACCAAAAACTGGGTGTCAGGTCAGGATTTTCAGAGGCATCATTGAGTTGAGATCCGTAGGTTGAACCAATGTACACCAGGGTTGAGATGAAGGAAGAATTTCAGGCAGGAAAAATAGCATCTTGGAAGGCTATGTGACAAGGGAACCTTAGGACATTCAAGAAAGGAAAAATGCCCTATGGGATGTAACCAAAAGAGTGCGGAGGGCATCCCAGTGAAAAGAGATCAGAGAAGAAAGTGGGGAGCAAGCAACGATGGGATTTGGTCCTATAGTAAATATGATGAGGAAATACAAGGGCAGTTTTAGCAGGGAGGTAGGTGAAAGAATAGGATCTGCATTTGAAAAAGGTCATCTTGGTCAACATCACTCATGATTGGAGAGACTCAACTGAAAACAACAAGGAGGTACCGCTTCACATGAGTCAGAATGGTCCTCATGGAAAAGTCCGTACATAACAAATGCTGGAGAGGATGTGGAGAAAAGGGAACTGGCCTCCACTGTGAGGAGGAATGGGAGTTGGTAGAGCCACGATGGAAAAAGAGTTTGGAGGTTCCTGAAGAAAGGATCACGAGCAGTACGGGATTATTCAGCAGTCCCACTCCCAGGCATAGATCCACCAAAAGTAGAACTCAACAAAGATACAGGCGCCGTCTGTGCACTTACCTCTGTGTGTGCACGTGCGGGCGCGAGCGATCACGCGCGATCGCCTATGAGGCCGGGGGTGCGGCTGGGGCTGGGGCTGGGGCTGGTGCAGCTGCAGCCCCGGAGATTGCCTGAGGCACGCCACGGGAGCCCCAGATGGAGACCCGAGGGCCGGTGGTGTGGTTTCCTGGAAGCCTAATGCAAAGGGGCTCTCAGGCCGCGCGCAGGCAACCCAGGTCTGCAGAAGGGAGGCGGGGCCACGGCCACACCACCCCCCCACCCTCCGTACCTGAGGTGCTGGGGGTGCGGGGGGGCCGAAGAGTTGGGACTGGACTGGACGGGATGGGACCGGGCGGGGCGGCGCGCGGCGGGCCGGGCAGGGGCTAAAGCAGAGGGGAGGCACAAATGCCTACAGCACCCGGTATTCCCAGGCGGTCTCCCATCCAAGGACTAAAGCAGGCCCGACCCTGCTTAGCTGCCGAGATCAGAAGAGATCGGGCGCGTTCAGGCTGCTATGGCCGGAGACGGAGGCGGCTGCCGCCGGGCGCCCTAAGAGCCCTGCGCTGCGCCTCCCTTTCGCTCTGATCTGCCGGTCGGGCCAGCCGGCCGCACCTCTCCACGGGGGGCGCGCGCTGGACTGGAGCCGCACGACCCGCGACCCGGACTCCGGCCTGCCGACGCCGCCACGCCCCCGAACCCCGCCAACCCCTGGCCAGCAACCGCCTGGCCGCTCCCGGGGGCCCGGAGGGCTTCCGGGACCCCCAAGCTCCTCAGCCCCGCCCCTTCGCCCTCCCGAGGCCACACCCCCTTGCCCCCAGGCCGCCAGCCAAGCACACCACCTTCCCGAAAGAGCAAACGAGCCACAGGCAGGCACACCGACAGAAGCAAAGACACTCGCACGCACCCACGCCAAGGGAGACAGCTGGCCGGCGCAAGCTCCTCAGCCAGAGCCACGGCACCCGTGAGAGGCCGGAGCCAGAGCAACGGACTGGCGGCTGCCTGTCGGGAGTGACAGAGGCAGAAAGAGCCACAACTCCTGAGACAGACTCCAAGACGGCGAGAGGGAGATACAGACAGACATGACACGACCCGCAGACACACACTTTAGTGTGGGCCTTAGAAATCCTTCTGTTCTTAGTTGCTCAGCTGTGCCCAACTTAGATCGACCCATGGACTGGGGCCCATCCGGCTCCTCTGTCTGTGGCATTTACCAGGCGAGAATACTGTAGTGGGTTGCCCTTTCCTTCTCCAGGGGATCTTCCACACCCATGGATCAAACCCGAGTCTCCTGCAGCCGGATGCCTTCCCATCTGAGCCAGGATCCTGCTAAATCGCTAGTCAAAATACAAAGAAAAGTGCTAGTGTTCTACTAAGTGGAAAGATGATTTCAGAAATGGAGAGTGTCCTTTGTGGGTATCTTTGAATTTTTATTTCGTTTTAGTTTATTTTTACTATTAACGCTACTTGAACAGGGCAAGGGAGAAAGGCTTCCATGTCCCCCAGAGCCCTGCCGGGCACGAGTAGTGGGGGACCTGGGGGTGGGGTGAGGGGCGTGGAGGTCTCGGTGCTCTCCCACCCTGGCCTCTCCAGGCCTTGCCCATTCCTTTGGCTGCTCAGGGCCACTCTATAGTTCTTGTCTTCACTGGGCCTTAAGGACACTTGATTGACAAGGAGAATGGGACACCTGAAGAAGCATCCATTGGCTCTGTCCCAGCGTGAGACAGAGCTGGTTATGGCTTGAAAACATTTCCATGAACTGAAACCTGCTAACTGTCAGGAGGAACGTCCACCCAGGTAGTCAGGGCGGTCCAGTTAGGGTCCAGTCAGGGTCCTGGTACACATGTTACCCCACGTTGTGCCATGCTCCTCTGTTCCCAGTTTGGGCATATCAGTCACATAGTCATCACAAACGGGTCAAATACACGTGGAGAAAAGTGCAGTAGCAAACTCAGCCATTTTAAAGGGCTAGTGGCTTTTTGTTTTGGTTCTTTGTTTTAAATTCTGTCTTTTTTTCTGTCCCGTAATTTTCAAACGAAGATAAAAGCTTTAGGAAGGCACCTTCTTGGAGGAAAAATTTCAGACCAAAGGATGTCCGTGGCTTAGCTGCTGGGTGCAGAGACTCTGCCTGCAAACTTCCGGGTCCCGTCCTCTCTGCCCTCACCCTCGGTGCAGCCAACGACGATGCAGACGGCCAGTAGGTGACAGGTCAGACGGCTTGTGCAGCCCTGGGCTAGAATGTGGATGAGCTGGAATGGCCTGCTTCCGAGGTCACAGGGCTCTTTAGTGCCATTGCATGCCCAAGGGTCAGTGCTCTACAGTGAATCCTAACACCTGTTTATAAACGTTTAACAGTTGTAGTTGTTTATTTTCAAGTTCTTGTCTGGTTGAATATTAGCATATTCTTGCAACTAATAAAACCAAGACACATGTGTGTTCTCAGAGCATTAGATTGACACCCATGCTTGTAGAGATGTGTGTGTGGCTGGCAGCGCTCAAGAGCTCTTTTGTAAAACAGTAGGGTCGCTCTCAGGCCACACCAGTTGCCCCTCAAGGACTCTCCCCACTGGGAGGACGGCCAAGTCCAAATTCATTGACAGCAGCATCCAGCTTCCTGTCCTCCCCCTGAAAGGTTGTTGTTGAATTACAACGCCGGGATTCTTGGCCCCCAGAGGAGAAGAATTCAATCCGGGGCCAGAGACGAGACTTGATCTCTCAGAGCTTTTGTGTAACAAAGTTTTATTAAAGTATAAAGGAGATAGAGAAAGCTTCTGACATAGGCATCAGAAGGGGGCAGAAAGAGTACCCCCCTGCTAGTCTTTAGCTGGATGTTATATAGTCATCAGCAGTCTGTTAATGAAAGAAAGCAATGTCTCAAAACTTAGAATGGCACCAGGCCCCTCACCCATAGGATGTATTTTGGGATAATCTTGGCTCCAAATGGTTCATCTTGGGCCATAAAAGGATTAACTTGAATCTTGAAGAAGGGCAGAGCACCATACAAATAGTGTTATTTACATAATTAGAGGAACAATATCGGAGTATAACATACTGGTTTATCAAGTAGGTTCTGAGCCCAAAAGGCGGAACCGACTTGAAGACAGAGTTTGGGGTAAATGCATAGTACATTAGCATAGCTTAAGATAAACATTTGCATAAGAAAAAGGCAATGGTTAACTTCAAGTGAAACCAGGTGTCATTATGGCAACACAGAATTTTAAGAGAAACCTCCTTTTAAATTTGTATAGAGAAGGAAAAAATATCGCTAGTTTGTTTCCTCCTGCCACTTAAGAGAGAGAAAATGTCTGACACTTGCAGGCTATTTCCTCCGTTTGGAGACCCCTGGCCTTCCTGCCTGTTACCCTCGCACCCCTGTCCTCACCGTCGTCGGTCCCTTGCACACTGTCAGTCAATGGGGTGAACGAAGAAGGTGAGGCTGGGAGAGGTCTTCCCCTGAGTTCGGCCAGGCCGTAAATACACGGCCTGGCAGTTGCTCTTTCACACTTAGCTCTGGTTTTCCCTCTGACAGCCTCTCTGCCAGAGAACGCTGCTAGTTGAGGCTGGGTGCCCAGGGCCACTGTGTCCCCATTTGATGGCAAGATAGACAGCCAGACAGCCTGGGCTGGGGTCAGGCTCTGGGGCTCAGGAGATGCCTTGTGCACCGCCCCCCACCCCCCGCACCAGTGTCCCATCTGTGACAGGGGTGTCTCACTGGATGCTTTCTCCACGGTTGGCTGTGCCTGCCCCAGAGAGAGTGTGCTCACCCCATGGGAACAGGGCCTGGAGGGTCTCTTTGGTGCATTTTTTCCTGTTATTAGCCCTTCCCATGAGTAGATTTATAAGCTTTGCTCTTACTTGCTCTCACAGAGCAACGTATATTTAGGGAAAGCCCGTGCTAAGCTGGGCACTTTGGGTAGGGGGCTTAGGGGGAAGCTGCATCATCTCTTCGCCAGAACTCAATAATACGCTTAACCAGGGGTGGGGGGGACCCTGTGCCTCTCTCCTTTTTTAAACAGCATTTTTCTTCCAAGGAGCATGCAGTTCATTTTTACAATTCTTACGTGTAGCTTAGGTTTCAGTCAATTGAAGAGTCTAACTGCTTGCTTTTTTATTTTCCATTCTCCTCATTATAAATCCAACATTTCCCTGTCAGATGGACATGGTGACATAGACATTAGAGTTTAGGTAAATTAGAAACAATCCTAGAGCGAGGTGTTGGGAATATACTATATTGGAGTTGACCGTTTACAAACCGCGTGAGATAGGCAGGGCATAAACCGTGTCACTGGGTTTTTTCCATGGCTTTTGAAGTCACAGTGCAGCAGGTGTCTGGGGCTTTTAGAATCAGAAGGGCTTGGACAGGTGGCCTGCTCCATCAGCAGCCCCCACTGTCTTCAGCCCTCTCTGGAACCCTGGCCAGAGACTCATCAGATGTGTTCCTGGTGGGCCCAGGGGAAGACAGAAAATGAATTGGGAGCAACGGGTTTCTTCTAGCGGTTTCTGTAGATTTCTTGGTCAACTTGGAGTGGGGGTTGGGGGTCGGGGCTGACCCATTGGGCCCTACAGCCTGTGTTGTGACGAGAAAACGTCAGTGGTAACATTTCTAAGGTAGGCTGAGACTGAGTTTCCACTTTCTTAGATCAGCCCCGAGCTCTGCCCTCCCTGAAGTGGCCTGGGGAGAGTGGCCCAGCCCCCAGGACAGCAGATCACAGGGCTCCAGGCCACCGGTGCCTGGCCTCTGATCCGCAAATAGCCAGTCCCTCCCCATGTCCCATCTCACAGATCCTGTGAGAGCTGGAAGAGAGGTCCAGCAGCCCTGTGAATCTGGAGGTCTGAGAGACTGGCAGCTGCTCACTGGGAGTAGCTGTCCCCATGATGGCGTTTCTGTCATCGAATGTGCCCTTTGCTGCTCTAGTGTGACCACCCTCCCCCCTCCCCCCGGGTGGCAGGGACCCCCACGTGGCAGCCCCCAGGCTCGCTCTCTCTGGCTCATCCACCCTCAAGAAGTTTCCCCAGACCCTCAGTAGGAGTGGGCACTGCTGCGCGTGTGTGTGTGTCCTCGTGCCCCTTGTGACGTTACGATGAACCACACTCTGTGTTTGCTCGCTTCCTCCTGCACTCGTGGGACCAGGCAGCGTGGTGGGAATGCAGAGGCTGGATTCCGCTACCGTCAGGACTTGCTCCTGCTGAGCTTCGGGTTGAGTACAGGCCGGCCTGATCCCGCGGGGGCACGGAGCCCACGCCCTGGGAGTGGAGGGTCAGCGGGTCTCCGGAGGTCGGCCCAGGGAGCCCTCAGCAGCAGAGAATGTGATCCTGGTGCCCCGCTGCCGCCGGAGTGGTGAGAGCACGGCCGAGGCTCCCTCGCGTCCGCGCACACGGGTGTCCCTCCCACAGCGGCGGTCCGGCCACGCCCTGCATGCACCTCTTCGGAGGGAGCAGGGCCCAGAGAGTCAGGGTTCACGAGGCTGCCCTGCCCTGGGCCTCTCCATGAGGAGGCCAGCGTTTCACACGGAGGTGCACCGGCATCTGGGGCTCGGCCGCCGCTGAGGGGCCACTCTCCCTTGCAGGTGCCGCGCTGGGTGGGCCTCTGGTGGGTCCGGCCCGGGGGCCCAGCCCTACTCGAGCTGCTCTGAGGGCAGGAGGCTGTCTGCTCTGTCCTGGTCACCTCTCAGCTAGAAAGCTGGATTGGGCTTTTGAGGTTTTTTTTTACCAGCAGCTTTTAGCTATATGTCAGAATAAAGTCAGCCACAGAGTTCTCTCCTTGATCTGCTTGGTCCTCCATGTTTCTCGGAATTCTCAAAGCAGCTGAAGCCCCGAATGGGGTGGAGGGGGTGTCTGGAGGGGCAGGGGCTCGGGCACCAGCTGCCATTCCAGGACTGACTCGTCTGTGTGTTTCCAGTTTACCTGCACTAATTCTCCAGATGATTATACAGCGTCCAGTATACGACCAAGACTACATTTTGAACTCGATGCAGTCTTTACTCTGTTAATACTTGTTACATGGACCTGAAGATATTTTATTACAGGGTTTTTAATTAGTGAAAAATTCATGAATTCCATAGAGAAAATACTTTAGAATTTAATGTTTCTTATATTTATGTAAACTTATGACTTCATTTCTATTATTACTTACTTTTTCTTGTATATTCTGACTATAAATATCCTTTCAGATCAATTCATGTTCTGATACCTGATTTTAGTCTTTCAAATGAATGTACTGTAGTGCTTGTCTGTATAAATCCTATGAATAAATATAGGGCTTTTGTAAATGACGCATTTCTTGTAATTATTCTTGTTTAATTGTTAAATTAAACCACGAGAAGGGGTTTTCCTGCGATTGTAAAATCATCATGACAAGGTATGCATTATCCTTCCAGAATGTAACCAAGCTCTCAAACAATCACTCTGAGATAAGCAAACTTAACTTCAACCAATTGTTGTTGGATTTTAATGACTGGCCTAAACTGTACTTTTTCTAGCAAGAAATGCTTTTTGTCTGCAGCATGAAGTGATTTAAAAGTACTGAGTGTTAAATGTGAGCTTCTAATGAAATTTGGGCTGAAAGGATGACTAGAAGACGACTATGAAAATCTCTCCCGTAACCTAGTCTCTGTGGACCCGGATCCCTCCTCTCCGGTGAGACGCTTCGGGGACCAATCGCGATGCCCTGCACCCGCTGCGGAGCCATGGAGCTTGACAGTGAAGGTGCCATTTCCCAGACAGACAGCGGAGTGCAGCTCTGACAAAGGCCTTATTTTCATGTAAATCATCTTTTTGCCTATGTTTGTAAACATGTTTAAAGAATGGACCTAGGCGTACATTTTTAGATTGTGATGACATAGCCGTTCTGGATTGGATAAGTCTCAAATGTAACTTTTACTTTTTCAGCGGCACATTAAAAAAGCCAGCAAGAGATGTGTTCAGGTCACAGTGTGATATTTATTATGCAGCTAGTATCTTGGTAGACACAGACAGCATGTCTCTTTGCATGTGGGTTCCACCTTTAATTTACTTGTACAATTCACTGTTATCATTCTATTTTCCTATTAATCTTTTGTGAACTTCTCGAATATGTGACAAAGTATGTACAGTCTACTTTTGAACTATTTGTATCACAGGATTATTTATTGCTTTCTTTCAATAAAGTACTGAAGCAAAATTTCCCAGGGCCAATAAAGAGTGCAGAGGTAAGCTGTACTCTCACTGAAAACAGACCCGAGCTGGTAATGGGAGCCCGAGTCATCACACAGACATTGTGTTAAGAGAAATGGACGGATCCGATGGAAAGTCCAGAAGGCGGAAGCGTAGGTGTCCCCAGAGGACGACTGACGGTGTGTTCATGCCCTTGGCTCCGGAAACAAGAGGCTCCATCACTTCAGCATCTGCGGGGACAGGGCCCCTCTGCTGCTGAGGCGTGGGCAGCGGGCCGAGGGTGGGAACAAAGTGCAGGTGTCGAGGCTCCCCGTCGGTCCCAGGGCGGGGGAGCCAAGGGCAACCCTGACGCGGACCCGAAGGATGCACTAGGGAGTGTGCATGTGCACACTTGTGTGTGGGAGCTTTTCATGTTATTTTAGTCAACAGTCTATGATTCATATATCCATAGAAACAAGAGTGTTGCAAGGGGAGGTGGGAGGGAGATTCAAGAAGGAAGGGACATATGTACACCTACGGGTAATTCAGGTTGATGTATGGCAGAAGTCAAGCGATATTTCACTAAATTATCTTTAAGTTAAAAAGAACATAGCAAAGTGGTCAGGAAAGCATGAAAAAAAGATTTCTCATAGAGATTTATCCTCAACTCCATGTACATCTGGGAGCAGGCTGTCCACCATCATCAGACCTTCCCCCAGCATCAGGCCCTAGTCCAGAATCAGACCTTCCCCCAGCATCAGGCCGTAATTCAGCATCAGAACTTCCCCCAGCATCAGGCCCTAGTCCAGCATCAGATGTGCCCCCCAGCATCAGGCCCTAGTCCAGCATCAGACCTTCCCCCAGCATCAGATGTGCCCCCCCCAGCATCAGGCCCTAGTCCAGAATCAGACCGTCCCCCAGCATCAGACCTTAGTCCAGCATCAGATGTGCCCCCCCAGCATCAGGCCCCTAGTCCAGAATCAGACCGTCCCCCAGCATCAGGCCCTAGTCCAGCATCAGACCTTCCCCCAGCATCGGAACCTAGTCCAGCATCAGACGCTCCCCCAGCATCAGACCTTAGTCCAGCATCAGGCCCTACTCCAGTGTCAGACCCTCCCCCAGCATCAGGCACTCCCCCAACACCAGGTCCTACTCCAGCATCAGGCCCTAGTCCACCATCAGGCCCTCCCCCAGCATCAGACCCTCACCGAGTGTCAGACCCTAGTTGAGCATGAGACCCTCCTCCAGCGTCAGGCCCTAGTCAGCAACAGGTCCTCGTCCAGCATCAGACCTTCCCCCAGCATCAGGCCTTTCCCAAGCATCAGGCCTCCCTCAGCATCAGGCCCTAGTCCAGCATCAGACCGTAGTCCAGCATCAGGCCCTCCCCCACCCTCTGACCCTCTCCCACCCTCCGACCCTTCCCCAGTATCAGGCCCCCCACCTGCAGTATGAGGTGTGGCAGCCCCACTTGTCTGACGCTCCTGAACACACTCAGGCAGCCCCAGAGCAGCAGGACAATAGCTCTTGCAGGAGGTGCATCTTTAGGAATCACCTGCGGAGCAGCAGCAGCTGGGGTTTGGCCAGGCCAAGGAGAGGCAAAGAAGAGGCACTGGAGGCTGTGGGCACGTTCCCCAGCTCTGCTTCCTCCCCGTGCGGGCTTTGCTCTCCTGCTCCCACGGCGGTGTCCTTCCAGATTCAAGGTCTCCTTGACATCTCAAGCCTAAGTCCTGAGTCGCGTCCCAGTCCAGCGTGGCAGAGGGCTGGGAACACCCAAGNGCACTGGAGGCTGTGGGCATGTTCCCCAGCTCTGCTTCCTCCCTGTGCGGGCTTTGCTCTCCTGCTCCCACGGCGGTGTCCTTCCAGATTCAAGGTCTCCTTGACATCTCAAGCCTAAGTCCTGAGTTGCGTCCCAGTCCAGCATGGCAGAGGGCTGGGAACACCCAAGCTCAAGGGCTGAAAGGATCCCGGGGGGAGAGCCGGGCCCCAGCGGGTGGCAGGGCAGAGGATGAGGGTGGCCCCCACATAGGGCCCCGCAGCAGCACTGGAAGGAGAGCAGTGATGCCTTAGCTCACAGGGGCATGCTGCCTGGCCTGGCACTCAGAGATGTTACCGCCAGCAGCTCTGGGGACGCAGGAAGCCTGGTGAGTGACACCACGCCACCCGGGCCGTGTGGGTGGGCACTGCTGACCATGGCCTCACTTCTCATTCTGGTTCCAACTGTCCCTCCAAGGGCTGACGGGCTCCTCTTCCCAATGGCACAGATATTTTCTTTATGCAGGTGAACGCATTCCTGCTTGTTTCTGTTGGTGCTGTCGTCGCTCATCCTGTCTTTTTGTCTTTACAACCTGTGCTTGCTGCTCTTCCGGTTTAACTTAGGAGCAGCCCTGATTTTCTGCATTTCTAGTTGTCAGCATTCACTGGGGCTTTCCAGGTGGTGCGAGGGGTAAAGATCCTGCCTGCCAATGCAACAGATAACAAGAGATGTGGTTCGATCCCTGGGTCGAGAAGATGCCCTGGAGGAGGGCATGGAACCCACTCCAGTATTCTTGCCAGGAGAATCCCACGGACACAGGAGCTAGTGGGCTACAGTCCCTGGGATCGCAAAGAGTCAGACACGACTGAAGCAGGGTAGCACACACTCAGGTTTTAGTTCAGTCACTCAGTTGTGTCTGACTCTTTGCCACTCCATGGACTGCAGCACTCCAGGCTTTCCTGTCCTTCACTGTCTTCTAGAGTTTGCTCCAACTCATGTCCATTGAATCATCGTGCCATAGAACTGTCTCATTCCTGCTGCACCCACCAGAGAGGTGGCTGGGCCTCGGGAAAGTGCCTGGGCCCGCTGCGTGGGTGTGAACCTGCCCTCACCACTCCCTGACCGCGTGACCGTCCCTGTGTCCTCCTCTGTAAATCGGGAGGGGGCAGCACCTGCTTGGTAAGGGGCACACACAGCATCTGGTATATAATCAATGCACCGTCCATCTTGGCGTTGTATTTATTAATAATAGGGACAGCATTTAATCACCTGCTCCTTGTCCTCTCTTGCCACCTAAGTGTGCTCCAGACCTCATCTGCTCTACTTCCCCCTGCGAATCCACACCCAGCACAAACCAGACTCACACATTTGTGGCTGAAGAGGCAGGAACATACCCTGTCCTCAAGGAGAGGAAACCAAGCGAGATGAGGGCCTCATGATAACCTTGTGTGATGAGGGGACCCCAGGAAGACCTGCGTGGCTGTGGGGTGGGGTAGGGGGCATGGGCAGAACCCATGATGAGCTCCTGGGGAAGGTGGAAGGAAGGAGGGCAGGCTGTTCATTGTGGGGTGTCCACAGATTGTACTTCACCCCTCACTGATGAGCACTTAGGCCATTTCCAAACATGTGTCACTGTTAGGAGGAAACAATCATTGCCCAGCTCCTACTCATTCAAATTCGTAGAATATGTTTCTAGCATTGGAGTACAATCATCTGCTGTATTCGTTCCATGCTCCGTTCATCCACCCATCCAGCCAGTCATCTCTTCATCCATCTATCCACTCACTAATCAATCCATCCATCCATCCACCCATCCACCCATCCACTCACTAACTCATCCGATCATCTCAGACCCACTGAGAAGACAGACGCCTCCTCCGCTCCTGCTCCCAGGAGGACCCCCAGCGTGAGTGACAGGAGCCTCGTGGGGACAACGGGGGAGACACAGAAGGGACATGCCTGCAGGCCCTCCTCCCTCTGAACCGTGAAGCACCCACCTGGTCCTAACGCCTCCTGGCCTGGGTGTTCAGGCCGGCCCTTTTCCTTCATCAGGAATAAGCGGCTGATGGACGACTTGATGCCCTTCTTCTTCGGGGCTTTGTGCAGCGAGTCCTGCCTGCTGGTGCTGCTGCTGGGGTTGTTCTTGGGGCTGTCCTCAGAGCCTGTCGAGCTTTGGGGAGAGAAAACGACTTTTAACTGGCAACCTCGTGCAAACACACACCCATCCACAAGAGCTACCGAGAGAAACGGGCACCCAGCAACACCCGCACCTCCAATTCGCAGCAGAGAGTGGAGTCTCCTTCACCAAGCACGCTCCACACAAGCAATGCAGGCTCCCGGACACAGACAACCGCCCCGGGAAGCTGAGATTCTCTGCCTCGAGCTTTTCCCTGAGGAGGGTTTCACTCCAGGCCAGCTGGTGCAGAGGGCGCCCCAACCCTCCCTCAGGGTTGCTGCTCGGCAGGTGACGATGCTCTAGGAGAAGGCGAGCTCCCTTGCTCTGGGTGGTTTCCCCCACCTCCCACAGGGTGACTGTCCCTGGACGAGGCAGGAGAGCAATGGTCACCATGCAGGGCTGTTGGTCAAGTGACCACACGTGCCCTCCATCGAGTGCTGCCTGGCTCAGGACGGGAGCCCAGGTGGTGGTCTGAATGAGGACAGTGTCAGTCACAGGAGGGGACAGAGTCTCCTGAGAGGAGACCCCTGAGGAAAAAGGGAGGGACCCTCAAGAACGAACCCAAGAGGCATGGGGCCGTCACCGTCAGGAACGTGCCCCAGGCCGGGCAGACCTCTATCAAGAGCAGGAAGAAAGCTCCCACAGGAGTCAATCTGTAGAGAAGGACATTTTCTAAAATCACTGAGGTCACTGAGCTCTTCTTCCCCAGCACCTGAAGTTCACCGCTAAACACAGGCACTGAACCCAGTGGTATTCCTTTAAAATCATCCTTGCAACTCTTTCAAGACAAGAGGTGCAGGGCTCCTGAAACTGAAGACGTGCACAAAGGCCGCTTACTTGTGGGCGTCCTTGATGTCCTCGTGGGTGGTTGTGCGCAGCGACCCCATGTGCAGGCGGTCCAGCCGAAGGGACGGCGGCGAGGCAGGAGTCGAAGTGTCACACTGGGTAGCAGTCTCGTCATCTTCTACCTCTTCCTGTAAACCTGGCAGCTGAGGGAGTGAGGTTAAGTGTAACATTGGCTAACAATAAACTGTTTTGAAAATGGCAATCACACAAGCCTTACATTATACCCAGAAACTTATTTGAAAATCTATTAGCTATGCTTTCCCACAATTACAAAAAAAACCCTTGTTCTAACTTAATGCCGCCCGAAAGGACTGTCTTGTTCAAGAGAAGCGGGGCTATGGGGCAGTGAGAGCATCTGACTGAGTGCAGAGACCCTGGACGGGAGCCTCCCTGCAGCCGGGATCCGCCCTCCCTGAATCCAGCGACCAGATGAAAGGACTGTCTTGTTCAAGAGAAGCAGGGCTATGGGGCAGCGAGAGCATTGACTGAGTGCAGAGACCCTGGACGGGAGCCTCCCTGGAGCCGGGCTCCGCCCTCCCTGGAATCCAGCGACCAGATGGCCCTGCCGGGCAGGACAGCAGAGCGACACTGGCCCGTGAACCCTGCATGGCATGAACTGCCCTGATGAAAGGACTGTGCTCATCGCCAGATGCTGCTCAGAAGCACCACAGCTAGAGTAAGAAACCTCTCAGCAAAGCCGTCCAGACCTTTGTTTGAAGGAGAAAAAGATACAGCTTGTGCCACCACCCAAGATCATTTGTAGAGATGATGCAGGTTACTGGAACCCATGTCAACAAAAGAAACACAGAAAAGGTACCTAAACCCTCCATGCGAACACCATGCGCCTGGATCCTATTTCTCGGTACCATACAGACTGCGGGCTACCCACTGAAGTACTTTCACACAGTTTGAGTGTCATTTGCTCACACTGGTTTCCATAAAGCACCGCCAGGTCTTCACTGAGAGGATCTTGTATCACCCTAGAGGGGTGGGAGGTTCAAAAGGGAGGAGATATATGGGTACCTATGGCTGATTCATGTTGAGGTTTGACAGAAAAGAAAATTCTGTAAAGCAATTATCTTTCAATTAACAAATAAACTAATGGAAAGCGCAAAAAGAAAGTGATCTCTCCTGGACTCCCAGCTTCTCTGCTGCTCCTGGGTGTGAGGACAGGAAGGACAGTGTAGGGAACAGATTAACCCCTCAGGGTCCAGACAGGTCTCACTGATACATCTGGGTGTGTGGTTAAGCCAGGGGAAGTTTTAGGAGACATGCATGGCATGTATTTTTATAAACAATGAGTGCGCTGTTTTAACCAACTCACCTGTGCCTTTTCAGTGGGATTCTGTAAAGAATACTGATCCCGTGCAGCTCCACAGGAGCTTGGTGACAACAAAGTGAGTTAGTGCAAAATACAGCTGAACTCGTTTAACAGCAGCTGGATAAACTGGGCACCCTCCCCTGAGCTCTAACGAGAACCCTCAGACAAGAGAAGGCTACAAAGGCTAGAAATTATCCACATGGAACTGAACAGGGATCGATCTCAAATTCAAGTTAAAATAAGTATTTCTAAAAATCAGAAAACAACGAACAGAGCAGGGGAGTGACACACCTGGGTTGACTATGGACTCAGTGGAGACAAACACCTGCCTCAAGGTTAGGGACCACGGCAGCCCCTTACCTCGGGCCTCCTCCTGAGGAAGGCCTCTGGGTCCGCAGCCTGGCCGCCCTCCCCCAAGATGGGAGCTGCCCCACTGGTGCCCACGTGGCCAGGATGGGCAGCGCCGTGTCCACTTAACAGGAGGGGAAAGCAGGCCACAAAGCAGGCGAGCGGCACACCCAGGTCACCAACCCCAGGGGGACGGTGCTGCTCTGCTGTGCCCAGCAGAAGGGCTCCCGGGCACTGAGCTGCCTGAACTGGAGCGTGGCAGCCCCAGTCCTGTGGGAAGGCCCAGGAGTGCTCGGTCAGCGGGCTGGGAGCAGGAGAGGGACAAGGAAGGCCAGCCCTTGGGGCACTGGACTTCAACAACAGGGACTCATCCAAGTGACCCAAGGGAAGAGGCAGCGAGCTCCCTCCTGATGCTCCCTCCATCAGGGATGCTGTGATGGACACGAGAGCCTCTGGAGGAAAGCGGGCTGAACAGCACCACGGTTAAGTGTCCAGGCTCTGATCAGACCAGTCCGCACCGTGCTGCTGGGTGTCAGAGCCTGGGCAGGGTGCCCAGCCTCGCTAAGCCTCAGTGTCTATTCTGCTGAATGGGCATAGCAGCAGCCTGGACTTTACCTGGGGATGAGATGACAGACTTGGAAAGCATGTGCCCGGCGCACAGAGTCTCCTGCACACTGCTACCCACCATCATTAAATTGGCTTCCCGCAAATCTAACATCTATGGCTCTGATTCAGTCATTTCTTATAAGAAAACACTAAGCGGAAATTCCATGGTGGTCCAGAGGTTAAGACTTGGCACGTTCACTGCCGGGACACTGGTCTGATCCCTGGCTGGGGAACTAAGATCCCATAAGCTGTGCAGCATGGCCAAAAAAATAAGGAAAGAAAAATTTAAAAATAATAAATAATACTATGTCTATATAGACAAGCACGAGATGATCAGAAGGCAAACAAGTGGGAGGAAGGCAAACTGTTACAATTGTTCCAACGAAAGACCTATTTCCAACAGAACCATCAGCACATTTTATGAATGACCTACTTCCAACAGAACCACCAGCACGTTTTAAGTGGTGGGTGAGTTTCATTGCTTCCATTAAAACGTCGATTATTCACCAGGACATAACCACACAGTGTTCATTCACGTTCAACAATAAGGACTCTTTAATACTTGACAGAGAAACAAAGGCCTGGTAAATTACTAAATCGTTTACCTTTCGACGCTGCTTCCTTAAATCACTAGGCTGATAGATGCATTTAAAGAAATGAAGAGAAACCAGATTTATTGCGACTTTGAAGCTAAAATTTCAAGCATCAGTATAGGCTAATACAGGAAAGCAAAAATGATGGCAAACATGTAAGTGACATGAAGATTTAGAGAACACGTGACTGGAAACACAACATTTTTTTGACCACAGAAGTTAAATAAGCTATTCAAGATTACTAGAAAAACACTATAAATTATTACTCAGGAAGATACAATTCTATTACAACATCACGATTTATTAAAGCACAGCATTCTGTACAACAAAGGGCCTTAACAGTGGTCTGTTTCTCTGTAAGTTAGTTTCTCTTAATAAAAAACATGTTATATTTTAAATTAATAATTTAACTGATGAGGAAGTTACCATAATACCTATTTTAACATTGAACAAATCTAACCACCTATTGGACATTCATGTAAAATCCTGACATAGAATTTGATTTCAAACTTCTCAGAATAAATTCATTAAAGCAAGTTCCCTGTGAAAACATGTAAGAATGAAAGCCAGCATAATAGCAGGTGCAGTCTTTACATTTTATTAACCGTAAAAGATACTTTTCTAAAGAGTCTAATAGAGACATTAACTGTGCAAAACCTGATGAGATTTGCAGTCTTAAATACAAGCACCAACACAGAAAGGAGATTGTGTCAGTTCAGTTCAGATCAGTTCAGTTCAGTCACTCAGTCGTGTCCGACTCTTTGCGACCCCATGAATCGCAGCACGCCAGGCCTTCCCATCCATCACCAACTCTCGGAGTTCAACCAAACTCACGTCCATCGAGTCGGTGATGCCATCCAGCCATCTCATCCTCTGTCGTCCCCTTCTCCTCTTGCCCCCAATCCCTCCCAGCATCAGAGTCTTTTCCAATGAGTCAACTCTTCACATGAGGTGGCCAGAGTACTGGAGTTTCAGCTTTAGCGTCAGTCCTTCCAATGAACACCCAGGACTGATCTCCTTTAGGATGGACTGGTTGCACCTCCTTGCAGTCCAAGGGACTCACTCTCAAGAGTCTTCTCCAACACCACAGCTCAAAAGCATCAATTCTTCGCCGCTCAGCTTTCTTCACAGTCCAACTTTCATATCCATACATGACAACTGGAAAAACCATAGCCTTGACTAGATGGACCTCTGTTGGCAACGTAATGTCTCTGCTTTTTAATACGCTATCTAGGTTGGTCATAACTTTCCTTCCAAGGAGTAAGCGTCTTTTAATTTCATGGCTGCAATCACAATCTGCAGTGATTTTGGAGCCCAAAAAAATAAAGTCTGACACTGTTTCCACTGTTTCCCCATCTATTTCCCATGAAGTGATGGGACCAGATGCCATGATCTTCGTTTTCTGAATGGTGAGCTTTAAGCCAACTTCTTCACTCTCCTCTTTCACTTTCATCAAGAGGCTTTCTAGTTCCTCTTCACTTTCTGCCATAAGGGTGGTGTCATCGGCATATCTAAAACTCCATTAAATCTACACTTAAGAGGATCATTTCTTTATGTCAGCACAATCTCATTTATGAATTACACATGATATGCAGTTGAGGATCCATCTACATTATGCTTGTAACTGCGTGCTGCTGCTGCTAAGTTGCTTCAGTTGTGCTGACTATGTGCGACCCCGTGGACTGCAGCCTACCAGGCTCCTCTGTCCATGGGATTTTCCAGGCAAGAGTACTGGAGTAGGTTGCCATTGCCTTCTCCTGTAACTGCATAGTGATACACCAATTCAACTTACTGCTATAGGGGAAAAACAGCATTTAATGAGACATGAAGACAAAGCACAAACCCGACTAAGGGGACACACGCTGTGGACCACAGCACGGCCATGACCAGAGCAAGTGGGGGGATGGGGGAAGGGAGATGGATGGGTAAACTACAGCCTCGGGGGCGGGGGGAGGGGGGGTTCTGGATTGATGACGACTAAGCAGACAACAGGATGAGACAGGAAATCAAAACCAATGATGTAAGCTGACACACCATCAGAGAACTCCAACAGCAAGGAAAATATACAGGACTGTTCTTTAACTAATATTCGGAAAGAATTTAAGCATGAAACCACAGAGAAATCCTCAAAGAATTTTAAATATCAACTAATTAGCCAATGATGCAAATTGTAAAAACAGTGTGGCAAAAGACCACAGAATGGGCTAGTTACTTCACAGGCCGCTAAAATGATTCACGGTTAATTTAATTATAAGCTGACTAATCATGCAGCTAATATGAAATGGGTGGTCACAGAAAAAAGAGGTAATACAAGTCCAATTACACAGCAGTGTGTTGTACACGTGATTTCACAGGGTAAACAGCAATGCACTCACAAAGCCCAAGCTAAACACGCAAGAAAGCTGGAACATGTGCTTTAGAGCCGCACACTCTGTCGCCAAAAGCCCTGGGTCGTCATCCCAGTTTTAGACTCAGAAAAGTGAGGCAGCCCACGTTTTCCCTGGGACCCTGGGGCACCGGGCTTTTAACCTGGTTTCACATGCAGAGCTGGCTGGAGCACGTGGCCAGGTCCATCAGCAAGCAGACCAGTGTAGATTCTTGGTTTTGTTCCCACCGCATGCCCTGCAGCCAGGCAGCCCCAGTGGAAAATGTGCACGGCTTTCCCACGCCATGAGAGCTGCCTATGGTTACTTTCAGGAAGCTGTCTGCTCCCTGAGAACAGAAACTTCCCTGTGGCTGCTGTGCCCAGCACAGGCCAGGCTCAGCGTTACAGAGGCAGGCTCTGATTGAGTTCAGGATGACGGGCTAAGCCCGTGGTCCAAATATCAAGACTAATTTGTCACTGTGCCACTGTGGAATGCTTAAAGACTACGCAGTTTAAAAAATTTTAGACCTCTGAGCGTAGCAAATGTACCTGATTTTCTTCAAAGTAAAAAGAGAAAAACCAAAAAACAAACAAAATAAAGAAAACCCATGTCCTGGGGGAAGGATGCGGCAGGGAGGAGGCAGACACATATCAGAGTCATGATGCCCAGTCGGTCTCCCTCCCGCGCCGGGCTGTGCCGCCTCCTTCTGGGCTTGGGCAGGGGCGGGCAGGAGCCGGCATCTGAGGAGCTGGCATGCAGGTTGAGGGAGCTCACCGATTTAAAACGGCAGAGGCTCCCTGAGCTCCCCCTGCCCTCCCTGCTCTCAGTCTCCTCGGCCTGCTGCTCCGTGTTCTCCTCCTCTTCTTCCATCAACCTAAAACAGAATAAAACCCGTCACCTGCCTCTGTCAGCACAGGAACGTGTCCAGACAACAAATTTGGGCTAGCATTCTGTGTCATAATTAGCAAATTCCAGAAACAGTTGCTCAATTAACATCTCAGCCAAAAGGCTCGACTTTTCCTCTTTTGAATATTCTCAAACTTAGAACTAACTTAGCATTGAGTCTTACAAACTGGCCCCTGATCATTCACGCTTGATTTCACTTCTTTTCTCTAACATTCTGAAGGGGCCCTGGTGGCGACTCTCTTCCTGTGAGGAGATACCTGATGTTGACAACCCTTACCTCCCCTGCTCTCAGGACAGAGATGCACGTCAGTGCCTCAAGTCTTTTCCACTGGGAATCGGGAACTCGGTACAATCAAAACAGCAATTCACGAACAAGCTGGAGTTTCTAAACAGAAGTCGCCAGACCAGATGAATTGCTGAGTTGATCTTTTTTTTTTTTTTAAGGTTGTATATGTACAGATGCATCACTTGATGAAGTTCTGCACCAGCTTTGTGTGACTTTCTGGATTCATGTCAATGTGCTGCATTAACCTAGAATTCACGGTTTCTGCTCTTCTCCCCTAATGTGTCGTGGATGATTTTATATAGCGGTTTAAATACACGATTATGCAAATACGATGATTTTCAAAGTAAAATACAAGATCCTTACAGGAAGTAAACTCTCCAGCTTCACTTCTACTTATACATCTTGAAAGTTTTTCACTGTTGATAACAAGTTGATGGACAGAATCTACCATTTACATCAAGTCAACTTGTTGCATAAGGAAAAATCACTTTTACATGACAACTTGCTGTAAAAATAAAAATATTAATATATAACCATTCCATACTTCCTGCGGGCACGCAGAAAGACCATCTTTCTGAGCTCGTCTGTGCTCAAACACGGCCCACAAAGCTGTCTGTCTCGGTGTCAAATGGGCAGGCGGCACCAGCTGCATTTGCTGGTTGTCCAGTTCACCCCCTGCCTCTCCCCCGGCCCCCCGCACTCGGCCGACAGGAACAGGCACCTCGGCCTGGGCTGATGTGACAAGAACAGTCTGAGCAGCAGCTCTGCCTGGTCCTGTGCAGGGTCATTGGCCTGTGGCCACTCTGAACGTGGACTTGGGACACGGGCACAGCTGTGAGGGTGTGGCACCAGGCAGGCCTTGGGGCCCGCAGCCACCTGGCTGCACCCAGACCCAAGGCCCCCCTGCTCACCACGAGGCCGACCATTGGATTCTATCCCATTTTGTAAATGGTTATAACTGCCAAAACGGTATCTAAAGAAAACATCTTAAATATACGGATGAGATGAGAAAAACTCAAACACATGTCCTTAGAACACTGTCTTACAACAAGCCAATCTTCACACTGTATTAAGTTAAAAAAGAAAAGGCAGATCTGAGTGGGAATTTGTCAACCCCAAACCCCAGCTTTCACCAGGTGGCTTTTCACCAGAACGTGGGGGGCTCCGAGGGACACAGGAGGTTGCACGGGCCGCATGGGACACCGCCTCGGCAACTCACCCACCTTGGGGCTTAGAGCTGAGGGGGGTCACCCCACAACGCCCCCCCCGCCCCGACACAGAGTGCTGACACCACACTGTGGACAGAACGCCCCGGCTGACTGAGCTCTATAATCAAGGGCAATCTCAAAACTGAAAATTCTAGAAGCAGACCTGAGGTCAGGTTTCTTACTATGGAACACTCAGACTTCCCTAGGAGAAGGCAGCCCCTCAGAGAAACCGAGTTTCTGGGGAGAGGAGTTTGGGATCACCCACCGGATATCTTCGTTGATGGCGTCCAGCTGCTCGTGCAGCTTCACACTCAGAGTCTTGGCATCGGCCTGCCTGCTTGGTGACAGCTGTGTGGTGAGCTGAAGAGGGTGACCCTGTCGCCCTTGCCGTCAAACACACCCTCGTCACTCTCGAACACCTGGGCCACATTGGCCAGCACGCTGGCTTGCTGTGCATGCTTCCAGTCCTGCTCGATCAGGGTCTGCACCTGGGCACAAGAGGACCACATCTAGTCAGTGATATTCAGGGCAGCCCAAGTCTATCAGGAACTGAACCCAATTTTACATGGAAGCCCTGACTGTGGATAAATGTGGATAAACCAAAAAATTGAATCAGAGTAAAGAAATAACTAAAGACAGCAAAGCTCCACCTGGAAAAACTCAACTCAAAACTGAAAATACAACATAAAAAGAAAATACATGGTGATGCTATCCATCCCGAATACCACCAGGTGATTAGAGTCAGAATTTGTCTTCTCCTGGACAAAGGGGTACTGAAGACATCCTGCAGCTCTGAGCCACAAAGTTAGTTTACTAGTCATTAAAATAACCCAGGTGGGCGGGTGCTCAATCAGAAAGAGAAATAACATCTGATGCCCACCACTACAGCCTTCATTCTTTTTTAAAATTAGAAGATTCAAATGACAAACTCTTAACTGAAATTACACGATGACTGATCAAACTTACCTCTTTATGTGTGGCACCTAATTCTTCTTCTAACAAACTATACCTTTCAAGTGCTACTCGTAATCGCGCTCTCAACTCAAATAGAAGGGGCCGAGTCACTGTGTGTTGATGTGTGTATATACGTTAGTACATTTCTTAGTGTATACTCACCCTAATACATGGATACTGTAACAGAATACCTTTAATGTCTCTCATTGATCTTAACGTCAAGAAAATCTGCTTGTTAACAGCTTTACATTCTAAGTTTGAGAGAACAAAATGTTATCCTAAATTAATTCTATTACCCAGTTTTTAACTGCAAGTTGATATACAGAGTATATAAATCTCAAGACATTCATGCCAACTAATACTTTTTAACTGGGGGCTTCCCAGGTGGCTAAGTGATAAAGAATCCACCTGCCAATGCAAGAGGGCAGGATCGATCCCTGGGTCAGGAAGATTCCTTGGAGTAGAAGATGGCCACCCACTCCAGTATTCATGCCTGGGAAGCCCCATGAACAGAGGAGCATGGTAGGCTACAGTCCACAGGGTTGCAAAGATTCAGACATGACTGAGCATGTGCGCAGGCAATGCCTTTTAACCATATAAAACTCTGACTTCTTACAGAAAAAAAAAATGTATATACAAGAATTCAAGAAGCTCAAAAGTCAACTAGTTACATAAATACGTGCATTATCCACCTAACAAGGCAGGAAGTGTACAAATCCAGGACGGCCGGGGGGCTGGTACCTTCTCGTCCAGGGCCTTGTGGTGCTCAAAGAGCAATTTCAGTGCCCTGAGCACCTCCACCTCGCTGGTCATGCCTGCTGGGGACTGCGCCTGCCGCTTGCCCGCCGTCATCCGCAGGGACGGGGCGTATTGGGAAACTAGGCACTCCAGGTGCTCCAGCAGCAGCTGCAGGGCGGGGCCAAAGGAGCACCTTTAACCTTATGCTCGAATTCAGGCCCGATAACTCCTCTCAGCCTCACGCTATAGCCAGAAACATGCTAAGGCACGTCAGAATCCTGCCAGTTCGGTCGAAAGTTACAGTGGACTTCCCCAGGGGCCCAGTAGTTAAGACTCCACACTTGTGCAGGGGTCACGGGTTTTAATCCCTGGTCAGGGAACTAAGATCCCACACAAAGTGTAGTGTGGACAAAAATCTAAGTTAAGAGAACTCCCTCTCAAATGTACTAAAATTATATTAATTTTCATCATAAATTTGAAGCAAGGTATGAGAACCCCGAACTGATCCACCCTGGTCTGCTCAGTGGGAAGATGTGAAAAATGACTTGAAAATCAGACAGCAACAGTTTAAAGACAGCAACACGGAGGCTAGCTGTGACCCCTGCAGGGCAAATGTCAACACGTGAGAATCCCCCTACTGACCCTGGTGTTGTTTCTTTCCGCCTTGAGCATTGATATTTCTTCTTCTCTTCTGAGAAGTTGCTCCCTAAGTACTTGTATTTCTTCTGACTCCTAAAAAACAATGAAATGAGAAACTAAATGCAAACATAAATTAAAAAGACAGCGAGACTGTGAAGACTGGCCCTGTCAAGTCTCTCCAGGCTCCACACAAAGGATCTCCTTGCCCCTCCAGAGAAGAGGGGGTTCACTGACCCCAAGACCACACAGACCACCACAACTCACACTGGCCTTCAGCCTCCACCTCGACCTGGCAGGCATGCAGCACAGGAGAACCCGGAATCCAAGCCTGCCTTCTCAAGGCCCAGGGACGTCTGAGAAGCTTTCCAAAACAAAAACCTAACAACAAAGTGGATAAAGAGATTCTCAAACGACACACAGACCAGTGACCTAGAGCCACTGGGGAGAGTGAAGAAAAAAGGGAAGCCACCAGGCTTTGGAGTGTTCTTCTGGGACAAAGGCAGATGGCACCCCAAGGCCATCTGTTAGCCTGACTCCACGGAAGCCACCCAGTCATTCAATCAACTGACTAAAATGTTAAATTGATGTTATATATATTTCACCACAATTTGCATGCACGTGGGGCCATCCACGTGGTGAACTTGCTCAAAGTGAACCACACGTTCTTCTATTTTTCTTTGCAGAAATTAAAAAATCCTGGGCTATGTATCCCCTATTACATACTGAGTGTTCAGCACCCAGAACAGTGCCCAGCACTTGTAAGAGGCATGTAGTAGACATGTGTAGCTATGAGGGTGTATGTCATACACGTAAGCAGTAGGTACCCATCATTAAAATACTGGATACACTGCTCTGTGCTTTGTAAGATGGGAGACATTAACGGGCTTAGCCTTTCTACTTCAAGGACTGACTCTCTAGCTCGATCCTCATGCCCCAGAGACTCCTCCAGCCAGTATATCCTTTCTTTGGAAGAAGGGAGACGTTAAGGGCTTAGCCTTTCAGCTTCCGATAGCTCAGTCCATGTTCCCCAGTGACTCCTCCAGCCAGTGTTTCCCTTCTTGTGGGGCCCCCGCCCATCCTCCATGCAGCACCTGCACAACGTCTTACAAGGTAAACTGCTGGGGTCAATCCTGCCCATTAAGGCCAAAATGCCCTGGCCTGCAGGGCCCACAGCCATGCTAACGAAATGAAACACAACCCCGAGGCTTCGCCGGGCGAGGGCCAATCCGACGGGCTCAGCCGCCGGCTGCTCTCACCTCAGGCCACTCTCCTTCCAGGACTTGGGCCGAGGCCAAGTTCTTCCTTGTTTTGGCCTTTGCCTTGGGGTTGCAGCACTGGAATAACGCCCACAGGCGGGCCCTTCTGCGACCCATCCTCGTGGATGGCGGCAGCCCCCCACTCGGGGGCAACCGTTGTTTCACGGTAGGATACCTTGGCTCCCGAGCTAGCACGACCGATCTCACACTACGACCACCGCTATTCACACTACAGCCACCGTTCTCACATACACTGCTCTCACACACTCGACTCTCACACACACCGTTCTCACACACACTGCTCTCACACACTCGACTCTCACACACACCGTTCTCACACACGCGGCTCTCACACACACGGCTCTCACACACCCCTCTCCCACACACTGCTCTCACACCCTTCTCTCACACACACCTCTCTCACACGAGGACCACTGCTCTCACACTATGACCACCCGCACTGCTGTCTCAAGGAGAAATGGCACGAAGGCTCTGCCTCCAGCACGTCTCCCAGGAGCCCGGAACCGGAACCCTCAGTCACAAGGGGCTCCATGGTAACGGGGGCTGGGCTCAGGCCCACCATCAAGGGTGCAGAGAGGGGGCAGGGGCTGTCAAAAAGATGGCAGGGGAGTGTGGGGAGTGGGAGAAGGCAGGCTGTGCCCACGGCTCAGGCCCCCTGTCAAACATGATCCTGCAAGGTATTGGGTCACAGTCGAACTGACCAGTATAAACTGCTTCAGAAACCACCACCCCTGGGAATGAATACGTCTTCTAAGTGGGCTTCTGCCCCCTCTACCCCTACAAACAAGCCTCAAGTGAGGCTACTGAAGGGCACCCCTGAACTCAAGGGCATCCCCAGAACCCACCCGGCTGAGGAGGACTCACCACGCCTGCTGCCCCTCACTCACCCTGAGCTCAGTCCTCCCTGTCAGACTCCCTCACTTGAGCTCAGCAAGGGCTTGACCAAACTTGCTCCAGGCACTTAAAATTAACCCACAGTGGGTACAGGGGTTCATTCAACCTACTGTGAACTCGCCCTCTAAACTTCGACCCTGGACTGCCAGACGACTCTGCCCCATGGGGGCTGCACGGTGGAGGTTCAGGGGTGTCCCTGCCTCGAGCCGCAATAGCCAGCGCATCCCATACCCTGCCAGGTGCTCCCCACCCTCCGCCCCCGAGTCTCCCACCCCTCTCCTGGACCCACTCCCACCCTCACAGCTCTCCACTTGCCAGGGCACAGGCCACCCTGCTCCTGGCTCAGCCCGGATCTCTGCTGTCACTTGAGGACCTCGGTCCCAGGGTGCTTGGGGTCCTATATCCACCCATCTCAGCAATTACAGACTCTGGGAGAGACTGAGTGCACTTTGGGGTCCCGCCCGCAGTTCACCCTGAACACGTTCTCTGTTTCTGGTTTTACCTACTAGAGTTCTCTGAGATGTCTTTTTAAAACCTCAACTGTTGCTTTCAAAAAGACCATAAAAACACTGTTGTGAACTTTTAGAATAAAATCTTCATTTTCAACCTTAAAGTGAAACTGGAGGGAAGACTAAAAGTAGTCATTTTTTCAAACTGAAAAAGAAAACCCACATGTGACCATGTCACAGAATACAGGTCACATAACCCCTCCCTCCTCAGCCTTCTCCTCCACCACCAGCAGCCTGTTATCGCAAGGCCTGCCCTGGGCTGGCAGGGGCAAGGGAAGAGGGCAGACCGGCTCCTCTGTCTCCAGGCCGCATGGGCTGCTTGCTCCACCTCCTTCCCAAGTTCACGTGGCACTGAAACAGCCCGGGCAAGCTGGGGGTTCTGATCAGAAACACAACCGTGGGTATCAAGCAAGAACCCCTGGTTCTTGTTTTCCCCAGTATCAAATAAACTTGATCAATACAATTACTGTGACTGTTACACGTGGCTTCAGATGACAGAAGACCCCCCAGGGTGTCCCCACTTCCAGTGACAGACGCAAGCAGCTTGCAGGTCAGCCTACCAAGAACTTGAAAAGTGAAATACTATTTAAAAGAGGTCCTTAGGCAGCCACAATCCAAAAGGGAAGCCCAGTGAGGGAGTTGGAGACTGAGAGGGCCTCTCCATCCCTCAGGGCATCTGAGCAAAGCCCACTCTGCGAAGGAAAGGCAGGGAAAAAGTCAAGCAGAGGGGGCTGGTTAACACAGCTCTGGACGGTTCCTTGGGCTGGGGAGACAAAAATTCGAGCGCAGGCCTGGCGAGCCAGTCCAGATGTCAAAAAACGTACCCAACACTCTGCCCATATCGGCTGAGTGCTGAGTACCAGTCACCTCGTGGTGCTCAGGAGACAGACGGTGGGCTTCAGGACCTGCCGAGAAGGGGGGGCCCTGGGAGGCACCCCAGGCTTCCAGACTGAGATGCTGGAAAGCTCCTCCCTGGGGTCGGGGGAGAAGGGGGGTGAAGGCTGCTGAGACTGAACCTACAAGGACCCCCCCAGCCTCAAGTCCCTCAGGCCCTGAGTGAACAGACAGCTCTGTGCCCACTGGAGGTCTGCGTCAGAGGAAACTCTGGAGAAGGCAGCATCACTCAGAACCTCTAGGGTTTTCCAAACATAATGTCCAACATGCAACCAAAAAAGCAAAAGAGGGTGTAACAACAAACAGGACCAAGAGAAAAAGAACTGAACCAGATCCAGAGGTATCAGATGTATATCAGCATACCAGAGGTATGCTACAGGTATCAGATGCAAACGTCACCTGTTCAAAGATATACTCGACAAAAGGAAACATTTCTGAGAATCAAAACCGACTCTAGAACTTTACAATAACAGTGACTGAATTTAAGAACTCAGTCTCTGGGCTTAACATCAGATTGGACGTAGCTGAAGAGAGGATCAGTGAACTGAAAGATGAATCATTTAAAATATATATATATAAGAGGGAAAAAGTATAGAATATATTGAAGGAGCCTGTTGTTACACTATGTTGTTAAAAACTATCAATGGGGACCCTCATGGTGGAGAAAAGACAGAAAGGGAAATAAGAAATGCCACCAGGGGTTGAAACTAAAGAGCCTCTTAATGAAAGTGAAAGGGGAGAGTAAAAAAGCTGGCATAAAACTCAACATTCAAAAAATGAAGATTGTGGCATCTGGCCCCATCACTTTGTGGCAAATAAATGGGGAAACCATGGAAACAGTGACAAACTTTATTTTCTTGGGCTCCAAAATTACTGCAGATGGTGAAATTAAAAGATGCTTGCTCCTTGGAAGGAAAGCTATGACAAACCTAGACAGTATATTAAAAAGCAGAGACATAACTTTGCCAACAAAGGTTCATTTTGTCAAAGCTATGGTTTTTCCAGTAGTCATGTATGGATGTGAGAGTGGGCCCATGAAGAAGGCTGAATGCCAAATAATCGATGCTTCTGAACTGGGGAGTTGGAGAAGACTCTTGAGAGCCCCATGGACAGCTAGGAGATCCAATCAGTCAATCCTAATGCAAATCGGTCCTGAATATTCGTTGGAAAGACTGATGCTGAAGCTCCAATACTTTGGCCACCTGATGCGAAGTGACTCATTGGAAAAGAACCTGATGATGGGGAAGACTGAAGGCGGGAGGAGAAGGGGACGACAGAGGATGAGCTGGTTGGATGGCATCACCTACTCGATGGACATGATAAACAACTTTCTGTTGTTTATCAGCTAGTCTATAGTATTTACAATAGTAGCCCAAAAAGATGAAGACAGGGCTCTTCATGGAACTAAGCTAGAAATCAAAAAAGGGTCACTAGAAAAACCTCCCCAAACATTGGGAAGTTCAATGACATACTGCTTGGAAGAATTTCATGAATAATAATTAAAAAAAAAAAACACAATGAAAATTAGAAAATACTTTTCCATAAAAGATAATGAAAAGCTGGCTTCTTCAAACTTGTGGGATACAGCAAACTGTGTTTAGAGGGTAACCTAAAGCCTTAAACACATATACTGGAAAAGAAGGAAGGCTAAAAATCAATTAAGCCTCTATCCCTGCTGCTGCTGCTGCTGCTAAGTCGCTTCAGTCGTGTCCGACTCTGTGCGACCCCACAGACGGCAGCCCATTGGGCTCTGCCATCCCTGGGATTCTCCAGGCAAGAACACTGGAGTGGATTGCCATTTCCTTCTCCAATGCATTAAAGTGAAAAGTGAAAGTGAAGTCGCTCAGTCGTGTCTGACTCAGCGACCCCATGGACTGCAGCCTACCAGGCTCCTCCGTCCATGGGAGTTTCCAGGCAAGAGTACTGGAGTGGGATGCCATTGCCTTCTCCAAGCCTCTATCCCTAGAAACCAGAAAAAAAGCAAAGCAAACGAAACACAAGGCAAATGGGAAAAAAAAAGGAGCAGAAAATAAGGAAACAGAAAGCAAATATGAATTTTTTAAAAAACAAAGCCAAAAGTTGGCTCTTTGCAAAGACTGATAAAACTGATAAACCCCTAGAGAGACTTATTAAGAAAAAGAGACAAAGCACAAATCACCAGTATCAAGGGTTTTTAAAAGGGGAGACAACACATCTTGCAGATAAGAAAGATATTATGAACCACAGTTCACTTACTCACTGGAGAGTCTGCTCGCCTCAATAAATTCCTGCAGGGGGGAAATGCTTTACTGAAATAGACCCAAGAAGACATACAAAATCAGAAAATTTTATTTGCATGAAAAAAATTACATCTGAAATTAAAAGCCTCTCCACAATGAAACCAACTGGTTTTCCCAATCAATTCTTCCAAAACTCTAGGGAAGAAAACAGTAATCTCACAGGAATTCTCGGGGTAAACAAGGAACACTCTCCAACCTTGTTTTATAAGACTAGTATAACCTTGATACTAAAACCAATCAGGAAGAAGTACAAGAAAGTAAAATTACAGACTCTGAGTATAGATGAAATAATCCTAAATAAAACACTAACAAATAAAGTCCAACAGAAGGAGAATACATCGAGATTAGGTTGGGGTTGTTTTAGAATGACAAAATTTTTTAAAGTTAAATCACCACATAAAAGAAAAATCACCTGTTTCAAAATCTGCAGAAAATAAACTTAAGAAAATTTAATGTAATAATTTTAGTTCATGACTAAGAAAAAACTCTTAGTAAACTAACAGAGAAGAATTTACATATTTTGATAAAAATATCTACAAAAAAGCTAATATCCTATGTGATGGTGAAATACTGAAGGCTTTTCCTCTGATAATGGGACAGAGACGAGGATACTTATTCTCACTACTTCTGTTCACCACTGTACTGGAGATCCTAGTCCGTACAATAAGGCAAGAAAAAGGAAAGAGTTATCACAGTTGCAAAGGGGGAAAAAAAGCACTTATTTGCAGACATAATTGTGTATACATAAAAAAATACAATTAGAATGATTTGAAGTAAATGAATTTACCAAGGGAATATAGAAAAGTCAATTCTATATTAGGAATTTATAATTGCACTGAAAATAGCAAGATATCTAATTAAACATGTGCAAGACATACAGTAAACTATAAACTTCTAAGACAAATTAAAGAAGATCTTAAAAAATGGAGAGCTATCTATATTGTGTTCATGGATTATAAGAACAACATAAAAGACACACACACACACACACAGAGTTAACCGTGTGAGGCGATGCATATGTTGGGCAATTATTCCACAACGTCTATGGGCATCAAGTGATCACAATGTAGACTTGAAATACACCCAAACTGTATCTGTTAATGACTCCTTAGTGAAGCTGGGGGTCTAAAATCAGCGCCTCGCACTTGGTAGCTGCCAGGTGTGGGAACCAGGGTTCACGTGCAGGCTGTACACACTCTTAATCACAGGTGAGACCTGAAGCAACCCAGCAACGCTCCATTTTTTTCTGTTTTGTTCTGTTCCCCTTGCCATTTGTGTTTAACAGATTCCCAGTATCGAGTGAGCAGCGTCAATGCAGCAATAATATTTCCCCATCTAAGGCAGGAGAATGTAACACCAGCAGACTTCCCAATCGCCCTGATATAACTGGGGTGTCCCATCACAACAGAAAGCAAAGAAACACGACATTCCCCAAGAGAGAGCTGCCCAACAGCAGTGGGAACTAGGTCCACCAGATGTCTCAAGGGGACACTCAGAGGCTGGGAGCCCATGCTGGGCCCCTCAGCTTGAGGCCACACTTGCCTTTCCACCATTCTGCGGGTCCTGGCAGAAGAAAGCCAAGCCATTGAAGGGGGATGGTGTGGCTGGCCCGTGGGACTCAGGGCAGGACTGACTTAGGTCTGTGCTGGGCTCCACGTCCAGTCACCACCCTTGGAATGTACAAAGCTCTCAGGATCATTGTAGGTTTTTGGCAAAAAGCAATGGAGCCAAAGTCACTTAGGATGGCTTTTAAGGAAAAAAACCTCACTGAAGATTCCCTCAGCACCAGCCTCAGCCCCTAGTGAGATGCAGACTCCTGGTCATCCATGGCTGTGCCCGCAGCCCACCAGCTCCAGGGAAGGACTCCGCCTTCTCTTCTCTGTGCGCCATGAACCTGCACACAGTGGGCCTTCAGAACCTCAGGAGACTCACCCCACCCCCACGATAGCCAGAGCCCTCCCCAGGCACTAAAACAATTGTGGAGTCACTCTGGCCCAAGCCCTGGCTACGGATCCCTGGAGCCCACTACATCCTCTACAGCGTGATTAGTCAGGTCCTTTATGCACAGATTCCTGCCTGTCAGATCTGAGGTTTGGATTCATGGTCAGCTCTGTCCCTCCTGTGGCAGCCAGGTGGGCTGCAATGCAGACAAAGGAGCTCAGGAGCTGAGTGTCAAGGGAAGCATTGAAAGGACAGCGATGGATGCAACCTGTTGCAAACTGAAGGAGGGTCCCTGCATGTCTCAGAAACGGCCTCTGGTGTGCAGGTGTGGAGGAGGGTCCCCACGGTGCAAAGGAAAGAGAGGTACGCAGGGGCAAAGGCTCTCGGCCTCTCCGGTAGCAGCTCCAAGTGGTAGCTCGTGAACAGTGGCCAGCCAATGTGGTCACATGAGCGGGACGCTTATTCCCTCACAAAGAAAGAGAAAGGGGGCAGGGTGTGGGAGTGCCCAGAGGGGTGGTGGGGAGGATGAAGAGAGGTGTCCCTCCTCTCTTCAGTGCAAATTGCTTTTGTGACTCTCAGAGCTGCCAGAAGGCAGTTACCAAGTCAGGTCCCCACAGTATCCAGTGTGGGCTGGGTGCCTTAGACCCTGTCACATGGACAAGCCGCACCATAGGGCTTCCCTGAGTTCTAACAGAAGGATCTGGGGGTTTTGTCTAGGTACACACTTCCTTGCTGTAGCTGTGCTACCCCCTTCTTTGAGCCCCCGTTTTGTCCTCTAGTTAAAGGACAACGATTGCTACCTTAGCAGGTTGCCAGCTTAATCCCATGAAGACTAATTAGGGTAATCCTACAATGAATAGCTGGCCTTAAGAGATATCAATGAATAGCTGACCTTAAGAGATGTCAATGAATAGCTGGCCTTAAGAGATACTGGGCTTCCCTGATGGCTCAGCTGGTAACGAATCTTCCTGCCATGAGGAGACCCCGGTTTGATTCCTGGGTCAGGAATGCTGACACGCTACAGAAGGGACAGGCTACCCACTTCAGTATTCTTGGACTTCTCTTGTGGCTCAGCTGGTAAAGAATCTGCCTGCAATGCAGGAAACCTGGGTTCAATCCCTGGACTGGGAAGATCCCCTGGAGAAGGGAAAGGCTACCCACTCCAGTATTCTGGCTTGCAGATGGAGTTGCCGAGAGTTAGACACGACTGAGAGACTTTCACTTCACTTTCCAGAGATATGACCTGAATCCAGATTAAACTGGAGTCGCCCAGTGTCATCTGGCATTTCTTCCCTGAAGCCAGCCAAAACCCACACAGGAGCATTTCCAGGGTCTCCAAGTAGCCAGCTGGACAGAAAATCCAGCGTGGTTCACACAAGCTGATATAGACAAGCAGGAGAGGACTCACAGGAAGACGGCTTCCCTCTGGTCTCAGGTGGAGCTCTGGGACCACAACAGGAACCAGCTCTCTCACCCCCTGGGCTCAGCAGCGCCCTCCTGCTCAGGCTGGTGGCTCTGCCCTAACGGTCGCGGGAAGGTCATCAACTGCCCCAGGCTGACCTCATGCCCCCTCCCACGGCGGCAGCCTGACCTCACATGACTCCACCCCTTCCGGCAGAACCAGCCCTCCTCTTCCCTTGATTCCAGCGTGAGGCCCAGCCCTGGGCCCCGATTGGTCACCGCCCCAGTCCTGAGCCACTCACGGTGGCCAGGGAGGATGGAACACACCGATTGGCCAGGTCCAGGTCATGTGACCATACTCTCCAGTGTACGTGCGAGCTGCTCACCCTGTGTCAGGGGTAGAGATAGTGTGATGCCCCCAGAGCAGGGCTGAGAGTCCAGTCCACGTGTCCGTGTGCTCAGTGTTCTGGGACGTGCCTGCACATCCTCTCTACACACAGCTTTGTCCCCTGCAGACAAAATATTTGTGACCCATCTCTTCCCTTCCCAAGCGCTGTTTCACACACCCACATTCAAGGGAGCAAGACCTCCTGTTTGAAGGTAGGTTTGGAGATCCTCTCTTAACCTCTGGGCTTCTTTCTTGTATTGCTACCGCTGCTACTGCTAAGTCATTTCAGTTGTGTCTGACTCTGTGCGACCCCATAGACGGCAGCCCACCAGGTTCCCCCGCCCCTGGGATTCTCCAGGCAAGAACACTGGAGTGGGGTGCCATTGCCTTCTCCCGTTTCTTGTGTTATGTTAGAATAAAACCCCCCACGAGCACCACCATATGCTGCTTTGCCTATTCAGGATTCTCAGCTGTTCTGAGGGAGAAGGCAATGGCAACCCACTCCAGTACTCTTACCTGGAAAGTCCCATGGGCGGAGGAGACTGGTAGGCTGCAGTCCATGGGGTCGCGGAGAGTCGGACAGGACTGAGCGACTTCCTTTTCACTTTTCTCTTTCATGCATTGGAGAAGGAAATGGCAACCCACTCCAGTGTTCTTGCCTGGAGAATCCCAGGGACAGGGGAGCCTTGTGGGCCTGATGGGTCTATGGGGTCGCACAGAGTCAGACACGACTGAAGTGACTTAGCAGCCCCAGCTGTTCTGAGGCCCAGGGGCCTCCCAAAGGGAATGAATTTTGTCCAAGAAAGCACCTGAGAGGCTGAATCACTGAATCACTTTGCTGTACACCTTAAACAAACAAATTATTGTAAATCAACAATACTTCAATTTAAAGAAAAGATATTCCCTCATCAAAAATTGTTCAAAATTTTGTAAAGTTTTTCCTTCAATTGTTGGTTTTTAGTATGTGTCTAATTGGTTTGGTGGTGTTTTGTGAGATAGGGATCCAACTTACCTTCCCACATGGATACCAAATTGTCCCAATGGGACAATTCCTTTGTCCTTGAATAATTGAATATTTTGTAATTTAATAACTGAAATTATTAAATTAAATTATTAATTAAACATTAAATTGATTTATTATATTAATATTTTAAATTAATTTATTATATTAAATATTATATTAATTATTAAATATCACATTAATATTTAATTTAAATATTTCCATTATTGTGCTTGATTTATTCATATTTTCTATTTCTTCCTGGCTCAGTCTTAGAAGATTGCACTTTTCTAAGAATTTGTCTATTTGTTCCAGGATATCCATTTTATTGTCATGCAATTATTTCTAATTGTCTCTTATGACCCTTTCTCTTTCTGTGTTGTCTGTTGTAACATCTCCTTTTTCATTTCAAGTTGCTTTGAGTCTTCTCCCTGTTTTTCTTGATGAGTCTGGCTAATGATTTGTCAATTTTGTTTATGTTCTCCAAGACGTATCTTATTGTTTATTGATCTTTGGTAGTGTTTCCTTTATTTCTGCTCTGATCTTTATGATTTCTTTCCTTCTGCTAACTTTGGAGGTTTTGTGGCCATTTTCTTCTTTTTCTAGGTTCTTTAGGTGTTAGGTCAGGTGTTTATTGGATGTTCTTTTCATTTCTTGAGGTAGGCTTCTTGTATTGCTATAAACTTCCCTCTTAGCATTGATTTATTGCTTTACATAGGTTTTGGGTTGTCATTTATTCATTGCCATTTGTTTTTAGGTATTTTAAAATTTCCTCTTTGATTTCTTCAGTGACCTGTTTGATTTCTCCATGTGTTTGTGTTTTTACAAATTTTCCTATAAATGATCCCTATTTCTTTGGAAGGAATGATGCTAAAGCTGAAACTCCAGTGCTTTGGCCACCTCATGCGAAGAGTTGACTCATTGGAAAAGACTCTGATGCTGGGAGGGATTGGGGACAGGAGGAGAAGGGGACGACCGAGGATGAAATGGCTGGAAGGCATCACTGACTCTATGGACGTGAGTCTGAGTGAACTCCAGGAGTTGGTGATGGACAGGGAGGCCTGGTGTGCTGTGATTCATGGGGTGGCAAAGAGTCGGACATGACTGAGCGACTGAACTGAACTGAACAGAATCATGTGTCAGTGTGATCAGAAAAGATGCTTGCTGTGATTTCAGTTTCTTAAATTTGGCAAGGCTTGATTTGTGACCCAAGATGTGATCCATTCCAGAGAGTGTTTCATGTGCACTTGAGAAAAAAAAAAAAATGTATTCTTCTGTTTGGTGATGGAATATGCTAAAGATATCAAAAGGTCCATCTAGTCCAATGTGTGATTTAAGGCTTATGTTTCTGTATTAATTTTCTTTGTGGATGATCTGTCCATTGGCATAAGTAGGGTGTTAAAGTCCCCTAGTATTATTTTCTGTCGATTTCCTGTTTTATGGTTGTTTGTGTTTGTCTTACGTATTTAGGTGCTCCTGTGTTGGATGCGTGTGTATTATTATTGCAATATCTTCTTCCTGGATTGATCTCTTTATCATTATGTAGTGTCCTTCCTTGTCTCTTGTAATAGTCTTTATTTAAAAGTCTATTTTATCTGATATGAGAATTGCTACTCCAGCTTTCTTTTGATTTCCTTTTGCATAGAATACCTTTTTCCAGGCCCTCAGTTTTAGTCTGTGTGTGTCCCTAGGTCTGAGGTGGATGTATTATCGACAACATTTATATGGGGCTTGTTTTTGTTTCCATTCAGCCAGTCTGTGTTTCAGTTGGACCATTTAATCCATTTATAGGTAAGGTAATTATTGATATGCATGATACTATTATTATTTACTTTATTATTCTGTTTTTTTCCCATGTCTATTCACTCCCTTCTATTTCCTGCTTAGAGAGCATCTTTTAATATTTGTTGTAAAGCTACTTTGGTGGTGCTGAATTTTTTAACTTTTGCTTATTTGTAAAGGTATTGAGTTTTTTGCTTCTGAGTGAGGTCCTAGCTGGTTGGAGTAATCTTTCTGATAAGTTTTTCCCTTTCATAACTTTAAGTATATCATGCCACACCCTTCTGGCCTGCAGTGTTTCTTCAGAAAGACTAGCTGTTAAACTCATGGGGATTCCTTTGTTATTTGTTGCTTTTCCCTTTCTGCTTTTAATATTTTCTCTTTTTGCTAAGTTTTTCTTAGTTTGATTAGTATATGTCTTGGCATGTTTCTCCTTTGGTTTACCCTGTGTCGGACTCTCTGTGCTTCTTGGACCTGGGTGTGTTTCCTTCAACAATATAGGGAAATTTTCAGCCATTGATTCTTCAAGTGAGAGTTTATCTTTCTGTCTCTCTTCTCCTTGAATTCCTATAATCTGAATGTTAGTATGCTTGATATTATCCACCAAATGCCTTAAACTATCCTCAATTTTTTGGCTTATTTTTTTCTTTTTGGTGCTCAGATCGAGTGATTTCCACTACTCTGTATTTCTTTTTCTTCTTTTAAATATAAATGTATTTATTTTCATTGGAGGCTAATTACTTTACAGTACTGTGGTGGTTCTGCCACACATTGACATGAATCCGCCATGGGTGCACATGTGCCCCCCATCCTGAGGCCCCGCCCCTCCCTCTGGGTCAGCCCGGTGCACTGGCACTGCTCTGTGAGTCAGCTTACTGATCTGTCCTCTGAATCATCCAATCTGTTGACTCATCTGCTGTATTTTTCATGTCAGTTATTGTATTCTTCCATTATAATCAGTTCTTTTTTATACTTATTGCCTCTTTGTGGAGGTCTCACTCCGTTCTTTCATGCTTCCCCTGATAGGAGTAAATGTCCTTTATTTGTTTATTTAATGGGTCCACTGGGCCTTGCTGTGTCATTGGCTTTCTCTAGTTGCATAGAGTGGGGGCTGCACTCAGTTTTGGTGCATGGGCTTCCCATCGTTCTGGCTTCTCTTGTTGTGGAGCACAGGCTCTAGGGTGCATGAGTTCAACAGCTGTGACATGCAGGTTTACTTGCCCCGCAGCCTGGGATCTTAGTTCCCAGACCACGGGTTGAACCCTTGTTGCCTACATTGTCAGGAAAATCTTAACAAATGAACCAGCAGGGAAGACCCAGTAAATATCTTTATGCCCTTACTTTGCAGTCATTTGATGTAGATTATTTATCTCCATCTTGTTGAGTTCTTTTTCTGAGTTTATGTCTTAGCTGTTCATTTAACATAGATTCTTTGTCTCTTAATTTTGCCTTTTTGTTTCTATGCATTAATATTAGGTAGATGAACTATGTCTCCATGTTGAATAAGTGGATTTTTGTAGAGTGTTTCCTATGCGGCCCAAAGGAACAGTTCCCCCAGGTCACCAGAGTCAGGAAATCCAGGGTGTCTCCTGTGTAGGCTGAGTGTGGTGTCCTGTTAGATATACCTGCGTTGCTTTGGGCATGCTGTGGGTCTGGCTGGCCCCCAGTGCAGCTGAATGTGAGCCCCACCTCAACAGTTGCAGATGTACTTCTGACTGGAGCTGACCTGGGGTGAGAATCACCTTGAGGGGATGCAAGTCACAGCTGAGTCCACCCACTGTGAGTGGTAGGAAAGGAGGCTATTGTGAGGGAATTCAGGACCTTGCAGGCGAAGCCATTTTGGAGGAGCGTTGTGGGCATGGCTGGGCTGGATATGTCTGTTCCACAGGGAACACAGAGACATAGCAGGGCAAGCAGTGCTAGCAAGGTAAGTGGGGAATGTCAGAAAAGACTCCTGCTAGCACTGGGACAGCTGGCTACAGGGAGGAGTTTTTTTAATGTCATCTATCAATGATTTCATCCCTGGAGAAAGTTTCAAGAAATCCTTGCCCCTTTGGCACGTGTCCTAAAATTAGTACATAATTCTCTTTCCCATGTGACCTGTGGCTACACTGAACATCATTACTGAGAACATTCAGTGTCAGTAAGTTTGGCAGTAACCTGTTAAGCATGGGGTTTTGGCTTACCACAGCTCCCAGCTCTCTCCCAGATGTAGCTCTGCTGGTTTCAAATCAAGATATGGGGGCTCGTCTTCCTCATTTAGGTCACCAGGGCTCAGGTGCTCAGCATGTCCTCCCAGGGAATATACCAAGTTGGTAATTGGTAATATATTGGGACTTGGTAATATACCAAGTCCCCTCCTAATTCTGGGTCACCCATCAGGAGTATGGGTCCTGACTAGACTCTATCTCTCCCTTCCAATGCATCTCCATATTGTTTTTTCTTTACATCCTTAGTTATGGAAGAGCTAGTCTGCTAATTTTCAGGTTGGCATCTGGGTTTTCCGTGTGAGGAAGCTGTCAGAATAGAATAGAATAAGTGTCTCAAAAAGAGCCGTTTCAATTTCTGTGGAAGCTCTCTCCTTGTGTAAGTCAGTGGTTCTCAAAGTGTCATCACTGGACCAGCATGTTAGCATCACCTGGGAAGTGGTTAAAACTGGAGATTCTCAAGTTCCACCCTGATCTACTGTATGAGACACTCGGAATCATTCCTCTAAGCCTTACACATGCTCAACACTAAATCAACCTGAAACACATCTTCCTCAAGGTTCTGGACCACCGTGCCCCTTAGCTTTAACCAGGTTAGTACTGTTTTGCAATTCTGAGGAATTTTAGGAATTTAGGGGGCATGTTTCACCACTCTCACTTGGAAGATACTAAGGAATATCTAATAAGTTGGACACAATACTTCTCTCTTGTCACCCATTGTGAGAGTTCTTAGTACATAAAGTAAAACTAAAGGACAATTTGATTGGTAAAGAAAATCCTACAGCAGGTTGGAAAGGTGCAGATGCCGCATTAAGATCAAGGTCTTGTACAAGGTTCATGGGAGTACAGGATGTANTACTTCTCTCTTGTCACCCATTGTGAGAGTTCTTAGTACATAAAGTAAAACTAAAGGACAATTTGATTGGTAAAGAAAATGCTACAGCAGGTTGGAAAGATGCAGATGCCGCATTAAGATCAAGGTCTTGTACAAGGTTCATGGGAGTACAGGATATACAGATATTTTGTAAACTTCATGGAAAAGAAACAAGGGTGGAGCAGAGTAGTCGCTGGGCTTCAGTGACCCCCTACTGCTTAGCTGTGCACCTTCCTGCAGGTGTGGTCACCACTGGACCCTGGGAAGTGTGCTTCACACCTTGAACTGTGAGCCTCCCCGGCAGGCTGGCCTGTGACCTCCTGGGCACCCTCACCTTCTGCTGCTTCCTGAACTGGCCACGTTTTCTCCCTCTGCCTTCATCTCCTCCTCTTTTGTGGGGTTGCCAGTACCTTGTGGCTGTGTTGAGCCAAGGAAGACTCAACTTTGCACTTCCGAACTCTACTGACTACCTGATGGCACGTCATCCTCCCGTGATCGTAGCTCTGGCCCTGATGGGAGAGCGCTGTGTTCACTCACCACTGATGTACTCTCTTTCAGCTAAAGAAGGAATCCATTCTAATCATGCCTTTTAGGTGGCTGGATTTACCAAACAGAAATACAGGAATCCCAGTTAAATTTGAATTTTAGGGAAACAATGAAAACTTTTTTTTTTTTAGTAGAAGTCCATCTCCTGCGACACTTGGGATGTACTTACACTAAAAAATTATTCACTGAAAACCAAATTTAACTAGATGTCTTGTGTTTTACCTGACAGCCTTACTCCCAAGGTAAAGGGGCTCCCATTTTAGCTTCCCATCCTAGGAGTGGCACTCTGTCTTAGAAAGGAATGTATTTAGTCATCAAAATAAGGTCAGACTTATCTGCACGCCAGCTATGACTTGTGACATATTGATCACATATTGAAATGATAATATTTTTTGTTTACTGGATTAAAATATAATTTGAAAATTAATTTCATCTGCTTATTTATGTTTTTGAATGTGGTTACTAGAAAATTTAAGGTATTATATGGAGCTTGAGTTTGTAGTCCACAGTACACTTCACTGGACAGCTTTGGCCTAGAGCAAAAGCCATGTTGGGGGACCTAACGACCATCAGGCTGGGAGTGGGGCACCCCTCTCCCCAGAAAGAGTTAGACTCTCCCCTTTGGAGTCATTTGTGACAGAACTGGTTGGGGGCTTACAGATTCCTTGAGTGTAGTTTGTCTTTACAAAGATTTTATTGTTTGAATTTTTCAGTTCTGAACAACAGACTGGTTCCAAATAGGAAAAGGAGTATGTCAGGGCTGTATATTGTCACCCTGCTTATTTAACTTATATGCAGAGTACATCATGAGAAAATGCTGGACTGAAAGAAACACAAGCTGAAATCAAGATTGCCGGGAGAAATATCAATAACCTCAGATATGCAGATGACATCACCCTTATGGCAGAAAGTGAAGAAGAACTAAATAGCCTCTTGATGAAAGTGAAAGAGGAGAGTGAAAAAGTTGCCTTAAAGCTCAACATTCAGAAAATGAAGACCATGGCATCCGGTCCTATCACTCCATGGGAAATAGATGGGGAAACAGTGGAAACAGTGTCAGACTTTATTTTTTTGGGCCCCAAAATCACTGCAAATGGTGATCGCAGCCATGAAATTAAAAGATGCCTACTCCTTGGAAGAAAAGTTATGACCAACCTAGATAGCATATTCAAAAGCAGAGACATTACTTTGCCGACTAAGGTCCGTCTAGTCACGGCTATGGTTTTTCCAATAGTCATACATGGATGTGAGAGTTGGACTTTGAAGAAGGCTGAGCACCGAAGAATTGATGCTTTTGAACTGTGGTGTTGGAGAAGACTCTTGAGAGTCCCTTGGATTGCAAGGAGATCCAACCAGTCCATTCTGAAGGAGATCAACCCTGTGATTTCTTTGGAAGGACTGATGCTAAAGCTGAAACTCCAGTACTTTGGCCACCTCATGTGAAGAGTTGACTCATTGGGAAGGACTCTGATGCTGGCAGGGATTGGGGGCAGGAGGAGAAGGGGATGACAGAGGATGAGATGGCTGGATGAGTCAGTCCATCACTGACTCGATGGACATGAGTCTGAGTGAACTCCGGGAGTCGGTGATGGACAGGGAGGCCTGGCATGCTGCGATTCATGGGGTGGCAAAGAATCAGACACGACTGAGCGACTGAACTGAACTGAACAAATCTTGGTGGTTTTTGATTGATGAGAGACCAAACAGGCCTGGAGTGCATTTCCTGTTAAGTATATTTGTAGCAGGGTGCTTCCCAGGGGACTCTGGTGGTATAGAACCCATCTGCCAATTTCGGACACACAGAAGACTAGGGATAAAAGTTTGATCCCTAGGTCAGGAAGACTGCCTGGAGGAGGACAAGACAACCCACTCCAGTTTTGTTGCGTGTAGAATCCCATGGATAGAGAATCCTGGTGGGCTACAGTCCATGGGGGCACACTGAGTCGGACATGACTGAAGTGACTGAGCACACACGTGTATTTGCAGTTGAATTATGACAGCAGATTGAGACACGTGGGAGAAAGCAAGATGGGTGTGGAAAGGGGGTGATTTGGGAAACGGTCTGGTTTCTGGAAGCTGTACCGTGTTGTCCTTTTTTACTCCTCTTTTTCTTCCTTTGGTTTTATGATTGCATACTGGGGGTGGCAAGACAACACTGACTGCATTTGCTAGAAGCAGATGTCCCCATTAATTTAGATTTTAGAGACTGAAAATGAAGGAGGATGCATTATGCAATATGAAAGAAGCAAATGAAAATATCTTCAGCAATGTTCAAACTCTGAATATCTCCTGAGTTGGATTCGTGAAGGTGGAAGTCTTTTTATAACTGACAAGATCTTAGGATCATAGTTTAGTTGTAGGCCTACAATTCTCCTTGATCATTCACTGCTTTCCTCTCCCTACACCTTAACCTTCTGAAGTTGTTGGAAAGTCAAGAAACAGTAGTGAGAGCAAAGCAAATAAAAATTCAAGAGCTTTCAGAGGCCAAGGGCTTGGTCTCTGGTCAAATAACCTGACCTTTACTCAGTTCCATTTACAATCTCTCTTCTGGGAAGGCTTGGACGGTAAAAGAATCTGCCTGCAATGCAGGAGATGTGGGTTCGATCCCTGGGTTGGGAAGATCCCCTACTCCAGTATTCTTGCCTGGAGAATCCCCACGGATAGAGGAGCCTGGAGGGCTTCGTTTCATGAGGTCGCAAAGAGTCGGACATGACTGAGCAACTAAGCATAGCAGATGCCAAGCACAGCAACTCGGAGAATCTGCTCTTGCTGCAGGATCCACCTTCTGTCCACTTCCACTTTTCCCTCCAGGTCTCACTACCTGCTGATCATGTTGCCAGAGTGTCCCTCCTAGTTGTCTTGTCACCAGTTTGAGGACATGACCTACAAGATGTCAGGCCAGTGGGAAGTTGATGCCACACACCTTAGCAGCTGTCAGCCTGGCACATCTGGTGATAATTTCATTAAGCTCAGTCCTCCCCTACCCTAGGTCTTCTCGTTGGCATTGTTGCTAATTTGAGGACTTCTATAGGACACGTGTGTCACATGGCTCTTCAGTAAGAGGAGCTGATAGCCTTGCCTGGCAGAATGAGGCATGGGGCTGTGTGCTAGGTTCTGTTTTCTGAGAAAGAGAACACCTCAATTTAATGAGGCCTTGAGCTCTCAGACCCAAAGGAGAGAAACCAAGGGTGTAGAAGGTTGACAGGCACAGACTGGAAATCTGTATGAGAAGGTGTTACTGCTGGCTGTGTCCCGTGTCTCATGCTGAGCACAGAAAAACTGATGCTTTTGAACTGTGGTGTTGGAGAAGACTCTTGAGAGTCCCTTGGACTGCAAGGAGATCCAACCAGTCCATCCTAAAGGAAATCAGTCCTGGGTGTTCATTGGAAGGACTGATGTTGAAGCTGAAACTCCAGTATTTTGGCCACCTGATGTGAAGAGCTGACTCATTTGAAAAGACCCTGATGTTGGGAAAGATTGAAGGCTGGAGGAAAAGGGGACGACAGAGGGTGAGATGGTTAGATGGCATCACCGACTCAATGGACATGCTTTGAGTGAACTCTGGAAGTTGGTGATGGACAGGCAGGCCTGGCGTGCTGCGGTTCATGGCATTGCAGTCAGACTCGATGGAGCGACTGAACTGACTGACCACCACCATCACCATGCACGGTCACTGGCCCTGTTCAAGACCAACAGGTCAAGCTCCCCGTATCCGCTGGCAGCCTTATTCTACTTTGTGTTTGCAGTGGACTTATCTGGACATCTCACAGTGGAATCATGGATTATTTGTCCATTTCTGTTTAGCTTGTTTCGCTTGGCATATGACTGCAAACTTTACTCACTTTGCAACACATGTCAGAATTTCCTTAGTGGTTAAAAATAAATAGCACACAGGCTCACCATTATGTACAATCAGGGAATTACAAATTAAAATCATGATATATCACACCACACCTCTTGGGACTGCTAGACTCCAAATATAAGATAATACTAATTGCTGGAGGGTGAGGAACAACAGCAATTCCTCATTGCTGGTGGAATGCATGTACAGCCCCCATAAGAGACAGTCTGGCAGTTTTCCCCAAAGCTCAACAGGTCTCATCTTGGGATCCAGCAATCATGCTTTCAGTATTTACGCAGTTGCTCTGAAATTCTACTTCCAAATGCAAATGAGGATGCGGTTTTGCACCGCAGTTCTATTCACAATGGCTACAAACTTGAAGAAATCAGTATATCCTTCAGTAGATGAATGTGCAAGCAAATTGGTGCACACAGATATCAAGGGGACCAGAACACACCACCCCAAATTATGTCTGACATGAGTTATTTTAGCTTAATTTAAAATAATAATAATAAACTGAGTAGAGGTTGCCCCCTATTTTTTAAAAGATGTATTCATTTCTGTATGGCCACGCTGTGTCTTCATTGCTTTGAGAGGGCGTTCTTTAGTTGTGGAGAGCTGGTTCTGCTCTTGTTGCAGAGCATGGGCTCTAGGTGTGCAGGCTTCAGTAGCTGTGGCACCTGCATGTAGTAGTTGTGGCTCCCCGGCTCTAGAGCACTGGCTCAGTAGTTGTGGTGCATGAGCTCAGCTGTTCTGTGGCAGGTGGGATGCTCCTGGCTCAGGGATAGAACCTGTGTCCACCGCATTAGCAGGCAGATTTTTAGCAGCTAGCTCACCAGGGAAGACTGAGGTTGCCCTTTTGTGAGGTACATTTACATTTATTAGGGAAATCTCCATTTGTAAGGGTGTCCCTCTTTGAACCTAGGAGAAGGATAATTACATCTCAAGGAAGGAACACTTAATCCGTGAAGAAGTCAGGACTTAAATCTGCAAACAATCATCTGTTTATTTACTGTGCTTTGCATGATCAGTTCAGTTCAGTTCAGTCACTCAGTCGTGTCTGACTCTGCGACCCCATGAATCGCAGCACTCCAGGCCTCCCTGTCCATCACCAACTCCCAGAGTTCACCCAAACTCGTCCATCAACTCAGTGATGCCATCCAGCCATCTCATCCTCTGTCGTCCCCTTCTCCTCCTGCCCCCAATCCCTCCCAGCATCAGAGTCTTTTCCAATGAGTCTGCTCTTCGCATGAGGTGGCCAAAGTACTGGAGTTTCAGCTTTAGCATCATTCCTTCCAAAGAACACCCAGGACTGATCTCCTTTAAAATGGGGACTCTCCATGGAAATTCTGGTTTCAGAATGATTTGTTCTCTGCAGAATTTCCAAAGTATGAAATTCTGTGGGGTTTGGAAAGATAGAAAGATGCATTTTATTTAAAATCTAACATAATTGAATAATTTCTTATTCTTACCTGCACCTGCTCTACTTTCTCCTTGGCACCTGCACCTCCCCTCCGGCCCGCTCCTGCGCTGACCTCCCTCTCCTGCGTGAAGTCCGTGGATTACATGGCCTATGACAGGTATGTTGCCATTTGCAACCCTTTACTGTATGCCATCGTCATGCCTAAAAAACTCTGCAATCAGATCATTGCTAGCACATATATTTATGGATTCATTGTGGGTCTTGCACAGACAGTCGCAATATTCCTTTTGTCTTTAGCTTCAATAGGGTCAACCACTTCTACTGTGATGACGTTCCCTTGGTTGCGCTGGCTTGCTCTTACGTCAAAGAGCTGATGCTGTTAACTATTGCTGGGTTCAACACCCTTTGCTTTCTACTGATCGTGATCATTTTTATATCTTCATCCTCTTTGCCATTCTAAGGATCCTTTCTGCTGAAGGAAGGCAAAAAGCCTTTTCTACCTGTGTTTCCCATCTCACCTCCATCACCATATTTTATGCAACAATCATTTTTATGTACCTCCTGCCCAATTCAAGTCATTCTCTGAATACACATAAATTTGCTTCAGTTCTATGTAGTAGTGATTCCCATCATAAACCCATTGATCTATAGCTTGAGGAATCAGGAAGTAAAGAATGCACTGAAGAGAATTATAGAAAAGTTCCATTTGGCTATCAAATAACTGAAAAAATCAAGGACGGGGAGGAATTAGAGGACTTTGAATTATGGCTTATCTAGAGTCAAAATGCTGATAAATGATAGTGTCAAATTCCTCACTTCCAGTGTTCACATTTACTCAATATGTCTTACCCACTGTTTCATTCTTGGTGATTTACACGTGAAAGGCATTTTTTAAAAATTTGAAGATGTTCAATTTTAAAAGGAGAAAGAGACAGACAAAGAAAGACAGAGAGAGAAACAGAGAGAGTTTTCTTGACCTGTTTGAACAGACATCTTTAAAATCAAAGAAACGGAACATCGGGCATAATGACTTTATCTGAATTCTGTGTCATATGGGTCATACTAAGATAGATCAACATTTGGTATCTTATATTTCAAGTTTGCTGCATAGATAATCTGGAAAATAAGGCAAAGTTTAATAGCAAGACTATTTTTTTTTTAACACTCTGAATAATCTTCCTAACACTCCTTGCGTTCAGCTCAAAGAATAGCACCAGCAGAACAACCTTGACATTGAACCCTTGGTGACAACCCGATACTGACACTGTATCAGTTTAGTTCCCTGGAGCTCTTTCCTGCCATTATCATTCCTTGCTTGTTCTATATCAGTTGTGATTAGAAACATGGACTCTTCCTTCACACAGTTTGGCTAACAATTTTAGTCTTCCCAAGTAATAGTTGTTATCTTGGGTAAATTATTATATTTCATGTCTCTTTTTTTCCTTGATTTCTTCATCTACAATAGTAATAGTTCCTTTGCCCTGGACTGATTGTGAAGATTAAATAAGATGATGACTGTAAAAGGCATATATAGTTCATAGTACATGCCAAGTGCTTCATGAGTGTTGACTATTACACCTAATTAGTAAAATTATTTTCAGCTTTGTTATAGCATGCATAGCCTTTTTAGAAAGAGTTGGCAACATCATATGCTTTATTTTAAAATCAACAAAGTGAAGACATAAAAGCTAACAAGTTATTGTATTGTCATCATTAAAGCAATTTCATTCCTTTTCATTTTTGCTTCAAATTTATACAAATGAATTTTTAAAAGTGTACATATTTAAAGTACTCAATTTGATAAGTTTTGAAACATCACCACAGTGACAGTGTTTGTCCCTTTCCCTGAGGTTTCTCCTCCACTGACCCTGGGCAACCACCAGTCTGGTTCCTGTCACTATGGATTGCTTTGTGATTCTTATGTGCATGCTACATGTTAAGTTGCTTCAGTCATGTCTGACTGCTTATTTCCTACAGTTTCATATAAATGAAATCATCAATATGAACTCTTTAAGACAGAGAAATTTTATATCTCAGAAGTGCAAACAGCTTCATGTTGAACATTTGACATAATTATTCTCTAAAAGTGCATTGCCCACTCCACTGAGCTATTCTAAGGCCATTCTCCCTCCCACGCATCGTGCATGCTGTCACTTCAGTCATGTCTTTGTGACCCCATGCACTGTAGCCCTCCAGACTCCTCTGTCCATAAGATTCTCCAAGCAAGACTAGCGGAGTGGAGTGCCATGCCCTCCTCCAGGGGATCTTCCTGATCCAGGGATGGAAAAGGGGTCCTGGCTTCTCCTGTACTGGCAGGCAAGTTGTTTACCACCAGCACAAACTGGGAAGCCCATCCTACTTCTCACTGCCCCTAAATTTCATCACAATTGCTTTTATTAATTTTATTGGGTATAGTTGCTTTACAATATTGCATTAGTTTCCTGCCATCAGTTCAGTTCAGTTCAGTTGCTCAGTTGTTTCCGACTCTCTGCAACCCCATGAACCACAGCATGCCAGGCCTCCCTGTCCATCACCAACTCCCAGAGTTTACACAAACTCATGTCCATCCAGTCAGTGATGCCATCCAGCCATCTCATCCTCTGTCATCCCCTTCTCCTCCTGCCCCCAATCCCTCCCAGCATCAGGGTCTTTTCCAATGAGTCAGCTCCTCGCATGAGGCAGCCAAAGTATTGGAATTTCAGCTTTAGCGTCAGCCCTTCCAATGAACATCCAGGACTGATCTCCTTTAGGATGGACTGGTTGGATCTCCTTGCAGTCCAAGGGACTCTCAAGAGTCTTCTCCACCACCACAGTTCAAAAGCATCAATGCTCTGGTGCTCAGCTTTCTTCACAGTCCAACTCTCACATCCATACATGACCACTGGACAAACCATAGCCTTGACTAGATGGACCTTTGTTGGCAAAGTAATATCTCTGCTTTTGAATATGCTATCCAGGTTGGTCATAACTTTCCTTCCAAGGAGTAAGCATCTTTTAATTTCATGGCTGCAGTCACCATCTGCAGTGATTTTAGAGCCCCTCAAAATAAAGTCTGACACTGTTTCCACTGTTTCCCCATATATTTCCCATGAAGTGATGGGACCAGATGCCATGATCTTAATTTTCTGAATGTGGAGCTTTAAGCCAACTTTTTCACTCTCCTCTTACACTTTCATCAAGAGGATTTTTAGTTCCTCTTCACTTTCTGCCATAAAGGTGGTGTCGTTTGCATATCTGAGGTTATTGCTATTTCTCCTGGCAATCTTAATTCCAGCTTGTGCTTCTTCCAGCCCAGTGATTCTCATGATGTACTCTGCATATAAGTTAAAGAAGCAGGATGACAACGTACAGCCTTGATGTACTCCTTTTCCTATTTGGAACCCGTCTGTTGTTCCATGTCCAGTTCTAACTGTTGCTTCCTGACCTGCATATAGGTTTCTCAAGAGGCAGGTCAGGTGGTCTGGTATTCCCATCTCTTTAAGAATTTTCCACAGTTTATTGTGATCCATACAGTTAAAGGCTTTGGCATAGTCAATAAAGCAGAAATAGATGTTTTTCTGGACCTCTCTTGCTTTTTCCATGATCCATTGGATGTTGGCAATTTGATCTCTGGTTCCTCTGCCTTTTCTAAAACCAGCTTGAGCATCTGGAAGTTCATGGTTCACGTATTGCTGAAGCTTGGCTTGCAGAATTTTGAGCATTACTTTACTAGTGTGTGAGATGAGTGCAAAGTGAATTAGTTATTCATATACATACATCCACTTTTTTTTAGATTCACTTCCCATTTAGGTCACCACAGAGCACTGAGTAGAGATCTTTGTGCTATACAGCAGGTTCTCATCAGTTATCTATTTTAAACAGTGTATGTATGTTAATATATACACTGTATATAGTGTATATATATGTTAATCCCAATCTCCCAGTTCACTCATCTGTCTTTCTTCCCTTGGCAATCATAAGTTTCTTTTCTATATCTGTAATTCTATTTCTGTTTTGCAAACAAGTTCATCTGTACCATTTTTGTAGATTTCACATAAGGGATATGATATATTTATCTTTCTGACTTACTTCACTCACTTTGACAGTCTCTAGGTCCATCCCTGTTGCTGTTGATAGTATTGTTTCATTCTTTTTTATGGTTGAGTAATATTCCATTGTATATATGTACCACATCTTCTTCATCCCTTCCTCTGTTGATGAACATTTAAGTTGCTTCCATGTTCAGGCTATTGCAAATTGTGCTGCAATGCACATTGGGGTGCATGTATTCTTAGAAATTATGGCTTTCTTCAGATATATGTCACGGTGGGCTTCCCCAGTAACTCAGCTGGTAAAGTTGCCCAGCAGACCTGGTTTTGATCCCTGGGTGGGGAAAATCACTCGAAAGAGGGCACGCCAACCCACCCCAGTATGCTTGCCTGGAGAATCCCCATGGACACAGGAGCCTATGGGTGACACACCATAGGACTGCAAAGAATCAGACATGAATGAGCAACTAAGCACACACATGGCAGCTGTAGTTTTATTTATTTTAAGGAACTTTCATAATGTTCTCCATAGTGGTTAAACCAATTTATATCCCCACCAACAGTATAGGAGGGCTCTTTTTTCTCCATACCCTCTCTAGCATGCATTGTCTGTAGATATTTTGAAGGTGGATAGACATTTCCCCAAAGATATACAGATAGTAACAAAAAATTCATGAAAATATGCTCAATATCACTAATTCTTAGTGAAATGCAAATCAAAACTGCAGTTGGGTAACAATGACAACCCACTCAAGTGTGCTTGCCTGGAGAATTCCATGGACAGAGGAGTCTGGCAGGTTACAGTCCGTGGGGTCTCAAAGAGTTGGACATAACTAAGCTACTATCACTCACTCTCCCACTTACCTAATTGGCCATTTAAAATTTATTTTTTTTCCTGTGTTTGTGATTATATTTGAAACTGAATTTTTTTGGTGCTTCCATTCCTGCTATTAAAATAAGCATATATTTTCTTGAAACAAAATTTAAGCTATTTTTGTTGCATTTTGTAAGGATTTTATTTTTTTCCAAACTTTTCAAAGTAAAACGAGGATAAAATCAGTTGAACCCTATTCTGTGTGTCTGGTGCTGGATGAAACTCTTTAAATGGATGGTATCAGCTAATTTTTATAACAGTCTACTGAGATGGGTATATAAAAAATAAAAAAAAATCCAAAAGAGTTTATGTAGTTCTTTAATAAGCATGTAGCTCCAGTGTTCTTGCCTGGAGAATCCCAGGGACGGCGGAGCCTGATAGGCTGCCGTCTGTGGGGTCGCACAGAGTCGGACACGACTGACTTAGCAGCAGCAGCAGCAGCTAATAACTAGAGAAAAAAAAAAAGAGTTTAATTTTGTTAAAACAGATTTTTAGTGACTATTTTAAACATTTTTAACTATGGCATCAGAGAAGACTCTCAAGAGTCCCTTGGACTGCAGGGCAATCAAGCCAGTCAATCTGAAAGGACATACCAGTCCTGAATATTCATTGGAAGGACTGATGCCAAAGCTGGAGCTCCAATACTTTGTCCACCTGATGCAAAGAGACAACTCATTGGAAAAGACCCTGATGCTGGGAAAATTGGAGGGCAGGAGGAAGAGTGAATGAGAGAGGATGAGGTGGTTGGATGGCATCACTGACTTGATGGCCATGAGTTTGAGTAAGCTCCAGGAGTTGGTGATGGACAGGGAAGCCTGGCCTGCTGCAGTCCATGGGGTTGCAAAGAGTTGGACATGACTGAGTGACTGAACTGGTTTTGAACATTGATCGAAATTCATTTAAAAACTAAATTTAAATTATTTGTTTAATTAGAAAAGTAATTTGAAAGATAGATGAGCCTGAATCTGGCACAATGAATGAATCTTTCATGGGGCTCACATACTCTGGAAAAGAAAATAAAGGGAAAAGTCACCACACTTGGGGAAAAGCTATTCAGGAGAAATGAACTCTAAAGGTCCTCAGCCTGGGTTATTACTTATATAATAAAATATCAACATTTATGCTTCTTAATTATCTAAAAACCGAAAGAAGTAACAAGAAGAAGGTCTGAGGGAAAAAAAATCTGTCTATAAATATATAATGACTAATGGTTTTTCTTCATAGATAACACTGTAATATTGCTATGAAGCAGTCAAACTATATTAAAATATGGACTTCTCTGAACTAATATGTAAATAAGAAATATAATTGAGGGAATACGAGGTACTTATATGTAAGCAACAAAAAATTAAACTCATCAGAATATTTGCATTCTAAGCATATTCTTGAAAATCAAGTACTTCTACAATTTATCATGTTAAATTAATAAATCATACTTTCAAGAAAGTTTAATTCTTTTAAAGACTATTTT